>CM033473.1:45211271-45811271 GCA_019447015.1 Hymenochirus boettgeri
CTCATCCTACACAAGAAATAAACAGGGGGATTCAATAAAAGTTCTATCATTAAAAATGGTGCTAATTTTGGCCAACCAATCAGATGTTAGCTTACAATGTTAAATAAGATCTGATTGGTTGGGGCAACAATAAGAACTTTTATTTGAATCTCCTTGAAAATGTATTTAATCCTTTACTAATCCCTTTTTATAATAACTGAATAAACCCCTTTTAATTCCTGGATATTTACTTGATATCCTGTTGACTCTATTTTTTTGTTGTTTTTTCTGAGAAGATAAATTATGGCTCGGAATGACTGTGTAAGGAATTGAGTCCCGGAGGGACGAAGGTCACTGTACCTTTAGGAGGAGTCTGTCAGTACGCGGGAAACAAGGGTGGATAGATGGTAACTGGGAACAACAGCTGGAAACAATGGCGGATAGATGGTAACTGGAACAATGGCTGGAAACAATGGCTGGATAGATGATAACTGGAACACATGGCTGGAAACAATGGCTAGATAGATGGTAACTGGGAACAACGGGCTGGAAACAATGGCTGGATAGATGGTAACTGGAACAATGGCTGGAAACAATGGCTGGATAGATGGTAACGGGAACAATGGCTGGAAACAATGCTGAAGAGATGGTAACTGGGACAATGGCTGGAAACAATGGCTGAAGAGATGGTAACTGGAACAATGCTGGAAAACAATGGCTGAAGAGGTGACTGGACCAATGGCTGGAAACAATGGCTGAAGAGATGGTAACTGGAACCAATGGCTGGAAACAATGGCTGAAGAGATGGTAACTGGAACAATGGCTGATACACTGGCTGAGAGATGGTAACTGGAACAATGGCTGATACACTGGCTGAAGAGATGGTAACGGAACAATGGCTTAAACACTGGGCTGAAGAGATGGTAACTGGAACAATGGCTGATACACTGGCTGAAGAGATGGTGAACTGGACAATGGCTGATACACTGGCTGAAGAGATGGTAACTGGAACATGGCTGATACTGGCTGAAGAGTGGTAACTGGAACAATGGCTGATACACTGGCTGATACAGGAGGCAGAACAAGGCAAAGGATTGAAACTGAAGGTAGGAAATGCTAATAGGCAAGAGAGAAAACGTCTGTCCCGGTAGCAAGGACTACGAATGGACTCGCCACCCTCTGCGAGTGGCCTATTTGAATCTTCGCGCCGATCGGCGTCCGGACGTGGTGACGTCACGACCGACGACGTTCCACAGGGGGCCTCAGGACCACTTGAAGCAGGTTGTCAGGAAATCTTTTATGAAAGGTTTTGATTAACTGGGGAGCATGTAAATCAGACTGTTTAACCCAGGACCTTTCTTCTGGTGCCAAATCCAAATGGACCAAATATTGAAGAGAAATTCTGACGAATCTGGAATCCAAGACTTTCTCCACCTCAAATTCTTGTTGACCGTTGATCATAATAGGTCAGGTGACTGAAGGGGGAAGAGAATCGATTCAGCCAACCACTGGCTTAATAGAGGAAAACATGGAAAACATAGGGATTCTCACGATGGTGGGCAATAGAAGTCGTACTGCGTAGGACCCCCAATTCTAATATAGGAATGGGCCAATAAATTTAGGACCCAATTAGGAGAAGGAACACGTAAGTTGATGTGAAGTGATGATAACCAAACTTTATCTCCTAACGAATATAATGGAGGTTTACGTCTACCCTCAGCTGCAGTCTTTGTACCAGGGCAGACCAATTCTCAAGACAAGTTTTTAGTAGCGCCAGATGGCTGACATTTCTGCAACTAGGACTGTTAGTTGCAGGAAACTGTCCTGAAGAACAAAAAAAATCGTGGATTAGAAGAGGGACGGCCATTGTTATGGGCAAATTCGCCCATGGCAGAAGCTCAGTCCAATTGTCTTGGAAATAGGAAAATGTAGCACGAAGGAATTGTTCCAGACATGGTTGGTGCGTTCTGCGGTCCATTAGACTGAGGATGATAAGCAGATGAAAATTGGAGGTTATTCCAAAGTAATTTGCAAAGTGCCCGCCAAAATTGGAGATGAATTGGGTTCCTCGAGCGGACACTATTTCCATAGGTACTCCATGCAGACGGAAAATATGGAGAAATGAACAATTGAGCAAGTTCAGCGAGGAGGGCAATTTAGGAAGAGGAACAAAATGAGCCATTTTGCTTAAAACGGTCACAGTAACCCGATGACTGTATTTTTCTTAGAAACAGGAAGTTCACAAAAGTCCATAGAAAGGTGGGTCCACGGTAGGGAAGGAATCGGCAGAGGTTGGAGTAGTCACAAGGAAGAGATGGGAATTTGGAAATAGCACAGACAGAACAGGCGGCGACAAAGAGTTTTTGACATCTGTCCTCATGGAGGGCCACCATACTGACCGATTAAGAGATTGAAAGTCTTATGAACCCAGGGTGACCAGCTGTTTGGACTCATGAGTCAGTGTAATATTCTTTACAAAGGGAGAGGGGAACAAAGGTTTTATTGGAAGGTACGCGACAGTTAGAAGCAGAATCTGAGCAGATAGAATCGATGGCAAAGTTGAGGGGTAATAGTGGCTAGATCTTGGAGGAGGGAATGATGGGGCCTTTATCTTATCAGTAGAATCGTCTGCAAGGAAGACTGGAGAGGGCGTTCTGCTTTTTTATTTTGGAACCAGGGATGAAAGGAAATGATGAAATTGAAACGAGAGAAAAAACAGCGCCCAACGGGCTTGACGGAGGATTCATCTCTTAAGGTTTGGATGTGATTCAGATTTTTGTGATCGGTTAGGGTGGTGATAGCTTGTACTGCCCCTTCCAGCAAGTGTCGCCATTCTTCTAGTGCGAGTTTGATAGCTAGAAGTTCACGATTCCCACAATCATAATTAGTTCATTGGGAAGAAATTTCTTAGAGAAGAATGCACATGGGTGGAGTTTTCCCATTCTCTATTTGCCTTGGGAAAGGAAGGCACCTGCTCCAAGATAGAGGCGTCAACTTTGATGAGAATGGTTAGAATGGGTGGGGTGGTGCAGAAGTATGGGGCGGAAGAAAAAAGAATCTTTTAATTTCTGAAGGCTACTAAGGCGCTGGAGACAGTTCTGGGTTTGCCTCCTTTCCTGATAAGGGCCAGATAGGAGCAATGATGGAAGAAACCCTTTAATAAATTGTCTGTAATAATATGGACGAAAACCAAGGAATCGTTGGATAGCTTAGTGCCAATGGGAAGCGTCCAATTGACAATAGCTGAGACTTGGTTGGATCCATCTTGAAGCCTTGAGCGAAACCAGATAGCCAGAAAAGGTCTTGGGAGCATTCAAAGAGACATTTTTCCAGTTTAGCGTACAGTTGGTTGGCTAGTAGTCGGGATAAGACTTTGACATACATGGTGACGATGAGAAGAAAGATCTTGAGAGAAGATTAAGATGTCATCCAGTAAGTAAACTACTACTGAAATACCTAAGAGGTCTCGAAAATGTCATTAACAAATTCTTGAAAGACTGCTGAGCATTACAGAGACGAAGGGCATCACCAGATATTCATAATGTCCAGTTCTAGTATTGAAGGCCGTTTTCCAATCATCTCCTTCCGAATGCGAACCAGATTATAGGCTCACGGAGATCAAGCTTGGAGAATACTTTAGCCCCTTTGAATTGGTCAAAAGTTCTGAGATGAGGGGTAGAGGATAGCGGTTCTTGATAGTGATTTTATTGAGACCACGATAGTCGATGCACGGACGTAGTCCTGTCTTTCTTTTCCACAAAGAAAACCCCGCACCGGCAGGGGAAGTGAAGGTCTGATGAAGCCCCGAGACAGGTTTCTTTGAGTGAATCTTCCATAGCGGTGGTCTCCAGCAGGAGATAGAGGATAGGTGCGACCTCGGGGTGGAGAGGGTGGTACGGTAACAAATCGATGGGACAATCATAGGGTCGGTGGGGAGGCAGAATCTCAGAAGACTTTTTGTCGAAGACATCTTTAAAGTCCAGATACTGAGAGGTAAAAATTTAAATTTTTTATCTTCACAGGAAACAGAGGAACAAGAGATTTTGGGGTGGGAAAGACATCTAGAGACAGGATGGACTCCAGAAACAAGTTCGTTCTGAGTCCAGTTGATGATGGGGTTGAAGTCGAGCCAAGGGAGTCCTAAAATGAGAGGGGTCGTGGGGACTTTGTATGACCAAGAAGGAAATTGATTCACTATGAAGACAGCAATTTGAAAGAAGAATTTCTGCAGAGGACATGGAAATAAATTCTTGTGGATAACGGTTGATCGGCAATAGCCAGCACTCGGGGGGATGAGGCAAGGAAAAAAATGGAATACCAACAGAGAAGCAAAGGTGGCATCAATAAAATTACCGGTGCTCCAGAGTCTAGGAGGCTTGGGTAGAGAAGGTTCAGGATTTGAAAATGAGGGTAGCAGGCAGAAATGACTTGAGGGATTCTTGTGGAAGGAGATTTGAATTACTAGAGGAGATCCTTATTCAGGTCTAGGGTTTTCAGTTTCCCGGCTTGGAAGGGCAACCTTTAACGAAGAGTGCCCCTGGGCGGCACAGTACAGGCACAGAGCCATGAGTCCTCCTCCTAAGTTTTTTCTTTGGCCGAATGTGTGTACCCCCAATCTGCCATGGGTTCCTCCAAGGGCGGAGCAGCTGTCAAAGGTCCGGGTCCCTTGGGGACGAGGAACAATTTGGGGGGGAACAAGACGGTTATTGGACTTTTCGGCTTGCCTTTCCCTGATATGAGTATCCACCCGTATACACACAGAAATATTTCCTAACATTGTGGGAAGTTCCCGGGACAAAAGTCGTCCTTGATACGATCCGAAGGCCCTGCCAAAAGGCTGCTAGCAGGGCCTCATTGTTCCAGGCAGTCTCGGACGCCAAAGTCCGGAACTCAATGGTGTATTGCCCTACCGAACGGGAGCCTTGTGCAATTGCATCAGCCGGGGAGGAAGCTGCAATAGTTCTGCCTGGAGCGTCGAAAATCTTCCGGAAAGTTTCCAGAAATAAGGAGATATGTTTACCCGGGGTCATTCTTCTCCCAAGGGGGGATGCCCAGGCCAGGCATTGCCTCCAATAGCAATAACATATCCGACTTTGGCACGGCTCCGAGCAAAATGAGAGGGTTGCAATTCAAATGTAATAGGCATTGGTTAATGAATCCCCGACAAGCTTGAGGTCTCCCCTTCATACCGCACAGGAGGTGGTATTCGCGGCTCTCTGGGGGAACGGGTTCTCTAGGCAGAGCAGGGGAACAGGAGGAGCGGCGGCCGGGGAAAACCGAGCAGAATGAGTCCAGAAATTGATAATTCATTCTGCTGATGCTCAAGGGCGTCCATGCGGAGGGAAATAGTCTGAAGAAGTGTCTTGCCTAAACTGGCTGCAGTTCCCTCAAGTACTCCATGGCCTATTCGTACTGTAAGGAAATTGAGTCCCGGAGGGGCAAAGTTCACTGTACCTTTTAGGAGGAGGGCTGTCAGTACGATGGAAACAATGGCTGGATAGATGGTAACTGGAACAACAGCTGGAAACATGGCTGGATAGTGGTAACTGGAACAATGGCTGGAAACAATGGTGGATAGATGATAACTGGAACAATGGCTGGAAACAATGGCTAGATAGATGGTAACTGGAACCCGGCTGGAAACAATGGCTGGATAGATGGTAACTGGAACAATGGCTGGAAAACAATGGCTGGATAGATGGTAACGGAACAAGGCGTGGAAACAATGGCTGAAGAGATGGTAACTGGGACAAATGGCTGGATAGATGGTTAACTGGGACAATGGCTGGAAACAATGGCTGAAGAGGTGGTTTAACGGAAACAATGGCTGGAACACAATGGCTGAAGAGATGGTAACTGGAACAATGGCTGGAAACAATGGCTGAAGAGATGGTAACTGGAACAATGGCTGGAAACAATGGCTGGATAGATGGTAACTGGAACAATGGCTGGAAACAATGGCTGAAGAGATGGTAACTGGAACAATGGCTGATACACTGGCTGAAGAGATGGTAACTGGAACAATGGCTGATACACTGACTGAAGAGATGGTAACTGGAACAATGCTGGAACAATGGCTGAAGAGATGGTAACTGGAACAATGGCTGATACACTGGCTGAGAGATGGTAACTGAACAATGGCTGATACACTGGCTGAAGAGATGGTAACTGGAACAATGCTGATACACTGGCTGAAGAGATGGTAACTGGACAATGGCTGAACACTGGCTGAAGAGATGGTAACTTGAACAATGGCTGATACACTGGCTGAAGAGATGGTATGGTAACTGGAACAATGGCTGGACAATGGCTGAAGAGATGGTAACGAACAATGGCTGATACACTGGCTGAGAGATGGTAACTGAAATGGTGATACAATGGTGTACAGGGAGGCAGAACAAGGCAAGCGCTGGAACCGAAGGTAGGAAATGCTACTAGGCAGAGAAACAGTTGTCCGGTTAGCAAGGACTACGAATAGGCACTCCCACCCTCTGCGAGTGATATTGAATCTTCGCGCCGATCGGCGTCGGACGTGGTGACAGTCATGACGCCGACGTCCGGCGCCGGCGACGTCACCAGTCCCGGAACGGCAAGGGAGCGCGGCAGGTAAGATCCTTACAGACTGTCATTCCTGATCTTTTGGATTCAAAATGGAGTAAATGTACTGTATACATTTCTACATGTTTCCTTTTCAGTAAAACAGTGAAAAATGTTATTGTAAATTGTATGTAATGTGCAGAGCCACAAAATGATCTGTTTCACCTCACTGATTTAAAAATTAGAGGTAATGGTTTGCTAATAACTAATAATTTTCAGTTTGATAACTGATAATAGTCGTCTGCGATTCTGAAGAACAATACCCCGACACTTTAAAGGGGTTATTCTTCTCTGGCGGACTGTTCAGCACTTCTGACTGGTTGTCCAGGAGGAAGGACTGTTGGTTGCGGCCAAAAGTAGCCGCATCCAAAAGTTTGTCGCGACCAAGCATGCGTCCATAGAGGGACGCACGATCAGTCATGTTTTTTCGACGCATCGATCATCCGTGTCGGATTTGGACAAACAAATGGTTGGACGTTGGTGGGGTCAGGCCGAAAATACTATCCAATATTTCAGCCCAACCGACCGAAACACTAAAATGATGGTCAGGCCAAATTAAGCTTTACCCTGCTTTAATGCAAGAAAACCAGATCAATCTGCATTTTGGTTCCTTAAAGCACAATAAAGCCTAATAAATAGATTTTAATAATATCGTTGTTCTAGTGTAGAGGACAACTGTTCGAGATAACAGCGCTACTTTAAATGTATGGCCCTCAGTGGTCCTTGGTGTTTACCTTATCAATACTGTCTTAATTTCTCTTAATCTGAAGATCAGAGGTAATGCTGTATGCAACATGTACTATACACAGAGAATTACAGGAAGATTGGGATCCATAACTTGCAGTTTACCTAAACTTATTCCTATAGAGTATGTAAACCTATAAGTATCTATCTATCCAACCATAGTAACACGTAGAGCACTCTCAGGACTTGTTCAAACAGTCTTTAACTTTTATTCCATAAGCAGCAAACAGATAGCGACGTTTCGGTCTCAGACCTTTCTCAAGCCATCTATCTATTTATTATACAAAATTGAAGCTCCCTTTTTAGAAAACACTGAAGCGAGAGTACAGAATATATCGATGATAGTGAGAAAGAGAGCGATGGATGGAAAAATGTAAATTGCCCAAGATTTTTAATTTCACGGTTTTCTCAAAATGGTAATACTTTTTTGGTTGCATGTAATTTCCTGTATAGTGATCAGTCTTTGTTTTACATTGAACCTGGTTTTTAAAGAACTTTCGAAATTTCAAAGGGCAGAACACTGAAAATGTTGTCAAAGTTTAGAGATTTGGTGTCAAAGTTTGATGCTGATAAAAAATTCGGATCCCATTGACATTAATTGGCTTTCATTTGAATTGAATTGAAGCAATCGATTCCCATTTTCAGGGAAAGAGAATGTTGGTTTAACTGTTATTCTCCCTTTAACTCAGAGGTGTAACTACCAAGGTAACAGAGGGGGAAACCGCAGGGGGCCCCGGCAGTCAAGGGGGTCATCTTGTTATTTTCCCTATGACAGATATAGCGTCCTCCCAGAAAACCGCTGTGTATGAAGCACGGATAGGGGCCCCATCATAGTTTTGCTGTGGTGCCCTGTGATTCCTAGTTACACCACTGCTTTTACAGGATGTGCAATATCATCATATCCCATTGTTTAACAGAAATAGTATACAAATGTTCTAATTTCATTGTAGGAATGTGGTTTTTGTTTGAAACACAATAACAGTTTAATTCCCCTAAGCATAGATTTAATTAATAGTTTTAGAGTTTGACATAAATAAGACTGGGTATATACTCAGCTCCAGAAATAGTAGCTGGAAACCAGCCAGATACACAAAAAGAAGATTGCTTGTAATTTACTGAAGTGATTTGCTATGGCTGCCGTTGTGTTCTGGCTGCAGGACAAAACATTTCTAGATTTTCTGTGGAAATGTCTCAGCCATGGCGTGTCGTCTCCTTTTATACAAAACACAAACAATGGCCACAAAGTCTGACCTGTTATGACGAATCAGTAAGGGATATGCTAATGAGCCTCAGGGCAGCATAGAACAATCACAGGCTAGTCTTAAAAGGGAAACTAAAGCCTGTCATGTGTGAGTTAATATAACACTTTGAGAGCAATAGATCAGTAATCAAGGGTTCGTATTTATCTATTTGTTCTTCTTTAATGACCACAATAGCCAGAAAATATTTATAAACCTACAGGGTTATTCAATAAAAGCTCTTATTGTTTAAAATGGTCAGTAGTTTAATGCTGTAAGGTTCAAAGACTTTGAAACACAGTCTTTGCAGATTGATGGTACAGCATGTTTTAAGTGTGTTTTCTTTCTTATTGTGGCCAAGGAATGGCAGAAGGTGCAATGGGGCTGCTGTCCAATTTGAAGGATCAGATTTACATGCAGAGTTCTGTGTTATGCTTCAACAGGGTTATTCAATAAAAGTTCTTATCGTTAAAAATGGTGCTAATTTTGCCCCAACCAATCAAAAGAAAGCTTACAAATGTTAAATAAGATCTGATTGGTTGGGGCAAAATTAGCACCATTTTAAACAATAAGAACTTTTGTTGAATCTCCCTGTTTAGTTTGTTAAATATGCAGAGGACTAGTAGAAGGACTAGTATCCATGTCATACAGGTTTGTGTTACAGAAAATAGAGTGCTAGTAATGTTATTGAAATTGCTTACATGCTTTGTCGTTGTAGTTCTGCATACAGTACATGCTTGCATTTCTCTAGATAAATGAATGTGGTTGGTTTACTAAGTTATCCAATAGGCCCAGCTACCATCCCTTATTTGGGTTCATTAGTTGGGTCCGGTTAAAAATTTACTTTCTTGCTTTAATCAATTTTGATCTGTCTGGTTTGGGCTCTTGTGTATGTTATTGTCCACACATTGTTTTTAGTTGGATTTTTCCTGTCTTTGTCTTCCTATGGAGAGTAACAGAACTCTTGCCTATTAATGACCAGTGACTTAAACTGTCAAAGCAAACAACGTGTCATCTGTTAAATATATAAAACAGATGACTTGTTTGCGTTAATATGTGTGTACATATTACAATTAGTCATTTATATGTAGTTAAGACATGTTGGTAGGTTAAAAATGTATTTATTCTATAATGGATATTGAGTGTATACACTTAAAATGAAATTGAAATTATTCACATGTATCCAGCATGAGAATAATTGTGTTGATGTCATAACAGTTCTTTGAGGACCCATTTTTTTGGCTAATTAATTAATTAGTGTTTTAATATATGCATTCGGAAGAAAATATGGCAAGTCTTCTCAGATATTTTGGCAAAATGATATATTGGTTATTACACACCCTGGCACTTGACATGCATCAACACTTGGCACAAGTTTATTAGTTTCCCATTTGCTCACTGACAGAAAGTAGGACTATGTGTATATAGAATATTCCACTGTCAAAGAATCGTCATGCCTGTTTGTTAAAAGTAAATTTTCCAATTTTCCTTTTTGGCATCTCTTGATTTAAAAAAAATATATATAATGTAATAGCGTTTGTGTATATTATTTATACATATGCTTATGGATACATATAAAAATGGAACTAGAACAATACACAAAATGACTCCTGTTTATTTTGTTCTTAGGCCAGTCTTCTTTATTTCCAATGGAAGATGGATTTCTGGATGATGGCCGTGCTGATCAGCCCCTACACAGTGGTTTGGGATCCCCTCACTGCTTTCCTCATCAAAATGGAGAACGTGTGGAGCGTTATTCCCGCAAAGTGTTTGTGGGTGGTCTGCCTCCAGATATTGATGAAGGTATGTTTTTACCTTTTTTATTTATGCTTGTTTTGGAAATTTCTGGCATTGCTAGAGTAGCCTGAGCACTGATAAATTTATACTTTACACTGTTGGAGAAATCCGAAATATTTAGTGCAGATTTCTTTAAATAGGTTTTAATAAATAAAAGCAGAATCCCCACCAGTATTCTTAAAAAAAGCTTGCAAATTCATTAGCCATACCCACATCTACGCTGTTGCAGTTTTTTTTAATTACTTTTGTGGATTTCCAGTTTATTTTATAATAAAAAAATTTAAAAAAGGGCATTTCTCAAAGTTTATATACCAAAATGAGGCAACTTTGTATTTGAAATTCACCTGTTTGATAAGTTTTTTTTGTACCTTATTCCTTAAAGAGCTTGCCCACCCCTTCTATAAAAATTGAATATGCTATGTAGGACCCCAGAAAACCCCAGGTTCTTTCTACTCTTTTTCCCTAAATTTGCTTCCAGGCTGAAAAATATGACTTACAAACTCCACGATACTCATACCCGTGGCTCCCTTCTGCTTCTTGTTAAGGCCGTCGGTCAGGGCACTGACAGTGACGTCACGGCCAATGGCTGAGAGCCAATTCTTGATCGAGCCTCCACTGCTGCCCGTGAACGTAAAGGGCACATTGCAGCAGCCTGGGAGCATATTTGGAGACTGTAAGTAGAACAAACCTGGGGTTTTGGGAGGTCCTACATAGCCTATTCAATTTTTATAGAAGGGGTGGACATGCCCTTTAAGAGGGAGGCCTTTGAAAGAGTCATTTGCAATAATAAATAAAATAATAATATGAAATTCAGGTTGATCTTTCATATTATTTTGATCTTTATTAGAAAATCAGACTGCAACTGTGTATAAATATAATTAACCCAATATTTTTTAGGCAGTATGTAAAGAGCTTCCATTTACAGAAGTAACTTTCTACCCCAGGGGTGCATATAAGCTATACTTTTTATACAATTAAAGCTGTACAATTATAGTTTGCTTCTCCTTTAATTTAGTAGCTACAGTGATACTGATATCCATTCATTTAAATGCTGGCTTGTTTCAAAGTGTATCAGGAGCAGTAATTTATTATGGAGCAGACCAATCAAACACTTTGAACACCTGCTGAATGGGTCAGTATTTTAGCTTTTAAATGTGCAATATGTGCTGTTTACCATCATGCAAGGCCACCAATGTTTAGTGAATGGTATAAATGTAGGATAATGCAATGTGAAATACACACTGGGGGTATATGTGTCTTGCATAGGATTGCAGTCTGCCTATTCATTGTGAGATCTGTGAGCTCTTAATTTCAGTGATTTTTCAGAAGTGTTTTTCCAAACAAATTAGGGTTATATAAAAGCCTTTTGTTGTACCTACAAAATGAACCAAAGATCACATCTCTGGGTAAAATTTGTAAATAAGTTATTGCTGGAAAGGTTCACAAATATTTCTTCATACTTGACCAGCTTCTGCCTGCATTAATATGCTCCCCTTTACAACCGTCAATTTAATTTTAATGTCTGTGCAGGTACTTCCTGTATTTCACAGCATTATTGGGGCCCATACACTCACCAATCACAGTCAAACGATTGTTTTTTGTCCACTAAAAGTTTTTCCTTTGATCCGATACGAAACAAAATCATACGGCGATCATACCTCTGTAGGTCTTAATTAAACATTTAGGCTGAGGCCCCACTACAATGCACCAAATCGCGCAGGCAATTGCACATGCATTTTTGTAATTTAATATTCTAAAAATGCATGAGTTTGCGTAACAAAAGGGTGCACATAAACACATGTGCAAAAGGTGTGTGCATCGGAATTTTAACCCAAATCGCATGCGTTTGTGCGCAAAACGTGTGCAAACCCTCTAAAACCGCATTAGTGTGGCCTAGCCCTAACCCCAATAAAATGTATGGTGTGGTTCATCTTAAAGGAAAGACTGCAGGCTTTATTTTAACCCTAACTTGCTTGGAGACCACACTTGCCCTTTAATTAGTAGTTACTAATTAATTTAATTAATTAAATTTTTTTTAAAGAAAACGACATTTTAAAATTACAATTTTAAAGAGGGAATATTGCGCATGTAATGGAGATGTACAGAGGTCTCTCCCCTACCAACAATTGTGGTCATTGGTATGTTGCAAGTCTTTAACATTTTCGTGACTTTAATACAAACTATTTGCTAGCTGCAAAATTGTTGGTGTCTTGCTCGCTTCTTATTCCTTTCTGTTTATCTGACCCATAACATCACTGCAAATGGGGTTACATGACATTAAATGCCAATTGTAATGAAAAAATTACTTTGGCTCATTTTGATTTTTAAAAAACTACATGTAATTAACCCTTACTGTTAGGTGTGTGTGTTGCTGAATGCCTTCAATGCAATACTAGAATTGCTCATGCTCAGTATCCCCCCCCCCCCTCTTAACTGACCGTTCCTTCCATCTGAACAGACTTTGTATGAGTGCAAGCATGCTCACTAATAACTATAAGGCAGCACCAGAAGAGGGAATTTCCCATAATGCAATTCACACAAACCACCTGTCTCCAAACACTGCACACAGCAGAAGAGTATATGATAATAAGGCACTTGATTGACAGCTAAAATGTAAGATGGTTCAGATTGGATATCTAAAGAAACGGGCAGATCAACAAATAAATAGTACAATAATAGTTGGGAAGAGTTACCAGTAATGGCCAATAAAAAAAGTGTTTTTTTCTGAATTGATACTCTTTAAGGGAAACTTAAATCTGCACTTCTGTCTCTCGGTAAATCACCTCCTATAGATTTATATATATAAAGTGTTTGCTTCGTATATGTGCTTATATAGAAAATTATAACATTCTTTCCCCCTATAGATGAGATTACTGCTAGCTTTCGTCGTTTTGGTCCTCTTATTGTGGATTGGCCACATAAGGCTGAAAGCAAATCCTATTTTCCTCCAAAAGGTACTATTTGTAAATTTTTTTACCATGCTATATTTTTAAAACCTTTTAAATAACTATATGTACATTTTCTGATCCACCAGAAGCTTTAAGTGGTAAACACATTTAAAGTCTTAATGCAGGATGTATAGTATAATTTTTGCTAAATTTATGTATTATTATTATTGTGGATTTATATAGCACCAACATCTTCCATAGCGCTTTACAATTACATGTTCATACGTTCACATCAGGCGCTGCCCTAAAGAGCTTACAATCTGAGGTCCCAGGGTGAGAACCTAAAACACTAGCAGGGTCATTCAATAAAAGTTATCATTATAAATGGTGCTAATTTTGCCCCAACCAATCAGATAATAGCTTTCAAATGTTACCGTATATAATATCTGAATGGTTGGGGCAAAATTAGCACCATTTTTAACAATAAGAACTTTTATTGAATCTCCCTGAAGGTGAAGTGCGTAGGCACACAAAAGTTAAGCTATTATCTTTGTTATTGTTGGGTTTTTTGGGGGGGGGTTTAATGTTGAAGCCTAGCCTGAAATTTTTTGTTTTTCCCAAAAAGGTTATGCGTTCTTGCTCTTCCAAGATGAAAGCTCTGTACAGGCACTAATAGATGCATGCATTGAAGAGGATGGAAAGCTTTACCTCTGTGTGTCAAGTCCTACAATTAAAGATAAACCTGTAAGTATAATATTTTTCTGGCAAATTTTTACACTGAGGAAGATGTATGATTTTCATGGTTGTGATTAACCCTCTTTTCCTTATTTGCTTTGCATATTTTGGATATTTTCTTTTTGCTTCTATAATCAAGTTTGAAAACGGAGTCCATACATATTTAATGATATGCAGTCCCAAAGCTTAGCAGATTTGCCTCTATGATTAAAGGGACTGTCCACCCTCTCTACAAAAATATATATACTGTAGAATACCCCCCAAAAGCTGGACATCATTTTATATAAAATCTTTAAATCAGCTCCCAACCAGAGATATTCTACTAACAAGCTCCTCTATCCACTGCTTCTTCCGGTCTCTTCACTCTGTCTCCACTGCGGCTGCTGTGTTATTTTTGTGTTCCTGAGCAGCCACAGTGGAGACTGCTCCAGGAATGGCAGTCAGTGATTGGCCATGACGTCACAAGTATTATATCTCTAGCTGGGAGCTGATTTAACAATTTTCTATAAAACTATGTCCAGCTTTTGGGGCGTGTTCTATAATATATAAATTTTTGTAGGGGGTGGACATTCCCTTTAATAGTTGGTGGGGTGTCCTATACTTAAATTTCTTCTTTTTAAATGTGTCTTTGTTGATTAAAAACACATTGTTAATTTTAAATTTAAACAGCACCAACAGCACTTTACTGCAAAATACAATTTTGTTATATAAATCTGTACCACCATGTTACATACCATCGGTATTAATAAGGAGTTTAACATGGATAACACTCAGTAGTTCCGTTCTGTGAGCTTTTGTTCTCTGCCTTTTTGTTGTTAAAATTGTTTTCGTATTTTTTTTAATTTTCACTGAACAGTAACTGTGGTCTCCAATTTCTCCAAGCAAGCAAGGCTTCTATATTGGCTTAGGCGTACCTTCAAAATGAACCCAAAATCACATCTCTAGTATGTAAATGTATGAAAAGTTATTGCTGGAAAAGTTTAGCAATTTTACTTCCTGCATGAACACTTCCTGTTTTCAGCCATGTAACCAGTTTGTAGTGATGGGAACTGCCTCTGCCTAGATAATTAGGCTCCCCTTCTCAACTGTTAATTTATTATTTTTTTTAATGTCTGTTCAGTTATTTCCTGTTTTTCCCAGCATTAAGTTTAAACTGAGTATGCTTCTCTCCTGGGGCGGAGGGGAGAAGATTTCAGGTGATGTCACTCAACCAAGTGGGACCAGGAAATTAAACATTCACTGCAATATAATTTTTCACAGGCTGCAGGCAGAAATGTGATCCAGGAAATACTGAAGGCTTTTATCTAACCCTTACTTATTCGGGGAGACCACAGTTTCCCTTTAAGATATGTTTTCATTTTAAAATACCTGAATTAAAGGTGTCACATTTTGCTGAAAATATTTAGCTTAGGATATTGTGTTGCTGTATACCTGATTTTACTCAGATTGTTTAAATTTATCTACAGAGCTTTTTTTTACTTTAGTGAAAAGGTCAGTCAAATATGTAATATGTCCAGGTGTGACCACACTTCTGTGTACATCTCCAATTTTAGCTAAACATCTTGGTGTAACTATGATGTTATTACTTTAACCGACAGGTCCAGATACGTCCATGGAATCTTAGTGACAGTGATTTTGTGATGGATGGCTCACAGCCTCTTGACCCTCGGAAAACAATTTTTGTTGGAGGTGTCCCAAGACCATTACGAGCTGGTAAGTGTTTGTAGCACTGTTGTAAGAAAAGGCTTATTTTGCCTGCAGCCACGGTTGTTGGCTGCATACTTTTAGCCCCTCCCTAATCCACCTTAAAGGTTATGTCCACCCAAAAACTTTTTATACTTGTTTGGCAACCCTCCGAAACTTCAACCTAGCAAGGATTATAAAATCCAAAGATGTACACAGCACTTACCCAGCGTTCTTTCCCCCGGCTTGCTTTTATGTGATTGGGGGGTTGCCAACCAAATATATAAAAAAAATTTAAGGGTGAACGCCCCTTCGCTAGGTCCGTATGTCTGAGATACCGATTGGAGAAAGGTTTGATCCGCACTTCTGTTCACAAATCCAGGTACTCAGCAATGTAGTTTAAAATCACAGGCTTTATTAGAGGTTTATTATTGGAGGTACAAGAGCAGCTGGTTTGTTAGCTTTAGGCATAGAAATTATCAGGGAGATTCATTAAAGGTTCTTTTTGTTAAAAATGGTGCTAATTTTGCTCCAACCAATCAGATGTTAGCTGAGGTTGGGGCAAAATTAGCATTATTTTTAACGATAAGAACTTTTATTGAATCTCCCTGTGTTTTTTATTTACTTTGGATAAGCAGCTGACTATAAATGTTAGTAATATGTACTGTTTCACCGAGTGTAGTTACCTGTAACTAGCCAATAACTGGAAATGGAAAGAGGATGCTTTTAATAATAAATTGTGTTTTGCATCTCTTAAAAAGGTAATTCTATTGTGGTAGTCTTAGAATAGTGATGGGATCTTTGGTTGTTGGGACAACTGACGTTTGTCCTTTGTTGTTCTTTTTACCACCCATCCTCCAAACCAAGATCTGATTGGTTTGGGCAAAATTAGCACCATTTTAAACGATAAGAACTTTTATTGAATCTTCCTGTAGTATGGTATATCTCCCCTCCTCCTTCTTTAAAGGAATTACTTTGCCTAATTTCAATCTATAAATGAATACATGTAAGCAGCACTTACTCTGATGTGTTTGTGTTGCTGCATGATTTCAATCCAGTACTTGAATTACCTAACTTCTACCATTATTACGTAGCAGGACAAATATTTTTTGTCCTTTACGCCCCACACACCAGACCCATAATACACACACCCTCCCTCTCTATGTGGGAGATAAATAAACGTCTTCATTTGGACAGTCCGTTCAAATGTATTCAAAAATAAATACATTTGCAAATGCAGACTTTTGGGAGGGAAAAGGGATTGTATATTTTTCTGAAATCAGGTTAAATAATGAAATTTTATCATTTGCTGAATTGCAAGAACTAATACAGATTCTTAAAGGGCCAGTTCATTGGAAATTATCAATATTTGTTAAATTGTTAGTTTGTCTAATGCCTTCTTAGTTATTCTACATATTCTCTTCTATTTTCAAAAATCTGTTGATTTCATACACTTTGCTGTTCCCTGCTGTTGACATTAGTGAACTGACATTTTAGGTTCTAACGGTCCTTCTTCTTCCCAGGATGCACCACATCCTTGGAATGTTCCTAACAGTAATTTCTACTGATTGGCTGTTGGATGGGTCAACGATGCTCAGATCTCTACTGAGCAACCCAGGCGCTGGGTCAAGGGAAAGACCATAACGGTCTCTATTAGGGGCCCTGCAAACAGGAAGTCAGTATTTTGGTTGCATTTATTTATACACAGACAGAATGCTGAATTGGCAGGTAAAGGTCATTGGGATAAAAAAAATACTGCCCTTTTTTCTGAAAAGCACATGTATTTGCACTGAACTTCCCCTTTAACCTTTTTTGGGTACTGGCAATTGCGTCATTGCTTGCTTGCCTAGTTTGGTGGCTCGCATAGTCAACAACACCCTATAATTTGTCTTATTAAAAGCAGGGGAGAGACAACGTCTTTCACCAATATATAAGTATATGTCTGCATTTTGCTCCACTGTGAAATCCCCCAACAATTTTTGATAATTGATTTAGGTATTTGCCTGATGTAACTTTAAAACATTTGGATAAGATTGCAGAATCTCATACCGAAGCTTCTGTATCTGCAAATAATAAACGCATTCAGCTCAATATATTGCATCAGGTGTCACTTACTCTATGCCTCGAATGTCTTCTAGAATACTTACCAAAATGCTCCAAGTGCCACTGATCTCCAGCGGACTTTTGGCATTTGATAAGGCAAATGTCCTAGGCCTAATACAGGGTCTCAGATTTACAACTTACTATCTGAAATCCTACAACAACCAGTTCCCACTGGAACCTAAGACGTGTATATTTAGTTAAAGGGTATGTCCAGCTCAAAAATTATTTTTTTGTATGTGTAGGGCACCCCACCCCCAAGTGCCAATTTAGATGTCTAAAATAAAAAAGGTCCTAGAAACATACTTACAGTCTCTTTGTTCCCCTGGCACTCTGCACTAGGCTCTTTACTAGCTTGTGAGTGGGTGTCACTCAAACTATTTTGAAAATAACTTTCAACATTCATAAATTCATGGCTATTGACCAGTGTATGAGGGTCATTTAGGCAGGGCTCTCCATAGGTGAGATGCTAATTCCCTTCATAGAGTTAAATTGCCTTTGATAAAATATGCATATTGTGTTGTGTACACAACACTGTTATAGTGAAATCTATTTCCTAATAAAGACTGATAGGAGGTGCCCAAAAAAAATGTAATTCTTGTTGTTATTCTTTACTAGCTTAATTTTTTACAATACCTTTTAAGTGCTGTTAAACTTTCCATGACACAACAATGCACTATTTTTATAACATTCTTTTTGCAAATACGTCATTTTACATTATACCTTCTGGAGATGCTATTTCAGAACATCCGAAGGCCCCAACATTTGCAAAAGAAGTAGTTTTACCTAAATATGTATAAAGATATGAGTACACCTTTTTTACTCTGACAAATCGTCATTTACAGTATTTAACATTGAAAATGTATTCCCTATGTGTTAGTGACCCCATTCATATCTGATGGCTGCACAATGGTTCAGCCGATCTGCACTTCCTAATAGAAACTTGATTAGGAAAGCACCTTGGGCCATCAATCTTAAGCACATTTCTTCTAAAATCTTCTTAAAAATTTGTGGGTGCCTGATGGAATTGTCTGAAAAATTTCCAACTGGTCCAATCTGCTTCTTTTCATTGAACTGCCTAATATTGGCAGGCAGTCTGTTGAACGGAAGACGGGCATGAGTCAATTCTTTTGAATTTGTTTCAAGTAGTAAAAAGAGTCTTAAATTATACTGTGTATGTCCTGTGTTTGTGTTTTATCCCATGTCTTTTTCTGAATACTGCTAGGGGGCAATACATTCAAATTCTATGTATGTTTTGGGAGACTTACGACACTCTATGTTCTTAGTAATGGGCAGAGTGCAAAAAAGTTGAAAAAATAATACTGAATATCTAAATTGTAGCTCTACTTCACTGTATATATAAAATGCAAGAAATAAATATGGCAAGACATTTGCTGTCAAATATTGTTTTTTTTTTCTACTAATATCTATGTTTGAAGAAGACAGTACTTGCCACTAGAGATGTCCAAACTTCGGTCCGCTCGAGGATCCGTGAATTTTTGAAAAAAATCGAAAATCCGCTAGCAGACCCATTAAAAAGAAAAATATCCTCGAAATTACAAGATTTCTCGTATTTTCGAAAATACGAGAAATCTGCAGTTCGGAAGGCGAAAACGTTCGCGAATGGGATAAATCTATGGCGTATCCGGGTTCGGATCCGTGAACCGGCCATCCCTACTTGCCACTATTACAACTACTTCAATGTCTGTATTGTTTCTTTTAATAAAATCACAGAAACAGTGATTCATTTTTGATCATACATTTTATTGTTTTAGTGGAACTTGCAATGATAATGGACCGGTTGTATGGAGGAGTATGCTATGCTGGTATAGACACAGATCCTGAGCTAAAATACCCAAAAGGAGCTGGGCGGGTTGCCTTCTCCAATCAACAAAGTTACATAGCTGCTATCAGTGCCCGGTTTGTTCAGCTACAGCATGGAGAAATAGATAAACGGGTGAGTCATTGTATGTACATCTAGAAAGTTGTAATTTAACTGTTTAAGGTAATGCGTCATGCAGTTAAGTGGGGGTGAAGGTGTGAAATGAATATGGGTAGCTTGCCTTTGATGTAAATGCATAAAATAGCTGTACATGATTACATAGTAATTGAGGTTGAATAAAGACATACGTCCATCAAGTCCAACCTTTTCACCCTTCCTTTTATGTTCATCTCCAAAATGTTAAACTGTTAGGTAGGGCTAAAAAGGAGTGTGAAAAGGTTGGACTTGATGGAACGTATGTCTTTAGTCAACCTCAATTACTATGTTAACCCTACCTAACCGTTGATCCAGAGGAAGGCAGGTTCCTTCCTGACTTCAATCGGAAATCGGAAATATCCCTGGATAAACCAGAGTTACAGTATTTATATTAATACCAGTAATTCCAATATTTTTTAGTTTTAGAAATCTAGCCCACTTTTAAAGCTATTCAGTGAACTTGCCATTACCACATCTGCTGGAAGACAGTACCACAGTTTCGCCTTTCTCACTGTAAAGAAACCTTTCTTAACCTTAAGATGAAACTTCTTTCTCCAATTTTAAAGGATGTCCACATGTCCTCTGATTTGACCGATTAGTAAACAATGCACAAAAGAGAGTTTACTGTATGGCCTATTAATATATTTGTATAAAGTGATCACATCCCCACGCAAACGTCACTTCTCTAATGTAAACAGCCCTAACTTGTCTAACCTGCCTGTATAGTCAAGCCCCTCTATTCCCTTTATTATTTTAGTTGCATTGCTTCCATTTCCAAGATGTCCCTTTTGTATATGGGATTCCAAATCTGCACCGCATATTCCAAATGAGGCCTTACCAGTGCCTTGTAAAGAAGGAGAATAATATCTTTCTCTCTTGAATCAATTTCCCTCTTTATACAAGACAATATCATGCTAGCTATAGCCGTTGCTGTCTGGCATTGTTTGCTACAGCTAAGCCTGTTATCTACCAGAACCCACAAATCTTTTTCCATTAGAGAGTTATTTAACACATAGTCATTTATGGTGTAGGTGGCACCAGGAGTTTTAAACCCCAAATGCATCAACTTACATTTATTAACACTGAAGAATCTCATCATGAGATGTGTTAGGAAATTGTAATAATACAAGAATTATTATCTTAGATGAACAGTAAAAACTATGAAGAAAGAAACATTTTGTGCTAAGAAAGTACATTTTCTGTATTTTTATATCATTTATATCTAGTCTCCACCTCCTTTCCCTTGACCTCAACACTTTTTAAAGGGTTTGTACACTGTAAAAACAACATTAGCTTACTGGATAGCTTTGGCTTTAAATATAAAGGTGTATATGTTTTTTTGTTCTAATCCCCTCAATAGCCTTACTTTTTTACTCCCTGAATGTTGCTGACTTCCTCCTCCTCTGAAATGGCATTTTTAGCCTCCACGAGATTGTGCAAATCTCCATCATCTTGCTGTGTCAGGTTAGGTAGCCATTTGTATAGAGCTTGTGACTTCCGTGGTCACGCGTGTCACAGTGACATTGCATGGTCGCAGCGCAATGACGTCACACGCACTCGCATTGCCGTTGTGTGGTGCACGCAGTGACGTCACGCACGCTTTACAAATGGAACCTGACACAGCAAGATGGTGGAGATTTGCACAATCTCGTGGGGGCAAAGCTAAAAACACCATTTCAGAGAAGGAGGAAGTCAGCAACATTTAAAGGGTATGTCCACCCAAAAAATAAACTTTTTATATGTTCTTTATATAATAGCACCAACCTCAAACGCCATGTTCATTTTTCTAAAAATCATTTGCTTTGCCTGATATTTAATGAGATATATATCAGGCTGCACTTCTGCTCCACTTCCTCTTTAGGTGACCCCGAGCTACAGCTTAGGAAAAAAAAAATTCTTCCTTGCCGGACTGAAGCCAATCAGAACCCAGCATTCACGGAGAGGTGTGTGTGTGTGTCTGTGTCTCTCTGCCGGCTGTTGATCCTGGATTTCTTCCATACACATAACTTTACAGCTGCGATTAGTTGAGAAGGAAAAGTGGGCGGGATCCAGGGGTCAGATCATTACTGATGCAACTTCCTCTGTTCTCACTGCTGGATGTTAACAGACTACAAAGGTCTGTAACTTTTGAACCACTGGACCGATTTACATCCTGTAAAGTTTGTTTTGGAGCACTTATTTGGGCCAAATAAATATAGAAAAAGTTTTGGGGGTGGGCATGCCCTATAAGGAGTAAAGGTAGGCTATGGGAGGGAAGTAGAATAAAAAATATTATACACCTTTATATTTAAAGCCACAGCTATCCAGTAAGCTAAAGTTGTTTTTGCCGTGTACGTACCCTTTAATAAATTAGTGCTTACCACACCCCCTTTTAGATCAGTATTAGAGCATGTATAATCAACTTTATTCCAAATATTTTTCTCATACAGTGTTATTAAACAGCGTTATACATTAATATTTGATATCTGTTTCTTATTTTTATAAACTTATACAGACTTATATTTCAGTGATTAATTTTATTTTAACTTATTCAACAACTCTTAACTATGGACCAATTCTTTGGTGCCTTCTCATAATATTGTTTCACAAATTGTAAACTGTTTCAGAACATGCTACTTCTCATCCTATCTATTGTTGGAGACTGGTACTGCAATTGGTTACATCTAACACTTTTAATATACATCTTAGATACATGTTTCCGGGGAATCTTTCCATCTAGACCAATTTTTTTTATATTTAAGGGGGCATTTCTTTATAAGGTATCACTTTATTTATTGCAATTTTCCAGTCTTTTAGCTGGGGATGAAGTGCCTGAATCCATATTTTTGCAATTTGCAATCTTGCCTAGAATAGTACTTCCCTTAGAAAAAAAATTTTTTTTAAAGAATTTGTCAATCTGTAGTTCTTCCATAATGCCCAATAGACTTATTTTGGGGTCGCTACCTAAGGGGGATCCCATTTCATCATGTAGAAAAAAACAGTATTTGACGCCAGTATCCCTGGATCTTAGGGCATGACCACAGCAGGTGATAAAAAGTGGCCGGTACTATTTGACATTTTGGGCATAGTGGGTTGTAGTGTGGTTTGTATCTAGATATACGGATTGGGGTGAGATATGCTCTTTGCAGGATATAGATATGTGACAGTCTGTCTGAAGCTTTGGTTGAGACCAGCTTACTTCTAGAGCCTCCTCCCTTTCCTCTTTTTACATTGAGCCCACGCCCGCCTCCCAGGATCTTTTTCCCCCCTCTGTGGCCTCATATCCTGGGTTGAGTGCTCGATATATATATCTGAGATTAGGTTAGCATATTTTTTGCATCTTAGAGCATCTCCGAGAGGGCAATTGGGTAGCTGAGGGTATAGAGTTTGAAATTGGGTCACAAAAGCGTCTCACCTGAAGATATCGGAATAACATTCTATTCAGTCGGTGTTATTCCTGTTGAAGTTGTTCAAATGTTCTTAAGACATCATTTTGTAACAGGTGAGAGACTTGATATATCCCATATCTAAACCACCAGGTTGATTCTGGGATAGTGAGGAATTCTGGTAGATGTTTATTGCCCCACAGAGGGGTTGTTTATATATTAGTGGGATATTTTGTTTGTTTAGTGTGTTGTCCCATATCTGAATAAGTAGAGGGTGCGATTGTTAGGGAACATCAGTGCTCTTTAACCCACTGGATACTAAATACAAAGGGTCAGGATATTTTGTAGCATCAGGGAAACCCAGCATTTCAAGCATTCTAATTGTTTCGGACTGGTACCAATGGTGTACGTGTGACAGTTGTGCTGCTAAATAATATAGATTGTAATTGGGGAGTGCCCGTCCTCCGTACTCGGTAGGGCGTTGTAGTATTGACCATCCCACTTTGTGTCTACTTGTTCCCCAAACAAATGATTTCAAGAAGGAGTCAAGTATCTTGAAATATTTTAGTGGGATGTAGACTGGAGCGTGCCAAAGTATGTACATAGTTTTGGGAAGAAAAATCATTTTGATCAGATTTACTCTACCTGTGACTCCCAGCGGTATATTTGAGTTTTAGTCTAAGTGTAATAAGAGGTTTAATATTGAATTTAATGTAGTCTTTAATATCTTTTGTGATCCAAATCCCCAAGTATTTGATTTTATTTGTTCTCATAAGGGGGTGTTGAGTTCCATATATAGAGGGTGGAAAGCTATCAATTGGTAAGATTTGTGACTTTGACCAATTTATTTTTAAGCCTGAGTATTCCCCGAATTCGTTGATTAGAGTAAGGGCCCTATGCAGAGAGTGATCTTGGTCTGATAGATGCAATAACATATCGTCTGCATATAACCCAATTACCTCTGTTTGTGTGCTGCATCTGAGACCCTTTAGAATTGTATCCTGTCTCAGTTTAATAGCCAATGGTTCAACTACTAATGCATATAGTAGGGGAGAGCGTGGGCATCCCTGGCAAGTGCCTCTGCTCAGGGAAAATGTTTCTGAGACCCACCCGTTAACTATTACTCTGGCTTGTGAAGTAGAGTATAGAATCTGCAGCCAGGTAATAAAATTATCTCCCAAGACAAATCGTTTTAGCACTTGCCACATAAATAACCACTCTACAGAGCCAAAAGCCTTTGCTACATCTAGGCTGACTATACAGCACATTTCTATATCTTCATGTTGGGTCTGTATGTTTAGGAATAGTCATCTGGTATTAAGGGAAGTATTTTTACCTGGGATAAACCCAGTTTAGTCAGGGTGTATAAGGGTTTTAATTATGGTACTCTGGCATAGAGACAACAGCTTGGCCAAGGTCTTCAGATCTAATTGTAGCAGTGATATTGGGTGGTAGATGGATCTTTTCCCAGTATGTGTATCAGGGCAATTAGCGCTTCTGTCATAGATGTCGGAAGTAGTTTGGTGGTGAACATATAGTTATATAGATGTAGCAGTTGTGGTGCTAGTATTTCCAAGTATTTGCAATAGAACTCTATTGGTAGGCCGTCTGTACCTGGTGCCTTGTTTCTGGCCATAATTGATATAGTGTGTCTGATTTCTACTTCTGTTATAGGTTCATCTAGCATTCTCTTGTCTTGTGTGGTGAGTGTTGCAAAGGGGATGTGTTTAAGGAAATTCATTATGTCAGTCGGGATAGTGGAGAAGGGAGGTGTATAGATTTGAGTAATAAGTTGTGAAGCATTGCACTGCTTCACGTGATCTCGGGTTGAAGGGTTGTGGGGTCTGTAATGTTTATTACTGTTGGGGAGTTATATTTGTGGTTGGCTAAGTATGCTAGTAGTTTTCCACATTTGTCACCATGGTCTTGGAACTGGAACGATTGGAAATGCAATTTGTTTTTAGTTTTAGTAATAAGGAGCTGGTCTACTAGCCTAGATTGTAGTTTTAAAGCTTGTGCTCTTTCTGAAGTAGGATCAGCTTGAAACTCTCGAGTAATTCTGTCTAGTGTGTGCGTTGCTGCGACTTCCGCAGCTGTGGAATTGCATTTGATTTTGTTGATGGTTTGTGTTAGGATCATGCGGGCGTGTAGTTTAAATGTTTCCCATACTGTGATGGGGTTGTTTGTGCTTTCGTTTGTTAGAGAAAAGTCTTCCCATTCCCTCCAAAGGTCTGTTTCTGGGGGGAATAAATGTATCCAGTATGGATTGAGTTTCCATCTGGGTGGGGGTGGGCTCTCTGCTATGTCTATCATCATCCAACATGGTGAGTGATCTGATAGTATTCTAGTTGAATATTCCACAGCTTTTATTATTGGTATTAATTACGTGCTGGTTATGATGAGATCGATTCTGGACATAGATCTCATAATAGAATGTGTTATCTTGTGGGTGTAGATGCCTCCACGCATCTCTCATATTAATATTGGTCAGTTATCTGCTAAACCTAGTATATGGATTGGGGGGGTATCCAGTTCGATTGATGGAGTCTATCTTACAGGGATGTTTGGGAATGTGGCCATATAGTCTATACCTACTTGTATTTTGGTCATTGAAAATGGTGGAGGGGCATAATGCGCCATTATTAGTACAGGATGATTACATACTTTCCCGTAAATGGGAAAAAAAGGAGAGGGGGGGGGGCTGATAATCTTGAAAGATAGTTAGTTTGGTGCTTTTACAGAGTTTCCCAGTTGGTAGTAAGGGCCACTGATGATATATGGCGGTTCTTTGGGGGTAAGGTTTTCCGTCTCTTGGTAAAGGGTTGTTCCTGGGGGGTATTAAGCAGTCTTCCCCAATTGGGGAGTTGTTATGATCAAGAGAAGGGGGTATAGTTCGCAGTTTCTTGGAGTAGAGTTCTGGGTTTAAGTAAAAGTTTGTGTCATATTAGTGGAGTATAGCTATTGCAAATAGTGTCAGGATAGGATCAAATTATCTGAATTACTTATCTGAATCTTTGTGTCTGAATAGTCCAAATCAAGGTATCTAGTCTGGGCCTTGTGAGGCACCAGGTCTGCGCCCACCTTCTGACTCTAGCCATGTCATGACTTCAGCTGCGGTGGTGAAAAATTTAGTAGTGTCACCATCAACGACTCTCCGGTAACATCATGGCGTACTTAATGTTGGCTGTACGCAGGTGTCGTTTAACTTCCGTGAATTTCACTCTTTGTCACTGAACTTCTGTTGAGAAGTCTGGGTAGACCCCCGACTGTGGTGTTTTGGTATGAAATATTTCCTTTTTCTCTGGTTAGGTGGAGTATAGTGTCGTGGAGCCCAAGGAGTACAATTGCAAATTGCAGGCCTGGAGCCCAAGGAGTACAATTGCAAATACTCCCAGGAAACTTCTGGTCCACCGGGGTAGCCGCGGGAGTCCAGCCTGCCAGGAAAAGAAAGGCAGAATATTACCCAGCGCCTATCAAACAGGATACCCAGCAGGAAAAGGTGAGCCACAGTGCACAGGCCCCATATACACTGTATGGCCTACATAAAAAGCAAATACACCACTATCAAATAGACTTTGATTAGAACAATTACGGTGCAGCCAGCCCCAACAGGAAAAGGGCCACAATTAAACAACACCAACGTTACCGCTCACCTAGAAACCAAAAACAAATCTCCCAATAACCCCCAGCAGCTTAGACAAAACACCAAGCCAATGTCTCCTAGAAAACACCGAGACCCTTCCCATAAAGATTCCATGAGTAAGCTGGAAAGATTTCGAAGACAAGATGCACCGGATCAGTCCCCAAGGACCGAGGAGAATGGAAGAATCCTCAACACAATAAACCGATACCACTACCAAAGTACTGGAGGCGATAGCTATATGTCAATCTAAATTGACCTCCAAACTTGAGGAGGTCAAAACAGATATATCTCTCCTCCGACACGACTTTCACAGCCTTAAAGAGCGAGTTACGGAAACCGAAAACCGCATCAGCACCATAGAAGATACCGTCTCTCCCTTGGAACAACAAATCAGCACCCATCACAATTTACTCCAGACTATACAACTAAAGCAAGATGACTGCTACGGCGGTGCCTGTTTTCTTAATCTGAGATTTGTGGGACTACCAGAAGAGGCAAACCCTCCAGAATTCCTGGAAAAACTAACTCGGACGTTTGGCACGGAGATGTTTTGCGACACATTTGTGGTGGAGCAAGCCCACCGAATATCTCTTTGCCTCCCACCCCCAGGTGCACCCCCAAGGACATTCATAGCCAAACGTCTCAACCACAGAGAGAGGAATTCTTGCCTCTTCTGGTATTGGTATCTTGTTTGATAGGCGCTGGGTAATATTCTGCCTTTCCTTTCCTGGCAGGCTGGACTCCCGTGGCTACCCCGGTGGACCAGAGGTTTCCTGGGAGTATTTGCAATTGTACTCCTTGGGCTTCACGCCTGCAGCCCCGGTCGTGTCTTACCCCAAACACGACCGGAACAGAGCTGGTCCGTTGGGTATTGGTATGCACGTGGAGTCACTGTCTAGGCCGAGGCCTCGCCCCAGCCACGGAAGTGCTGCTTCTATGTATATAACACTGTGGAAAATTAATGTTTGGGGCATTGAGCAGCAGTTGTCTATCAATGTGTAACTATATATAGTAACATAGTAATTAAGGTTGAATAAAGACATACGTCCATCAAGTCCAACCTATTCATCCTTTTTATATATATATATTATTTTTTTTAACCCTACCTAACAGTTGATCCAGAGGAAGGCAAAAAAACCCAGCTAAAAAGGGGGAAAAAATTCCTTCCTGACTCCAAACGGCAATCGGAATTTATCCCTGGATCAACCAGATCTATATGCATTAAGGCCAGTAGTTCTCAATATTTTTTAGTTTTAGAAACCTATCCAGGTCTTTTTTAAAGCTATTCAATGAACCTTCCATTACCACATCTGCTGGAAGACAGTTCCACAGTTTCACCGTTCTCACTGAAAAGAAACCCTTCCTAACCTGAAGATGAAACTTCTTTTCTTCCAACCTTAGAGGATGTCCACGTGTCCTCTGATATGACCTATTAGTGAACAATGCACCAGAGAGTTCATTGTATGGCCCATTAATATATTTATATAAGGTTATCATGTCCCCACGCAAACGCCGCTTCTCCAATGTAAACAGCCCTAACTTGTCTAATGTGCCTGCATATTCGAGCCCCTCCATTCCCCTTATTAATTTAGTTGCCCTTCTCTGAACTGCCTCAATTTTCAAGATGTCCCTTTTGTATATGGGATTCCAACATATGTGGTTAAAGGTTATGTCCACCCCCTCAAAAATGTTTAAATATATGGCAGGTAATTGGCACAAACCTCGACTTTGCAAGGTTTATATATCTGGCGTACATTGTGTTTCAATATTTCATTTTGGTCAATTGCAGTACTTTTAAATGTAAGGGTTATTGTTGTGAAACATAGTCACTATTAAGGGGACATTTTGCAAATGTCAAAATTTGTGAGCAAATTGTCTGGGCATTTACCCCCAAAGAAAATTTTATGTGAGAAGATGTTGTGCCGCATTGTTAAAAGGGAAGTTAATATGATAAACTTTAAAGTGTATCATATTAGCTTCCTGTACAATTTTAAGGTCTAAGTGGGGCCTCCTTCTTGTGTATACTCAGGAGTCCATTTACATGGATGTACCTCAAAAGGATAGCTGAGATACATTGCTCAATAAATGGCTTTATCCTTTTTAAGCTGTTATCGTAAGTCCAAGGCCTTTTTTTTTCTTGTAGCAGCTGGTGGGATCCCTTGTTAGAGCCTCATAGGTGTTGCTATCAGCCTGAAGTGTAACTTCAGCATGATAGTGTGAGGTATTGATTACCACTGTGCAGCATCCCTTATTCGCAGATAAAATGGTGATACTGGAGTCTTTCTTGAGGGATTTTGAGGTTTTTCTTTTCTGTGTTGTTGAGTTTAATGATGGTGGTTTAGCACTGGCTAACGCTGCCTCACTCTGTACCTTATTATTGTGGATAGAGGCTTCTGTGGCTGCTATAATATGAGGGACCATTTGTTTTCCATGTACAATGCTGCCCTGGGCAGTTTTGATAACACATTTTAGCTACAATACAATCAACACCTTGCATTCAAGAGGTCCCTGATACCTAGCTATTATTTGCTGATTGCGACACATTCCAGAGTATTTATTGCCAACAGATTCTTGAGCAAGTCATTCTGAATTGAGAAAGCCGGTCAGATGACTAGTGAAACCTGGCTGATCAGACCAAAATGTTGGCCTGGTAATCCGTTAGTGAAATGTGTACTAGGCCTTAAACTTGCCAACATTTGATTGGTTCACATATTGTTAGGAATCTAGGAAAAAAACATTAATGTACAACAACTAGAAAACGGGTGTTTTTTCTTTTTCAGGAACTTCTTGCCTTGGTTGAACAGCTGATATAATTAATAGTATTTTGTATTACTATTAGGGCTAGGCCACACTAGCGCATTTTTTGCACATTCACGATTTTCGCTAACATGGAAATTGCGGGAATGCAAACGTTCCTGCGATTTCTGATGCGCATGTGATTGTGTGTCCGTTCGCGTTTTGCGGTGAGCATTTTTTTGCTTGCGTTTTCGCTTTAAAGGTAGCGAAATTGCTAGCTCAAACGAGAAAATAACGCGTGCTAATGCACAGAGCGCGCACGCATGATGCGTTGTAGTGTGGCCTCAGCCTAAAAGGATATCTATACTCTAAAAATTAACTGTTTTAAAATGGAAAGCACGTGGGGCAGGGAGGTTGGATTGATAATTCCTACCTCACAATATCATTCCATTGAGGAGCTACAGCACTAACAGTTTTCATCTGCCAGGTTAGTGTTAGACTATTCCTGTATTAAAGATAGTGCTGAAGCCAGGAGGAAGACTGGCAGAATCGGTTTGGACTGGTGCTCCTCAGAGAAACAATATTGGGAATTACCAATCCTATATCCCTGTCCCATGTACTTCTCAGTTTAACAGTTTTATTAAATTAACTTTATACACAATGGTTATCCTTTAAACTCAGACCAGCTAAACATGTCTTAACAATCCATGATTTACCCATTTTTTTTTTTTTTAAATCACATTTGTGCTCCACAAGACCCAATACAAATACAATGCTGCCACATTATTTGTTTAACTTTTTGATAATCAAAGCATGATTTAAGGGTCCAGATGTTTTGAAAACTACAACTTCCAGTATTCCCTGGCTGCATTCTGTTGTAGTTTTCAAACATCTGGAGGCCTTAACATGGACACATGGACAATTGTTCTGACTTGATAGACACAAGCTCAAGACTTCTCAAAAAGCAGTAGTTGCACCGAGATAATCAATGGCTCTAGAAACCTTTATTCTTTAGCCCTATTTGAACAACAGAAAAACACAATGGGGACAAAAGAAAAAATATAATAAAGGGAAAACTGGAGCATGTTTTTATATTTGAACTGCATATGATTTTGGTTTATATGCTGTGTTTATTTTCTTCTGGCAGGTGGAAGTGAAGCCATATGTCTTGGATGATCAACTGTGTGATGAGTGTCAAGGGGCTCGTTGCAGTGGCAAATTTGCTCCGTTCTTCTGTGCTAACGTTACCTGTCTGCAGTATTACTGTGAATATTGCTGGGCTGCTATCCACTCGCGTGCAGGACGGGAGTTCCACAAGCCACTGGTGAAGGAGGGAGGAGATCGCCCAAGGCATATTTCATTCCGCTGGAATTGAGCAATCCGATGTTTGGCTCACCATGCAAGCATCCAAATAAGTGCACTCTTCTGTTCTCTTTATCTCCCTCCCTCCTACCATCTTTAGGAACGCATGTCCTCTTGTTGTAACCTGTATTTTACCAATAGTATAATGAAAGAATGGCCTACACCATAGGTATTTTGTAGAGTCTTGTGTCATTGAGAACTGTATTGGAACGCCTATTTTGTCCATAACAATATCACTCTGATGCATGCAAGTTTCATGCTGTCCTTCTTAAATAGCAAAGGAGCAGGGAGACTGCAACAATTAATATATATATATATATATCTTTTTTTTTTTTTTTTTCTTATATATTATTTTAATGGAGAGAAAAGAAAAGCTTAAAGCAAGAAAACTATTAAGCGAGAAAGAAAATATTTTTTTTAATTAAATTATTGTTAAATAAAAAAGTAACCTAAGACTACTGTTAATGTTAACCGTGCAAACACAATAACACTATGGGTCTTTTTTTTTTTTTTTTTTTTTTCCATTTTTATATTGCTAGTGGGGATTTTTTAAATTTCATATTTATTGCCTTTTGTTTTTGTTTAGATTTAAAAAAAAAAAAAAAAAATCCAGAGTTTATTAATAAGTCAATAGTTGCCTATTTAAAGCTTAGAACATAAACCGCATGATTAAAGAGAAAGCAACATTTCCCTTTACCAGGCATTTGGAAAGTTTAATGACTACAAAATGGCAAAAGCCTCCAGTTTTACTCAGTTTTTTTTATCTCGCGTTTCCTGACATCTACAAAACTGTCTAATTTTCCTTAGAGCTCTGAAGTATTTTAACAGTGAGCTATTTTTCTTAAGCTTTTTAAGAATGTAAATGTCGAGTGAAGTTACTACTGAGGGGAGTGCACTTATTTATTTATTATTATTTTTTTGAAGTAAAAGTTAAAAAAAAAATACTTTCAAAGTTTTAACGTACAAAAAAACAAACCAACACACACACACAGGATCAGTTATCGCTCTTTTCCCCTCCCTAAATGCTACCAAAGCTCAGTAAAGTAACCTAAACAATAGGCAGGAATTTTACTCTCCGAAAGAACAAATGTATAGATTTTATTTTTTTTAAGCTGAATATATCTCTATAGTTCTAATTTACCTAAACTTTACATATTAGGTGTCAGCTTTTGTTCTCCATTTTGACAAAAAAAACTTGAAAGATACCTCAAGGATGGTATTGGCTATCTTAAGCAGTCTTAAGGCTAGACTGGAACAGGGGAACCGTCAGTTATGCATAGCCCCTTGCTTGCTCTTGGTCAAGGTTATTATGAATGGCAGCAATCTTTGGTCAGATCCACACAACTGTATCACTTATCACAGAGAAGTCCAACCTGCAGGCCCTCCAGATGTTTGAAACCTACATCTTCCAGCATTGCAGAGTGCAACCAAGGAATGCAGGAAGTTGTAGTCTTCAAAACATCTGTAGGGTGGCTAGTTTGAAATCCCTGACATAGCAGGTAAGGGGCAATTATAGGCTCCTCTCAGCATTTCGTCACTTTAAACATCTGCATTGTCTATCCACTAGGGACAGTTTGTGGTCAAACTGCAGTAAAGTTGTTTTTTGTTTTTTTTTTAGGTGAATTTTATCCATTGCTTTGAACAGCAGTGAAAATTGTTAAACACTTAATTGCTTTGCACATAAAGTGGTTATCAATGTAGAGATTCTTCTCGCTGCCACTTTATTATTCATTACCCTGTCATATATTTATTTTTTTATGCAATAAATGGTTGTTTTACGTTAAATGTGCGGTAAACATTTGACTTTTTCAGCCCAGAATAAATAGAATAAGCCTTTGAGTTTAAGGGGTCTATTCATTCAAACATAAAGCCGCTTATGCCAGTTACAAATCTCTTGATGCCTTAACCCACTGAGTGCCAGAGGTTAATAAATTCCATTAAAGAATATTTTAATGTCCTCTGGAATTTTGGGGTGCCAGCATTATCGTAATTTATCTTTTAAGACTCATTTAAAAATACTCCATAGATATACTTGTCCCAAAAAAATAAAAACCTGATTTTTTGGGAGTGTGGTCTAAAACACATTTATTTTCACATTCTGGTAAAAAAAACTGCAGTTTTGACATTCCTTTCACTTTAAACCCTTCCTCATCTTAGCATGTGAACCTATAAAGTAGCTAATGGCTGCTTCTCACCTTTTCCCTGAATGACATGAACTTGGGATGCCTGTCCCACTGGGAGAAGGTAAGATGAGGCTAAGGAAAAACAGAACCTACTTATTTCACACTGGTATAACTAGTAAGAAAATACAAGTGACACAACTGTCTCTCAAGTGGTTTCTGATCTATAAGTCAGAAGCAAATGTGTTTTACATCATAGTTCTTTAAATTAACACAAATTCTGGTCAATAAAGTGGAACTTCATATTCATTGATTTACATATCGCTTAGCAGTTACTCTCATAGTTCATATATGGCAGGGATGTCAAACCTGTGGCCCTTCAGATGTTAGCAAACTACTGATCGGCTGCAGGTGTGACATCCCTGATATATGGCCTAGGTGGGAGTATAAACTGCTGCAAAACATAGGCAACTCTTTTAGACTTTCAGTTTTTTACAATGGCTGATAACTACCCTGGATTATTAGAACGAAAACGTTAGATTAATATGCTGCTATACAGTTCATAGTAAATTCTGTTGATTTGCTATAGGCTATGAAAGTCCTACAGAAAACAATATTCCAAAGGGTATCTGTGGAAATTCCATAATTTCTAAAAGGGCCAACTCAATGAGAAACTTTCCTGTTACTGATTTTAATTCTGGAGTAAGTAATTCTCCAAAAACAACAAAAAGAAAACAACAACCAAGTAGCATACTATTTCAACATTACAGGTTGGAAATACCAAAGACTCCCTGTATCGCTGCTGTGAAATTTTCTAATGTGGAGCCGATCAAGATAACCCCAGCCCTTTCTCCTTTCAAAAGTAGACCTATAACATAGTATTGTGTTTGTGATTTTACTTTTAAAGGGCATGTCCACCCCCAAAACTATAATCCCCCCCACTAATGGCCCCACCATGCAGTGTAATAAAATCCTTACCTCACATCCCAGCTCCATACGGTTCTCGTGTAGTCCCATCCCAAAAACTGCCCACCAGGAGGATAGCAGAGTCCATATAGGACTCTGCCTCCTGTCTCGCCTCCGGGAGAAGTTTGGCATGCGTACCGCAGCCCTTCTCCCCCTCCTTCTCCCTCCCATTTTGCGATCCCTCCCCCTTACCATAAAACCCCTTGCCCATATCATAGTATATCTTCCCCCAGCCCCAACCGCTAAAAAATAATTTTAAGAAACTCTACTTACCTTCCCTCTCTACCCAGGCATTCTGAGAAGCCGACAGCCACGTCCGTGATTGGCTGCCTCTCAGCCAATCACGGACGCGGCTGCCAATCCCGCCCCTGCTTGCAGTGTCTTGCTAACAGAAGGCTGGGCGTCGGAGGAGAGAGGGAAGGTAAGTAAACATCAGGGGACTTTCTTAAATTTATTTTAAAGCGGTTGGGGCTGGAGGAAAGTATACTATGGTATGGCAAAAGTTTATAATAAGGGTGGACATGCCCTTTAAAGGAAACCAGTTTAGACAGCTCTCTCCTTCAGTATAGATGTTATCGAATATTGCTTTCAAATGCACTGTCCTTGATGAATATTGAAAATAGGGGTTAAAACTAAAATTAAATATAGAGACATTTGTTGGATGATACTGAACCTAGGAAAGGAGTCACTTGTAAAATCAATCCTTGAACTAAATATATATATATATATATATATATATATATATATATATACACATACATACACACATACACATAAAAACACACCTATCTAGTGGGTGCTCTTGTATACTTCTGGTCAGGAATGCTCACAATATTAGACAGACTGTTTTTTTATGCTTCGGCATGTTTTTTAGGTGGTATTGGGGTGTGCTAGAGTGCCATTCCTACCAGTAAACAGTGGCAATGATTTAACCTTTTCACTGCTGTGAGTTAGGCACCAAAGTTGTTAGTAAACCTATTGCAGAGAGTCCTGCAGATTAAGTTACAGGCCATGCTATGGCTATAGAGGTCTTGTTGCTTTCTCCTCAGCAGGGAAAAGGTTACTTTTTCAGTTAAAAAAAAAATAGCACTGTTTGGAAGCTAGCTTTGAAGAATATATTTCGTTTAATTTCCCTTTGTACATGACCTGCTGAATTTCGGTACAGTGTTTTTGTAGCTAACTTATTTTTGTCATGCACATATTGTACACTTGTTATGCACTAATTTTATATATAAATCTATATATCTTATGTTTCCAGCAGTGAGCATTTAGGCCCACTTTTCACTGGCGGGATATCTCTTTATGCAATACCTCAATTTTTCATATTGCAAAGATTAGCTTTTTGTACTTTTATTACGGAGAGATCTTCATATAACTTCATTTTTAAGATAAATAATTTTAATAAATTTTTATTTTCTTATATTCTGCTTTTTATACATTTCAGTGCCCTGCATACATATTGTATGATGGATGTCGCGCACTGGTAATGCTATTTCGGAATTTGCAGAGATCCAAAAGCACGCAGATTCAAATCTCCTAGCCCACATCAGACATTCGGTCTAAGTTTTTGTTTAATTATCAGACCTAATCTTAGGAATAAAAGAAATACAGCATGAATTTAACCGTTCAATCTGATTGTTTAGTCCCCTGGAAAAATATAAAATAAAAAGTAGCATAGAAATGAAATAGTAAAGTAACAACTGAACATGTATACAACTTTGTATGTTTTAAGGTTTTAAACAATTTAAAATATAGATACACACAATCTCAGTTTTTTTGGTGAATGTTTAGCCATTTTGAATATTAACAAAATTAATGTTAGGTGTTTTTAAAAAAAATAAATAAAACCACAGTTTTTAAAAAAAAAAACTATTTAAGCCGATTTTAAAAATCCAATAAATTAAACCAGATGATATGGTTAAAGATGTGTAATGTTAGTATGCATGACTAATATAAGAGAAAAAATATTGTTATACTAATATTCACTTGTTGTTATTGTGTGAAAAGTGTGTTTACAGATAACACTTTCATTTACAGAGCATAAAGTACCATGAAAGTTCTCTGCACTCAGAATTACCATTACATGGGTACGTGGCTTTTGTATAACATTTGCTATTAGATAATCTATTGCCACTGTTGGCACCTCCGTTTATTTGTTGGGAATAAGCATGTGACCTATAGCGTACTCCCTAATTCTCTTAACATGCCCCAAAATGTTGTTTCTCTAAATCTGCTCTTGATTGAGTAGAACATTGTTCTATGATGTCATCAGCAGCTGAGTGTCACTTCCCAGGGTGTTAACATGGATATTTTCTGCACTGTAAAACGAACTGTGTGACAGATTGTTTTAACGTGATGAAAACACTCACTGCCCAGTGCTTTGGCCTAATATATACTTCTCCATACACAGACCTCTGCATTTTGCAAGATAAAATGTTTGCAGTGAATGACTAGCATATTAGAGATAATGCTATTGGAAAGACTTGATCACACCTTCTTTTGTATTGTTTTGAAGAGTTAAGCCTTCTGTTAAAAGGTGATTTAAAACTTGAATGTGATAAATTGTGGTGAGTTGAACTTCAACCTGTTATGTGCAATACTTATTTCTGACTTTTGAAAGACCTTTGCAGTGTAATTCTTCATTGTTTTTAATTGCAGGCATTTAAAAGATGTTTTCTACTGTTATAGTAATCCTCTTTCTTGCTGGTGTTTCTAAAGAAAAGAATCCGAAATCAATCTTTCTACTAATGTAAAACTAAGATTATTTTTTAAAAAAATGGAATAAAAGAGGTTTTGGTCATTGGCGTTATTTTGTTACCTTCCTTTAACCTATGGACCCCGGAAGAGCTTGAAACATTTTAACAGTATCATGCCCTTCCAGATATGCAAAGGTTAAAGATACTGTGATTGATAACATTGTAAGAATTGGGACAATATTGTATTCAATTGTTTTATTTTTTATATTTTTAAATTTGAAAGCATAATTAGTTTTTATAATTTTCATCAGATTCCTTTGTTATATTTTTTTGGAAGTGAAACTGTTAACAAGTGGGTGTCTAGTTTTTACTAATCCCTAATGTTATCTTTTTTCCAGTGTATTGCTCATTTATCAGAAGGAAAAAGTTATTTAAGTATGTCAGTTAATTGTACCACTTGGCTGAATTTACACATAGTTTTTACTGTGTATGGGGAGGTTGTAGTATTTATTATAGCATTTTAAATAAAAGTAATTCATTTTTTTATTAAAGTCATTTTCACGTTTAAGTTCATATTTTTGTATGTTCTACTCTAATTAAGTTATATAACACAAGTTCCTTTTTTAAAGAGTTCATTTGTTGAAGTGCTAGTGAAATTAATGTTATTAAATAGTTTGCAAATGACTATTTATACCAGTATGCATATAATTTTTAAATATTTGTAATGTGAGATGTTGAATGAATAAAACTTTTAACTCTAAAAATATAAATGTCAATTTTTCCTTGTTTGATTTGGCAATTAGCAGCTTACTTTGCCTGTTTATCCCTCAGCTTCATTCAGGGTTGAATTTACATCTCGGGAGCACATTTTTTTTTGCCTGTGCTGTAAATCCAAAGCAAACAATAATATAATAACTTTTTACTGGTCTACTAATATGGAAAACTTTTAATTTAATCTTATTGATTGCTTCAGATTAATAGTGCAGGGAAAATGTTGCATCCTTATTAGATAAACTCTGAACTGTCAAATATTTAATATACATACAGGGAGATTCAATAAAAGTTCTTATCGTTTAAAATGGTGCTAATTTTGCCCCAACCAATCAGATCTTATTTAACATTTTGTAAGCTAACATCTGATTGGTTGGGGCAAAATTAGCACAATTTTAAATGATAAGAACTTTTATTGAATAACCCTGTATGTTACATAGAATTAGAAGTTGAATAAAGACCAACATTTTTAGTGTACTTTTCGACAACTGATCCAGAGGAAGGCAACAAAATAATTTGCCTGACTCAAAATTGCAACGAAAAATGATGCCTGGATCAACAAGAACTTTATAATAAATACCAGTAATTTTCAATATTTTTGAATTTTAGAAACTTTTCTAGCCCTCTCTTGAAGTTATTCAATAAAATGGCCAGTCATTTGCTAGTAGATTAGTTATTACATCTGCTGGTAGACTGTTTTGTAGTTTTACCATTCTCCCTGTTAAAGGGGAACTGTGGTCCACTTTCATTGTTTATTTTGCATAGTTTTGGATATATTTACATTTTTGTGTGTGGTATGGCAGCAACATCACCAGGTCCCCTGCACTTCCTGCAACCATATGACAGTCACTCTGCCCTATTTCTCCTCCTGCCCTTGCAGCCCCCCTGATCCCTCCCACTTATGGGCTGGGACCTTTGCAGGTCCCCCCTTGGCCCCTTCCCTTACAGACCCATTTGGCCCCACCCACTCACGGGTGCATTGGCCCTGCCCACTCACAGTTGCATTGGCCCTGCCCACTCACGGTTGTATTGGCCATGCCACTCACAGTTGTATTGGCCATGCCACTCACAGTTGTATTGGCCATGCCACTCACAGTTGCATTGGCCCCTTCACACTCAAACAGCCCCCCCTACAGAATTCAGAAAACAGCCCTTTTAGGCTATGTTTTCACATATACAAAAATTAGAAGCCTAGTGCACATCCAATTAATTTGCTTACATTCTACTTTACCATTGTAATGCAACTTAAAAAGCCTGCCCTTCTCTCTGGATAAATTAAAGCAATTAGTTCAATAACTTGGCCAAATTATTTTAAGACCAGAAACCACTTCACGGTTTGCTTTATTCTGCTGGGTCCTAACTTTTAACCTTTTTTTACCTTAGTAACTTTTTACCTTTTTTGGAGATGTAATTCTCAAACTTTGTCTTTATATCAGTACCTACCTTTTATGAGATGAAAGTCCCTGCTACTCTTTCGCTTGCTTTCTTGGGACTGAAAGCTGGATACCATTACAATGGTAAAGTAAAATGTAAGCAAATTAATTAGATGTGCACTAGGCTTCTAATTTTTGTATGTTTTGAATAAATTTGGTCTCTAGTTGCACTCTGCGTGGATGTATACTATCCCATTTTTATATACATATTGCTATGTTTTCACATACAGTAGTGGGAGGGTAGGGCTGTAGATTCCCTTACCTTCTCTATGGGTATATTCACACAGCAGGGAGGGAGGGGGACTTCCTGTCTCCCTTGCACACTGAAGTCTGAGGCTGTGCTCGCCGGTGGCAAGGTGGAGGAGCATCCTTGGGAATGTCACATGTCAGCCTCCCACCCATTAACTTTCTAGTCTGTAATGTCTTTATATCTTGGGCTGTGGAGCACATAGAGAGGTGGTTGATGGCTCATTTTAAAGGTAGGAAACTGGCCTTTCATTTAAAAACTTGTATGGAGACCACAGTTCCCATTTAAGAAACCATTTCTAATCTGAATATGAAACATCTTTCCTTCTAATCTTAACGGATGGCCTTTAAGTCCTCTGAAATTTTCTATAGTTGAACAATGCACCAGAGATCATATTGTACAGCCCATTAATATTTTTGACTATCTAGGTCTCCCTGCAGCAACTACACATCATTTGATGTTTTCTGTAACTAGCTAGACCAGAGACCTTGCTCTCAAAACCCACTTAATTTATTAAACAATTAAATAACAATGGGCCAGTACAAAATTGTTTAATGCAAATTGGTGACATGTACAAAGACTCGTACACATCTAAAATTTTGCGCCCGGCGAATGATCCCTGAGTGCGCACACGTGGTGATTGTCCGTTTTGCCCGATAATTGCACGTTCCTAGGCCCCATGCAATATCATATTATCTGCACACTGGCATACATTATAAACAAAGGGGTTTTAGTAAACATTACTGTGATCACATGAATGAAAAACCTTCCAACCACGTCAAGGTAACCCCAGTCTGGAAGGTCCTAACTTTTTTTTAATTCAATTATGATTAGCAAACTTGTATTTCTCATACTTGCGCACTCACTCACCCTCCACACTTTGAACTGCCCTGGTGCCGCCTTGAATTGGATACATATATTGAAAGTAAGGAGGCGCACTCGTGGGTCTTCTGAAGATAAAAAAAATCTATATTTATTCAAAATACCTTAAAAAATGCCAGTTTTACGCGTTTCAGACATATTGTGGCCGTCGTCAGGAACAGGGTCACAGGTACGTAACATCCAATAAAAGCACTACCTTCACCACACCCCTTTCCCTCCCACTAATCACAAAATCAAAAGGACTGTTTTCCAGAGGCCTTCTTGCATACAGATTAGCGGACTACAAGTAGTTATCCTAGCAACCATTTACCTTCGTTGGGAGATCATTTAGCTATACTGCACCCCAATAAGATATCCCGTTCGTACACATTTTCACTGCATTAATCACTGATAAAATCCCTAAGGGCTAATTCACTTATGTCCTGCTTCATTTTTTAAAGGGCCGATGGGGCTATACTTCTGCTCACTTGAGTGCTGTTTTCACTAACCTAGGTGACATTGGATCAGGTGTTGACAGACCTATACAGGCTACATAAGTTTCATAACCAGCTACATTAGTTCTATAGCTAGTATAGTTACTTCGTCATGGTAACCACTCAAGTCTTTGCTATGTAAACTTTTGTTATCCCTTTAACTGTTTAAATAAAGCACGAGAATACCAGTACCAGAGTACTCGTTAAGCCCCCTTGGGGACAAGGTATCCAGCTTTCGGATCCATTTGGCCTCTTTCATCAGGAGGGATCGCTTCTGATCTCTCCCTCTGTCACTTTTGGGCACATGGTCGATGGCCACCCATTTAAGGCTCGGCACTCCGTGTTTAGCCTCACTGCAGTGTCTGGCCACTGATTGTCCCCCTAAACCTGGGCGGTCCATCAGGTTCCGATGGTTGGCCATCCTCTTGCAGACCAAAGTAGTGGTCTTGCCCACGTAATAAAGCCTACATGGGCATACGATGAAATAGATGACAAATGTGGATTGGCATGACAACCTGTACTTAATTTCATACCTTTGTCCTGTATGTGGGTGATTAAAGTCACTTACCTACCAACATGGACCTACATGTTTGGCACCCACTACATCCTGATGACGGCCAACATGGTGGCCAAAACGCGTTGATAGCGTGATACACGTTTGAATAAAACTGTTAATGAAGACCCAGGAGTGCTCCGACTACTTGCTTCTACATATAAAACTTTATCAGGGTTATTCAATAAAAGTTTTTATTGATTAAAATGGTGCTAATTTTGCACCAACCAATCAGATGTAACCTTTCAAATGTTAAATAAGATCTGATTGGTTGGGAAAAAATTTGTACCATTTTAAACAATAAGAACATTTACTGAATGACCCTGTATATCCCTTATATAAATAAATTTATAATTTCATGAGGAATACATTGGGTTTTTCGGAGGTACTATGTTGGTGGGGGTGGGTAAAAGTAATATACATAGGGACAGTGTTTATGTGTTGTTTAAGCACTAAACAAATAGTTATATCAATATTAACAAATATGTAGTAATGACAATAAAGTATATAGGAATGAAAATAAGGCAAAATATATAAATAAAAGTACTTAGTAGTCTAACGGCATCTTCAAAATGGACTGTTAAAGGGAAAGTTCAGTGCAAATACATGTACTTTTCAGAAAAAAGAGCAGTATTTTTTCTTCCCAATGACCTTAACCTGCCCATTCAGCATTGTCTCCGTGCCCACTTCTCTGAGACAATGAAGTGAGTTTGTTAATCGTTTATTATAAGCAATAGACCCCATAGAAGCCATGAACCTGTGTCCTGAACTGATAAAATGTAATAAGATTGAAACATGAAAGGATAGTCTGGGTTCTTTATGGGACCTCAGATTTACTAATAGTGATCCCTCTCCAACACATTTACCAATAGTGAGTGATCCCTCTCTAACACATTGACCAAAGGAGTGTGGATATGCTAATGAGCCTCAGGGCAGCATAGAACAATCACAGGCTAGTCTTAAAAGGGAAACTAAAGCCTGTCATGTGTGAGTTAATATAACACTTTGAGAGCAATAGATCAGTAATCAAGGGTTCGTATTTATCTATTTGTCTTCTTTAATGACCACAATAGCCAGAAAATATTATAAACCTACAGGGTTATTCAATAAAAGCTCTTATTGTATAATGGTGCTAATTTTGCCCCAACCAATCAGATGTTAGCTTTCAAATGTTAAATAAGATCTGATTGGTTGGGGCAAAATTAGCACCATTTTAAACAATAAGAACTTTTGTTGAATCTCTCCTGCTAGTTTTCCAGGTTCCAGTTATTTGTGGATTCTTTATCTAAATGTATCTAAAGTAAGAAAAAGAGTAATTTAAGTGGTAGTGTCATCAATGTTAAACTTATGAGCTTCCTTCCAAAGCTGTTTTATTGACATATTTGTCTGTGTAGTTGGGTTACCAATTACGAGGATCAGTCTCAAGGCCATTAAAACAAGGGGAAATGTTCTGATCACTGTTTTTGTAAATTTCATAGCATGCAAAATTAAGTTAAAGTTTGGAGATCAGCCTTATTGATTAAATTAATTTCCTCTAGATGTCTTATTGCGCTTTATTGGAAGAAACCCATATCACCACCACCACTATTTTTATGATAACTAACTTTGGGTTGAAAAAGGCAATGTTCAACTGTTCCATGAATGTTCAAATAAAGTCACACCCATGGAATCCAGTTAACTAGTTACTATTTATGTGTGCTCCCCTATCTCAGATTGCATATACAAACAAAGCTAAATATTTTCAAATTGTGTTACCATTGTTTTTCGTTATTACTTGCCTGAACTTGATTACCAAAATACCTATGTGTTTTAATGGAGAAATAAAGAGCATACTTAAAGGGCATATTACCTCTCAAATAAAAATGTTTATAGTTAATCCACCACCACCCCCAAACAACAACGCTGCAAAAGTTAGTAAGACTGGCCTGAAATTCTACCCAGTGTTCTGTTATCCCTCATTCTGATTCCGTTTATCAGCTGTCAGTCATGCACATGACAGTTGACATCACAGCCAATGACTGAAGGCTATTTCCCTATTTGCCTTCTCTAAAACTGTGCAAGATTATAAAACAGTTTGGAGAGGAGACATGACCCTTTAAGAGGCATAAGGGAAAAGGAGAAGAACTTTTTGCTGCATAATAGGTTAGTCTTACAGCTTTCTGAATATTGTGGTTATGTTTTGGGGGGGGGGGGAGCTGAGTTGATTGAGCTATATAGATTACTTAAAACCATGCACAGGCAAGTGGGAAAATGTGTTCTGATGTATTACAGAAAGCCTGAATTAAAACAATTTGTATTGTACTGTTTCTTTAACTACAGCACAGTTTTGTACAGGTACATCATTTTAAAAACTACATTTGGGTAATAGTTGTTTAAACCTTTAGTCTGTGCTTTAGTTGCTGTATCTAATCTACTCCGGACAGCTGCAAAATTCCAGAAAATAGATTTATACTACTCTACTACTTGCAAAGGAAAACCTTCCCTTAATGTTAAATGTTAGAAATGCAAAGCCTAGAACTAATGGAAACTTTCTAGGGGTTTCTGCATTTACCTACTTTAATTAGAAAGAAATCAGTCCATTGGAATTAATTTTACCTTCTGTACTCTGATTGCCTTTCTCTATTCTAAGAACAATTTCAAATGCCTGGAGTCTTTTGAAGAAAAAAACACAATAAAGAAAATTATATTTAATTTCCTGTAGTAATAAACCATTTCTTGGTTTTCATTAAAAAAAAAAAAAAAAAAAATTGTAACTGTAGAATTTAAAGGAGAATAAATATGTTTACATCATCATAAACATTTCACAAGAACAGCAATAGGGTGTAAGATTCTGACTCATTCAAATGGTCTTGAGTGGGCACCTTTTTGTGGTCATACCCCTTGTTCAAAAGCTGGGTGCACACTAATCCAATAATTCAGCCTGACTAACCGACATTTAGATGTATCGGTCGGTTTAGCAAAAATGTTGGATGGTTTCTTAGGCCAGATACGTCGGAAGCGACTACTTTTGCCGCTGGGAAATAAGGCACATAAGCCTCATGTTAATACCATACAGTATATTTATCAACAGCTACAACATAATGAGTGGTGAAACAAACATTACCTTCTGATTCTGTGTTGTTTGGAGATAGGATTACCATCTAGAGTTGCAACACTACTTCAGTTTAAAAAAAAGTTAACACAAGAAGTACTTATTGTTCATATACAAATAACAACATCCCACAAGTGCCTGTCATTTGTGTCAGAAAAATGAATTTCACCCTCCACCTTCATATACATAATAGTAAAATGTTTACACATTACACATATCTAGCTCTGAATCAATAGGTAACATTTTTGGGGTACACACTATTAACCTTTTTACTAAAGTTACCTTCTAATAAATATTGCTATTTTTTGTTACAATCCTTAAAAATGTTTTCTGACAAAGGTATTTTTTATATAGACTAGGGGGCATATTTATAAGCTTCGTTAGGTTTTCGCGGCCGTTTTCCCCTGACATTTCCGCATAAATCGCGTTTAACGCGATTTATTAATGTCTGAAAACGGCTGCGAAAAGTTAACGAGGCGTTAACCCTTCGCGCCAATACTTACCTATTACTGCCTCTTCTATTTATAAAGCGGCGGTATCTGTTTCGCACTGCTAGTATCGGCTGTTTTGCTTCACCACCTTGAAGGTGGGGATGGGCAGGCAACCCGCGGCAGGTGGTCGCACCCGCCCCGGAAGGCACACCCACCCTGCCTTCGATCCCCCGCGGTGGCGACCACCCGCCGCCGCTTCCCAGCAGCCCCTCCCAACCCCTTCCCCGCTCGCGGCAATCTCGGAACAGGAGGCTAGGAGGGTCTGCTGGGAAGGGGCCGCAGCGCCACGCACACTCTCCCCAGCAGCCCCTCCAAGCCCCCTGTCCCGCCGCTTCCAGCAGGGCCTTTTGGGTCTTAAGGGGTCCCGCAGCGCGAACCGGGACCCCCCCTCCCCGGCCCTTATAAGGGCCCTTGCGGCACTTACAAGTGCCCTTTGGGGCTTAGGGGTCCCGCAGCTCGAACCGGGACCCCCTCCCGGCCCTTGTAAGGGCCCTTGCGGCACCAACAAGTGCCTTTGGCGGGGGTCCCGCAGCTCAAAACCGGGACCCCCAGTGAGCGGCTCTTAAAAGAGCCCTTGGGCGACATCTTCGGGCTGGCTACACCAACCCCACTCAGGTCACCGATGCCAGCCAGACTCACTGCGGCCGCCAGTGAGCCCGCTGGCACCGCCGGCCTCAGCGGAGCCGATGTTGCCAGCCGCTTCTTTCTTCTATCTTCAGCCATCTACTGCGATGGCATCTGAGTTTCGCAGCGAAGTGCACCTCTTTTCAGATTTCAGAACTTTCCAGAAATCTGATTGGTTAATGTAAAGCATGTAAACCAAGCATTAAAAAATTGACCAATCAGAAATGGATTAGGGTTTTCTGCAAACCTATATAAAGAGGTGCACTCCGCTGCAGAACTCAGATGCCATCGCAGTAGATGGCTGAAGATAGAAAAAAAGAAGCGTCTGGCAACATCGGCTCCGCTGAGGCCGGCGGTACCAGTGGGCTCACCAGTGAGTCTGCTGGAATCGGCGACCTGAGTGGGGTTGGTGTCGCCAGCCCAAAGACGTCGCATCGGACCAAGACGCCGGCAACATCGTCCTCGTTAAGGTCGGCGGCGCCCGCCGGGGGTACCCCTGGTGGGGTACCACTGCTGGGAAGCGGCAGCAGGTGGTCGCCGCTGCGGGGGGTTGAGGGCATGGTGGGCATATGCCCCGCCCCCTTAGCAGAGGCGTCGGGAAGGGATTTTAAGTTTGCGCTAAGTGCAGTATCGCTGCAAAGGGACTTAAAATTACCGCAACACATCACGGCCGCGATACATATCACGGCAATGGCGCTCGCCATTTTAAATACGGCGATAGCACTATTTTCGCGGCCGCGATGTGTGGCTGTAATTTTTTTGCGCTAATAAAGCTTTTTTTAGAAATATGCCCCTAGGTACGCATTGTGTGACATACTGGCAGAGAACAACTAGCAGAACTTCAATATTTTGATAAGGGGCATCATGTAACTGGGGTGAGGACTTGAGTGGTTTAGACCCTTACCCTAGTAAATTTTAAGGGTAAGGGAGGGTGAAAATTTTTTGAAAAGTATTATTGCCCTTTAAGGACTTCCACATTTAGTCTGTTTATTGAACATTAATTATCCATATTATGTGTAGGATTATTCCAAGAAGTGTGAAGAAATAGCCATTAGACACAGAGAGACGTATTTATAAAGGTGTAGTATCGCCGTGAGTTAGTTTGAACTTTATTGAAAGTTATGATGGACATTTTTGCACTTATTTAGGGAAGGACAAGCCTCACATACAGTGACATATCTGGTTACAAATGCATGTAATAAACTGGTAAAAATATAATTTGAGGTTGTGGGCAGATAGTCCCATAGTCACAAGTTTGTTGTTTTAAGGGGGGTCATGTCCTTTAATGTTTATTGTATTGTGCCTGAGGAAGAAGCCTAAGTGCTTCGAAAGCTTGCATATTCAATCATTTTAGTTAGCCAATAAACGGTATTATTTTATATTTAAGATTACTTCACTTTCATCAATGGCTAACAAGGTCCAATTCTTTACTACTACTTTAATGTTTAAGTAATGCATATTTGTATACAGCAGTGCTGAATATGTATCATAATAGCCACTGTTTGATTATAGCTGCTGAAATACAACTTTTTTGTGAAATGTTTTTCAAACTGTTAATTTAAAGGGCATGTCCACCCTTCTTAAAAAAATTTCATATAATATTTTTCCTGTCCCCCCATCCCCAACCGCTATAGTTTTAAGTTCAGAAAGTGCCCCAAATATTACTTACCTTCCCTCTTTCCTCCGCCGCACTGCCAGGCCCTCTGCTTGCGAGAAAATGCAAGAAGAGGGGCAGGACCGGCAGTCGCGTCTGTGATTTGCTGAGTGGCAGCCAATCACGGACGCGGCTGCCGGGAGTTCAGTGTGGTGGAGGAAAGAGGGAAGGTAAGTAATATTTGGGGCGCTTTCTGAACTTAAAACTATAGCGGTTGGGGATGGGGGGACAGGGAGAATATTATATATAAAGGTTTTTATGCTAGGGGGAGGGAATCTAAATCGGAAGGGAGGGGGAGAAGGGCTGCGGTGCGCATGCCAAACTTCTCCCGGAGGGGAGACAGGAGGCAGAGTCCTATATGGACTCTGCAGTACTCCTGGTGGGCGTTTTTTTGGACTTTAGGGGGGGATAGCAGAAGAACCAGATGGAGTTGGGATGTAAGGTAAGGATTAAACTACACTACACAATGGGGCCAGTAGTGGGGGGGATTATAGTTTTGGGGGTGGACATGCCCTTTAACGAGAATCTTATTATATGACACACCTTGGTCACTTTGTAACAATATAATAACACTATGAATTTACATCCCAATTCCCAAAATTACAAATGTAATATTAATCCATTCTTTTTAATATTTAAATTTTTTTTTTTTTTAACTATTCTATGTTGTCTGTATTTCTTTTCTGTCATAACATTTTAACAGCTTTTAATGGAAATAACGCTCCACTTTCTGTAGTGTTTGTATCTTAACTTTCTGTTTAATACATACCTGTACTGCAGTATTGTACTGTAACTGTGTGCACTTTCTTTGCATTTTACACTATATATGACCTTAAGGTTTATTATTTATGGTGGGTCTCTTGTTATTTAACCTTGAATATTCAAATCATTTTAATGACTTAGGTCAATACTGAAATTTCACCTTTGGCTTCTATCATCAGTTTGAGCAATTGTAAGATTTTCATTTTCAAATCTGTTTAAAACTCTCATACTGTTTAGAAGGGCTAATGAGTAGGTTACAAAGGTTGGACTAGATAGACAGTTGTCTTTATATAAACTCCGTTTATAAAACTCTGTTTTTGGAGTTAAAGTTACACTTCCTGATTCATTACCAAATCCATCTTAGCGACACATGTGTGGGTTTCGCTATAGACACTCACGCCTTTGTCGCTCGCGGTTTAATATCGCTGGATTTTAACAGCAGCTAATAGCATTTGGGATATTTGCTCAGAGCGATAGTATCTTTGGGTAAATATCCCATAATATCTTTCCATCCTTACTTTGCATATGTATTCTTAACACATTTATTATTTTTATTATTTATGTAGTTATTTTTTGATTGTCGGTATAATTGCTTGGACTTATACTATTGTTTATACACTCTGTACTTTTATAATGTGTAGTGCTGTGGTAGTTTATATATAAACATCTACATACATACATATTATAGTATAGTATGGTGAAAAAGAAAATTTGCCTTCAAAAGGGAACTTTGGTTGCAATACAAGTCCCTCTAATAAACTCACCTCTTACCTTTAAAATTTCTCCAGGATCTTAGGCATGCTTACCGGTACTTGTATCATCAGCTGCATCCTAAGCCCTGCTTAAGACTTCATCATTTGTAAAGCTAGCCACAAGCCTAAAAATATTTTTTTTCTCTTCTTAAGGTGCTCAAAGGTAGAAGAAAACACAGATATTGATTGATTGGGATGGGGCTTATGGCACAGCTTATAACACATGCCTGTCACAGAAAAAGTGCAGACTTTACAAGCATATACATATACTTTGGATTGACAAAAGCTAAAGGAATCACCCCAGGCTTGTTTAAAAGGCACAAGGGACTTTTTTAATTAGAAGTTTGTGATGATACAATGAAAGGGGCTAAAATAAAATACATTTTAAACTATATATATGTATTTAAATGTATTTTCAGTTTAAACATTATTTTGTTTCAATTCATGAAATTAAGATATTGGACAATGGAAGACCTTTTATAGTATGTGATATTGCATAAGTATCCTGTTCTCTGCTTTAACTCAGGGATTTTCTAGAAGAATAAGCAGTGTATTAGTACAGCTGTATAGCTGAATATACAGATGTTCTATACCAGGAGGATTTTTGGTGATGCTTTTTCCAGGGGGTTGCCTACAGCAATGTGATCAGCTAATGCATGAATTGATCTTCAGTGTTTGTGTCTCTCTGAATCTTCCATTGGCCTGGCTTTCAACTTCAAGTTATTAAATCAATTTAAAACTAATCTACCGGTATATTTCTTTTCTCTATAACATGAGCAGTGGGCTATCCAGCCAGTGATAGTTGGTCTCTCAGAAGAGGAGGGTCTGTTGGTAGTGGCTTGCTTGTTACATCCATAGCTAATATTGCATAAGTAGTTAAGATCTGGAACAATGTCCGTTAATATAGATATTTTTAGATGGGTATTTGATATGTGCTTTATGTATAGATGTGCCAATAAACTAACATTTTCTAAATTATTGATATAGTGTGTGAATGTTTAAAAGGGCTCTAGGAATTCTATATTCCCATACTTGTTATTTTATATATTCTATTCAGTCGGCCCTAAGCACCGTCTGTGGATTCGGGCAACACATATCTACTATAGGTTGTGCGTCCTATGTGTATTATATTATATTTAAGGTTGAATTTTAAACTCAAGTGTTTAATGTTCAATATATTAAAGGATAACTTAACTTTAATTTTTTTAAATCCTAATGTGAAAGCTTTTTTTCTGAGAAACACCCATACATTGTAAGATTCTTCTCTAATAAGTTGCGTTTAGTACACACTAGAGACTTGGATGCAGATCTGACACGTAATTACACGGTTCCAAAATCCAAACGTTCCATCACAACCAAGCGGATCATTAGAATTTTGGAACTTCTGAACGTATTTTCGAGGGGGAGGGTTACGGAAAATAACTTTGTATATTCAATAACCCTCAAATATATTCCATAAACCCAAAAACGGACCAAAACGGAATTTCTTACATCTTTAACAAACACCTAGACATTGTAAGATTCTTCTTTAGTAAGCTGCATTTAGTACATGTAAGTAATAGATTTTGTAACTTCCATGTTCCATTGCAAGTCATTGCCAGTACAATCCACAACACAACATCATCAAAGAGCCTTGCCCCCTGACCACAGTATTCATCGTCTCTAAGCACAGTTCAGATGTCCACATCTGTAAGTCCCTGATAAGACTTTAAAAGCTGCTTGTTACCCTTGCAGTTTATTTACCAGTTTGTGTGAGTTGCCGGAAAATAAACTGCAGGCTAACTAACAGCTTAAATGTACCTAGATTCACTTTTTATGCAGTGGTGTTGCACCTGGTAAGGCACTAGTTTTAGAAACTCGCAGTCCAAAAAGGTCACAGACTCAAGTCATCAGTCTTGTTTTGATCTGTTGAGCACTACAGAGTATGTGCATGTACGGCGAATTTTCAATAATTATCGGAACTATGTCCGCGAGTTCGGAAAACCCAAAAGTTCGTAATGCAGAGAGTCCTAAAAAAAGTCCACGTTTGTACAAACTCATAAAATCCAGCTAGAACTAGGGTCCAAGTTTGAGTTCTAGGCAATCCCTACACTCCAGTATTCTTTTTGATGAAGTGACAACAGGTGTTATGAAACCCATCAGGGCTCTTCTCTCCATCTTGATGCTTTTGTCAAATAAAAGTTACTTTTCACTGCACCGGTAGTAGGGTGGTCCCATGCTTTGTGGTTCATTTGATAGTCTAATATCTGTAGCCCATTTCTGTGGCAAGTGACGAATAAGTGTAGAGATAAGTGTTTGGAATGGCTGCTGTAAACAGCTCTGCACATGGTTACATTGATAATCTAAATTTCTTTCATGCCAGTCACTACTTTATTTAACCAAGACAAGTTTACCTTAGTTAAAAAAGATTCTTCTTTTAACATTGCTGCAACTCTCTGAGAAGAATTAAAGAAATTAAGTAGTAGAGGGAAAGTAATAAAGAAGAAAATGTGTGCCTAGGGATCGATATATCAATAAGCCAGTTAACCAGTGCTCACAGGTCTAAGTAGGTGAACTGCAAACTAAAAAGCTGAAGTTAATGGTGTGCAAGATTTCAAATCTGAACCCTGCTGTGCCCCCTACTGATTTCATTACACGATGTTCAAGGAGAGAAACAGGCCATAAAATGTAAATAAACCAATATTAACTAGGACATTTATATTACACAACAAAGTCTAAACAATCCAAGAACACCATGAATAAATTCGAAGACAAAATGAGCTTATATCCTTTTAAGTATCTGCAATACATAGAATACTGACAATTTCACTTTTCATCACACCGACAATAATTGCGGGTCAGGAGATCAGTCCATTTATTATTAAATGGAAAAACAATTTGTGATCATGCTTACTTTGTACATCCATTGGGCAATGCACATATAAAGAGATCATGCAGAAGAACAGTTCATTTAGTGATTATTGATGATAATGCCAAAATATTATTTGTAAAATGTACGCATTATTATAAATGAGGCCAAAGCAAAGTAAACTTATGTTTTATTTACCAATGCTGATTCCAAATTTGTAGTGCTTTAAATAAATAAACAAGATCCTAAAGACATTTCTATCCTTCAAGACTTGTTTACAGTGATGACTAAAGTAGGACAAACAATTTAACTGAAAGAGTAATTATGTAGTTCAAGTAAAACAATCACATTATGTAGGCTTTGCTGTTTCAGCCAACACTTAAAATCTATTTACGTCATAAATTTATAAAAATGCATTATTTTTCATTTACGTAATGGGAATATATTATTTAGTGTTGTATACTTGTATTGGCTAATTTGTTGCTTTTTATCCATTTAGGTTTCCCAAATGAGCCAGCAGCTATGGTAGCCCTAACCACTGTCAAAGATTATTTAAAGAAAAACCGTGATACGGTAGGAATGTTAAGACTTTGAATTGTGTACCTTACTTTTTTTTTGTATAAAACAAATGCATTCTGTACATGGCTATTTCCAAAGAGATTTATAAAATCACAGACATTCCACCCTTCCATTTGAGGCTTCTGGGCAGGGTGTGGGAAGGGTGTGTGATGAGGGGGCATGGTAAAATGACATCATATTTGTGACATCACTTAGCGGTGGAGGGAGGAGGAGTTAGTGGCCTAGGGGGTGGAGGGAGGTGGGTTTAGGGGTATTCCCGGTGTGTTACAGGGGCTTGGTGAAGAAAAGGGGGCGTGACCGAAGTGGAGATTAGAGTCTCCTCTCGTTCACGGGAGTCTGGAGTGGTCTCGCAGGAGATTCCTGCGAGTCGTGGGAGGGGTGGGATACCTGCAACCATTCATAAGCCTACTGATTTACAACTCACCAGATCATCTCATTGCATATTTTAAACAGGAATTCCAAATACGTATTGGAAGAACGAGTGAAAGCTGTATGAAAGAGGTTAATGCCATGAAATTCTACTGAAGGTTTCTTAAATTAAATATTAGATTAATATTAGCAGGCCAAACCATCAAAACAAAACATTCCTTCACACTAAAATAAATATACTGTAGTCAGAACTAAACCAGAATAAACTAGTTGAAATTAATTCCTTGAATGGAATGCACAGATATTGCTGCTATACAATGTATTCTACTGTGGTATTACTCTTAAGAGATTTGTGTTTCAGTGCCATACCTGAATGTACCAATACAGCTTTTTTATTGACACATTCAGTACCTGCGATAATGTGATTGGACGGTTCAGCCCCACACTTGACCTCCATAGTGTGATATCAACTGACAATAAACATTTATCCACATTCTGTTTTTATGGAGTTGTGGAATATAAAAAAACCCAAAACATTAATTTACTGGATGTTTGTGGATAAACTAAATTGTGTTACATTTTTAATGTACATATTTTATTTACAGATGGTTAAAGTAAGGCAACTGCCACATCTTGGGAATGTACTCCAAGTAAAAGTTAGCCCCTTTCCCTATTGGCTCTCCTTATAGGAAGGTAAAATAGGAATTATTGGTAGGTTTAAAGGGTTAAAACCTAATTCCTGACATATGAGAGAAATATAGACAGAAACATGGGCAGTAGCAATTTTTTTTTTAACAGGTACACAAACAAAAACATCACATACTGTATCTATGCAGGTCTATTTTGAATTATTTTCCATTCAGATGAACATAATAGCTAAATTCATTGCCTGGACGTACTGCTTGTTCCACAAATACATCACTTTAAATGAAGCTCTTTTTAAGGAAATTAAAAATGAAAGACTTTGCAGAAACCTACGTGAATTTCCAAGCCATATGCAGTAAAATATTTGCTGCTGTTCAGTGTAATTTATTAACCTCATTAGTGACTATTATTAGCAATGACTTCTTTTTTCTGAAATTCAGTACTGTGTATAGTTAGGGTTTCATTGCAATTCTTATGGGATTAACAAGATGTTCTCATCCTCCTTTGGGACCACAGAAATAGAGGCAATAGTTCAGAACTGATTTTCTATGATGCAGCTATCATGTAGATTGTACTGTTGGCCCCATGTAACAATGATGCAATAGAATATAGTCATTCTTTATATAAAAGATTTTCCAGGGATCCAGGATTACATGTTACCTTTTTACTATCAAATATTATAGAATGGTAAAGGTTAAAGATTCCCCCCTTGATATTTCCGGTTTATTTTGTGATCACTGCACTGAATATACACAGATATAATATCATTCACATTTACAATATATTGAATTGTGCTATTTTACTCATGTGAGTTTTTGCATTACCATGTACAGTACCTGCTGTGATTGGACAGTTTGGCCTCACACATTTGATATCCCCAAAGCGATATCATCTGTGCTTCCTCCTGTGTGAAGGACAATCCATGTGTTATAATGTGTTCTATTTCTATGGTTTTAGTAAGGATTCAAAAATCAATATAGCATGTTCACGGATATCCTAAAGGAATTGTCTTACATTTTTAATATAACTGATATCTTGTATTTCACTTCCAGATGATTAAAATAAGGGATCTGGTTTTGGAATGTGTTGCAACAAAAAACATCCTGTTTTCCTTTACTATTGTATCTATTTTCCTTATAGGAATTCCGAATGTGACACTTTTGTATTGTTACACACAATTGAAAAATGGTAATTTGTGTAAGTTATAGTAAAATAGCAGCTGGTCAACTACAGAATGTAGGTTAGACAGAACTCCGATTTCTTTCTGTGTTTTGTGTAACTAATATCCAACATTTTTATTCTTATAAACAATAATTTATATTAATGCACATTCAATTCAAATTGCATACATTCTATTTTACTGTTAAGTCCAGTATATAAAAGCCTAGACACAACTGTAAGGTAGCCTTGATTCTGCTGTAATAGTACTTAACTTTTATGAGCTTAAATCCTGTACTATGTGCTTGTGAAGGTTCTCATTCACCCAGGTCATGGTATATCTGTTGTATTCAGATATATCAACTGGACTTTTAGTTCTTGAAGATGTTTCGCTAGTCATCCGACTGGATCTTTCAATTCAGGATGACTTGTACAAGAAACTGTTGGCAAGAATACGCTGGAATCTGTCCCAAATCAGCTGTCCCAAATTTAGATTTTTTTTGCAATTCGAAAATACACACAAACAATATTTTATGATATGCTTTAGTACTGTATATGCGCCCACACAATGTCACCATCAAAATCTATACAAACACATTCCTAATATTCAACAAATCCTGTCTGATGTTATTTGCTGAATATGTGTATGTCTCTCCTAAAAATAAGAACCAAGCCATGCTTTGGGTAGAGTGCTCATTCTACTGAGGCTTCAGTATAACACAAATTTAGATTTATCCAAAATAGAGCAAAGGGAACATCAGCAAGCCAGTGCATTTGCCTCAATAAAACATTTCTTTGAAGTCTTTGCACGATGTGTTTTGGATACATGGATTATCCTTTTTCAGGTGATTATAAGCTTAGCGCATCAACACTGTATAGAAGAACTAAGAACAGAACTAATTCTACCAACCTGCCTCAAGTACTTTTCCTTTTAACTGTTTAATAAAAACAAAAACCTTTATATGCATAGTTCTGTAGTTAATAATTTTCATTTAAAAAGGCACCGGACTAAACTTGGGGGGAGGGTACAAATTCATAATTGTCTTTCTCACACATCCAATATGACACACAAGAATTGTGGATTATGAAGTTGTCGATGTTATGCACAATTGTCACAGTTCTGTTAAACCAAAATAAAATGTGTGGTATATGAAGAATGCCTGACCTATAAACCTTCAACCAACCAGGGCTATCATCATAGGTGATCAGATAGACATTAATAATTGTTCAATTTGCACAGACTTACCATGTTCCTTATCTTCGTTACAGTCATTTTATTGAGGTTTTGAAAGTTTCGTGTTCAGTTTCAGATTTTACAGAAAAGCTTCAAAGTCCCATTAACAATGTGTTACGTGTTTTAACAGCATTAGGAAACCTGCTGGATTCTCAGAGCTGTAAATCACAGAACCCACAATTGCACAACCCAATTTTAGGTAGTGGTTTATTCCTATATATATGGTAGCACATTTAATATGGAATTTATGACTTCAAAGATTGGGCATACAGATGTTACTGCAGAATATCACAGACACCCTGTATTTGGACCCAACTCCCTTCCCAAGACGAACCTAAATACTTAATAGGACTGTAATTTTTAAAGCTAAAATAGCTGTGCTAGAGAGTTAAAATTGCTACACCTGTAGAATACAATATATTTCCTTTTATTAGCTACCTGGGGGTATATATTAAAAAAAATGGAACCAGGAATAATGATGCCTGTCTGTGATCGCTGTAATATACCAGATTTGCATTTCGTTATTTTTATCCCTCTTCAATAGGAAGAATGATAAAATAATGCTTCTATTTCAGAGCCTTATTATGCTGATGATATAACCTTTTATAGAAGCAGCAGTCAGCTTTCTTTCATCTTGTAATTCATGGGGAGAAAGGTGTCTTTCGACATCTGCAAAATGGAAATAATTACTTTGCTCTTGGTGCTACATACAAGTCAGCGGAAGAGTGATTTTGTGCAGTCCCTAAAGCCCAACTCCAGCTATCATCCCACTAGACAACTCATTTTACAAAGCTGATAACAAAGCCACCATGGGGACAGAACTGCACCTTGAGATGTCTAGCTGCTATTAAACTGTAAAGAAGATAAAACAGCACACGGCAATCCCACAGTGCTTAAACCACCCAGAGTTTCTTGAAAAGGAATCTTTTGTTCCTATTTTCATAGTTTGTTTTCAGTCAAGAGGAGTAAAACAAGATATTTCCCTTCAAATTGCTTTTTATTATTCACGTTATTGTTTTTTTTTTATACATGTTAACTGATGTGATATGGAAATTGGATTAAACCTATAGAATTAGTTTAAAGTGATGGCCAATGAAATCCATTCTATATATATTGGAAAATGTAAAAATCCTTTATTACTAATTAGGGATATCAAAGATTCAAAGCATTAAAAATATACATACTGCTACCCTTACTATTAGTATAAATATAAATCTTATAGTAATATGTTCATAGCAATAACCTCATATAGCTAACATAATGTCACCTGTCCAGATTTTAGTAAATCATCATGTGGGGTGTTCAACATGTGCTAGAGGGTCATACTGGTAGTCCGGGTCAAGCTATGATGATAGAAAGGGAGCAGTCTAAAAGGCAGGAAGGTAGGAAGCCTTTCGCTCCTATTACATCCTCAGAGCTTCCTCAACTAGAGTAGTTGAGGAAGTAGTTGTTGGCGCTATATAAATCCACAATATTTATAAGAATTACACCTGGGCATTCATTTGAACTGTGACTTATGAATATGTATTTTGATCGATAGGGTCTAAAAAATTGGCGGTACTCTTGTTGTTGACAATCAGGCCAAAATAATGGCTGGGGTGATTTTTGGTGCATCTGATGGTATTTTGACCCAGCCACCTGGTGCAATATCTTCGTTATGGGTGTATGGCAACTGTAAATTTCACCAGAAAGCTGTGAAATTGGTCACCCTGAAATATCTGCAGTACCTTGTTTTTTCCCTGTTTATTGATTGGAAGTCTGTTGGTCAGAAAGATAAGTCATAAACATGATCCGTATGTACCAGCCCTTAGGAGTTAGCCACAGCTACAAATTGAAGACCAATGAACTTTAACATCTGTACTCTGAAAGGATCAATGGATAAAAATATAATACAGATTTTTTTTTTTTAAAATGCCGATTTACAAAAATATTTAAAACTTTCTCCCTGTATATAGATGCGCAGCACAACACTCATAAACCATTGCAATACAGTGTGATCTGAATGGAGCTGTAGCACTGGGTGGACAGTTTGAATTAAAATAAGGGTTACTTATTGTACATGGCTCTGGGAAATGATCTGGGGAACATGTACAAACTTCCTTTTCACACGCGCTACTATCCGCATTCGACATTCAATAATTCTCCTGAAAATTCACTATTTTTTAAAAATTCAGTATTTCTAGAATCTGTCTCTGAATCTCTTAAAAAGCAGTGCTCATTATTATACAAGTGGAATCACCCCCAGCATGAAGTGGCCATGCTTCCTTGTTGCATACCTCAACAAAAGGGTAAACTAAAAATTCTTAGTTTATATTATGCATACCTAATTATTCTACATATTATTTTCCATTTTAAAAAATCAGTTGAATTTATACCCCTTGCTATTCCCTGTTGTTGACATTAGTGAGCTGACATTTCAGGTTCTGTAACAGTCCTTCTTCTTCCCAGAATTCACACTACTGTGGAATGTTACACAGATAAAATGCTGATTGGGCAGGTTAAGGTCATTAGAATGGAAAAATACTTTTCTTAAAAGTATACGTAGTTGCAATAAACAGCAGCAGAACCATTGAGTAGTGTAGGCTCACTGCAGTTTGCCATCATTGTTGAGGAACTAGGCAGGCTTGGCCCTTCTGGACATACCCCACATAACATAGGGTTCTCTCCCACAGAGTATGCATCGTACAAGGAAAAGTGGGCAAAAGGGTAACTTCGCAAGGCACCTGTTGAGTTACCTTCGATACTCAGGGGGTTGGCCCTGCTAAAAATAGCTGTCATTGGTGAATTTGAGGCATGTGGCTGGATGGTTTCTACAAAATTGTTAAATTTCAAAAGTTCCAAAAGTGTGCGTTCGTTCGTAAAATCCAATTCAAACTCTGGTTTGAGTTTGCGGTCTAATTCATCTCTAGTGGACAGCATACCAGTATGTGTTTTTGACAGGATCAAAAATTCTGCTTAGCATTGATATTTGTGCAGTATTATTGACCTGCTGTGTTTAATCAGTTGCTCGAATAACTGAAATGCAAAACAGTTCTTGTTTTACAATGTCACCGTTAAACAGTGGTGACAGAAAGAGGGGGACTGGACGGAGCATGTCATCTTGATGGTTGACAGTAGAGATGGACTAGAACTCGAACTCGTTCCCGAGTTCGAGCTGAACTATTCGAATCCCGGACCCGGATTTTTTATATTTTCGGACTTTCGATAAATATCGAATGTTCGACCGTTTGAATGTGCGAGTAAAATGCCTATTATACCTATAAGCGAGCATCAAATCCACGAGTAAAGGGTCCATTAAAACCTATACGCGAGCATCAAATCTGCGAGTAAAATGTCCATGGTATCTAATTGCGAACACGAGCATCGAATCCATGAGTAAAGTGTCCATTAAAACCTATACACGAGCATCGAATCCGCGAGTAAAATGTTCATGGTATCTAGACGCGAACATCGAATCTACGAGTAAAGTGTCCATTAAAACCTATACATGAGCATCAAATCCGTGAGTAAAATGTACATGGTATCTAGGCGCGAACGAGCTCGAAAATAGCGCGAGTGAGAGTAAAATTGATTTTTCTAATGTCCTGGATATTCCAACATGTTCCCCAGACCATTTCCCAGGTCCCACAGCCATTTACATTAAGTTACCATTGATATTTTAATTGTATTTCATTAGAACTTTTCAAATTATTTGACTCCCATTGACTTTAATGGGTCCGTTTTCGAACTTTCGAACTTTCCACTATTCATCTCCTAAAGTTCCTGACACTGTTGTTAATTTGTTTCACAAGAGAGCGACCTTTACTGTTTAGGAACAGATGTAAACCCACATTTCTGCTTTCTGTATTCTTTTAAAATAAAAAAGCATAAAATATGTGGCAATTTGCTTCCATTGTAAATATAATTAAACAGATATTCATGCAACTTATGTAATGTGTTATTAAACCTGCGTGTGGTTTTTGTTTCCCATTATGGATTTATTGTAGATCTCAGTTTCCATCAATAGTTCTATTTTTCCAAAAGGTTGTTTAGATGGTGAAATTCAACTGATATCCCTTTGAACATAATAAATACATATGCCATATGGATTGTTTTTAACCAATATGGAGAAAGAACGGACTTCTTAGCTATGCAGGCATTAAAGAGTAGCTTAGGATAAATTGTCCTTTGCATAAGGTTGAAATTCAGGCTACTGATCCTTTGCAATTTTGTAAAGCCATATGGATAATCTTTTGATGCTCCATGATCTGTGTAGGAACGCAAGCCTCAATCAAATGTTTCTTAGCTAAGCTCACAGTAGTTACAGCTTGTGTTTATAAAATGTACGAAATATGCATTTAATTTTGTAGGTTTAACAGTCAGATATTTACTTACAGTTAGTTATCCACAGGTTCAAATCTAAGCGGATGATTTAATGATGATACAGTCTTCAATACAGATAGTTATATGCTGATGTGTATCATTAGAGAGGGACGGTGTGTCAAACATTTGATGGAAAACAGTCAAGGGGGGGAAAAATATTTATTTATATATATTTGTAAATATTAAAGGAATAAATGATGCAGGTGTTAAAGTAAAATGGGCTTTTATGTACTGTCCTGCATTGCAAACATCAGCTGTTTGCTTTTATTTCACAATTTGTGAAGGACCGGCAATTTTGTTGCTATGAGTTGGAAGCATAATTAACCTTTTACCTATACTGCTGCATATTACCAGACGCATACAATATTTCAGTTTGATTGATTGGTAAAAGCAATTCTTTCAATCAAAAGTGTCAAATTGACCAAACTTTAATTGGTAAGATTGAAAAATTTAAATTGAAAACTTTATCTAACAGGCTTTTTTGAAGTTTCTGTTTGATTGTTATAACAAGCATGTGAATTTGTTGGAAAATCAGTAAAGAATCGATCATCAATTGCTTTGTTCCATTAATTTTTCATCAGCAGACAATTATTTTATTAATTTTGTTGATTGAAATGTAAAAGGGAAAATAAGTCATCCCATGTATGCCAAGCTGAAGCAGCTATTTGCTTAGAAAACTGCAATGCGCCTTGCCTTACCAACTAATGTCACTAGAGGGAAATATACAGAGTTGAAAACAAGGAAATTAGAAATGAGCTTGATGTTATTACAAAATGCTCCTCCTTACAAAATGTTTCATCACATTGAGCAACATGTCATATGATTAATTTAATGTTCAATTAAACATCTGTGGAAGCTGAACCGTTAACTTTGGGATCAAATTTTAATTGCAAAATGATTGATCCAAGTAATTGTCAGAATGTTGTGGGAACATAGGAAGGAATATCTAAAGCTGGCCATACACTACAAACTTCGTGACATTCCAAAAACCACCTGGTCCAATAATTTTTTGATCAATAATATGATGGTTAAATAGCTGATCCACTTGGCACTATAATTGATTTGGCATTCTTTCTTGAGTCAAATGTTGAATCTGGGTAATGTAGATGAAGTGTATGGCCACCAGCTTTATGATATTGAACTCTATTAAAAGATGTAGTCCTGCCTGGTTATTTGTTTTAGCTTGCTAAAAGGTTGCTAAGGTTCACATTCCTATTGTAATTGGACCATGTGCAGTTAGTTAATCTCAGGGAAAGAATAATTCAGGTCAGAATGATGGTTCTTTATGTGATAAAAACTTTGGGATAGTAGAATAAAGTGCTATACACTATTTAAATAATGTATTTCTTTCTATCTAAAAGACTCCACAATGGAATTCTATTGGGCTTACACATGTTATTTAATTATGACATTGCAGTAGCCAAACTGCCTGTACTCTTCTATTGGAGAGCAATCTGGAGACGACCCACTGCTGTCACTTCCTGTAATAGTTTAACAATCTGTCTGGACAGAGCACAAAACAATGTAGTGTGGAGCCTGTACGTAATATCAAGAGTAAAGGTGCATACACACGTCCGATTGTGGGGGCCGACCTGCGATGTATATACATGGATGTTTCAGCCAATAATAATGCCGTTTATAGGCACTTTGTTGGCCAAAAGGACCAGTTGGTCGGGGCTCATTGCCTGATCCACCAGGCGAATCATCAATGAACCTCAACCAAACAGCCTCTTCGGCTAACAAAGTGCCCATACACTGCCTGATGTGAATGACCATGCATTCACATCATGCGTCCGGGTCAGCCCCCGTGATTGCATGTGTGTATAAGGCTTAGGCCCAAGAACCGAGGATTTAGGATTTTAGACCCATTAAGATAAGGGTAACCTCCTGGATACTCTTCTTTCATTTGTTTTATGTACTTCTTTATACCAATAAAGTGATATAAAGTATTATTGGTCCTACATCCTGAATACTTACACTTGATAGAGTCTACTATGTGAATGCTCTGGGAAACTCATGTGGTTTGCCATTTGTAATCCACTGCCATTGATGTACAAGAGGTAAACTTGGGACTTGTACATAGACTTTTACTGCAGTGTGGATCCTGTAATGTTATAATTAGAGATGGTCAAACTTCCAAAAATCCTGTCCGATTTCGAATTTTTGAACTTCTGAAAAAGTTTGAGAGTTCGTAATCGGACCCATTAAGTCAATGGGGACAAATAGTTTGAAAAGTTTGGATAATATAAGGGTGGAATAGCAACTGTAACTTACTCTGCATGACTCTGGGACATTGAAAATGGTCTGGGGAACAGGTACAAATGTCCAGAACTTAAAATAAAGCAACTTTTCTCCTCCTATCTTCCCTTGGTCATCTTGGTAAAAAGATAGTGTCTAAAGAATAGGAAAGTTAAATTAATTTTTAATGTATTTAAAGTGTATTCATAATCTGGTTGAAGTTTTTATTTCAATACAACCTACACAGTTTGACTTATTTCTCCTTTTAATTCTATGAACACATTCCCAGCTTTCACATAGTTAAGATTACGCTTTTTGTCACTTCCTGGCTCTTAATCTCCCCCCCCCCCCCAAAAAAAAACAAACAAAAAAACAAAGATGTGAAAAAAGAAATTCAACAAAATACAATATAGTAATTTATTTGCCCTAAGCGAGCCAGATACAAACTGTCGGCTAGCGATAAAGACATAGCAGTCTGGCTTTGTTATTTTAATCCACCCCTAAGTGAACCAGAATTTTAGCCTCTTTATTGCTTTTTTAATATTTTGTCTGCTCAGTACAGTATCGGCATTGTAAGAGATATTTTTTCAATTCCGTTTTTCCAAACAGTCTGTTATGTTTGGTTCTCCAGCTGCACATTACCAACAATATTCTAGCGAGCAGTACAGTTATAAATGTTCTTAATATTTTCTATTCATGTCCTTTGTAAGAGAAAAAAAAACACTCAGAAAAAATACAAAGACACCGTTCGTAGTCATTTATCAGGGATATTAATTATGTTGCTATCTTGGGCTTCCAGGACATAGAGTTTATGAAGAATGTAATAATCATTTTGGCTGCTTAGAAAATTCCTCATTATTAATGCTGATTAAGTAACAAACGTCAGGTCACAAAGTAAGGACTCTTTAATTCTTCATCAAAAGAGCTCATTTAATTTGGGAGGAAATTCTTTACCTCACTAAATACCTAAGTCTTTAATCACTGAAAAATCCTCCCTATAACCTGATTAATTAAATAAAGGTAAGGATCCATTTGATAACTTCAACTTTGGCTAGCCACTTTAATATAAACATTGTTGTTTTTGGTAACATAATTTGAATACGATGGGCTTATTTACCGAGAGCCGATATCACCATGCTCAGCGATAAAGGGTTTAATACAGCAATGGCGGTTCTCTGTAAATTGGCTTAGTTTGTAATTGTTTAACACCTGCCCTGAAGCTGGTATGAATTTAAAAAACAACAACTTGGTAACTCGCTATTATTAAATAGGTTTCTGTCAGCCGTACGTGTTGCTTATAGATACCGCCACTGCCAATCCTTTTTTAAAGTCGCACTAACCTATAGTAAATTTAAGATAGTATTTTTGCCCAAAGCCTCTGGGTAACTGAGGCTGAGAGTCTTACATCATATCACTTAAATAAAGACCATACTATTTTTGGAAGTAATTTTACCAACAATCCCTGGGCTGATTGGTGCATTACTTCTTTATTCTTCCAATAAAAAGAGAGGTGTGTCACTAAGGACTAGACCAATGAAAAGGTAACTAAACAATACTATGGGTTACATTAAATGTTTCTAGTTGAGCAATAAAAGTTATGGTCAGCCCGAAAAGCAAACACTAACAGGGTGATGCTCCTCACAATACAATAAGTCCATAGTGCCTTGTATTGCATTCCAATTTCTTTATTATCCTTGGCACTAATCCTGTTACTGCCTCTGCTGTTATATACTAACAGGGAGATTCACCCAGAGCTGCAAGCTCTCTGGGCAAATCTCCTGTATTGGATTTACCAGAGGCTGCATGTGAATCTCACCTGCAAGTAAGTATTTAATGACAGCTATCTGCTGGGGTAAATACTTACGTGCAATCAGCCACGCAGCTTCTGGTAAATAAGCTTGCTATGGCTGCCTGAGAGTTTCTTCCGGTTCTTGTACTTCAGCCGCAAACCTACACTTAAAGTCTAAAATTGATCGTAAACCGGTTAGCGCAACTTTAAGAGCAGAAGAGAGCACTGTGTGGCCTAAATGAGGTCCAAAGGGCCTTAAATAAGAGGTGCAAAAGTTTGTCCATGTTTTCTATCTGTTGTAGACCAGTAAAAAGGTATAATCAGTTTAGATGCTGCAAATGAACAGCTGAACAAGCTGAATAAGCTTGATAGTTTTTATTTAGCCGATAATTACTTACCTTTTGGAAAAATGCAGTAAACATGAAACCTTTAACCCTAAATCTCCTGTCAGGATGCACAACTTTTGCAGACCACAGTTCCCTTTCATATACTTTTCTCAAACAAGCTCTTGGAGTCCCAGGACAAAACCTCCAAAATTTCACAACAAAGAAAAAATACATTTTTGTCATGAGTTACATGCTACTTTCGAGGGTTACCGATTCGAGAATTCAATAAATATCAAAAATAAGTATGCAAGTTCGAAAAACCCAAACTAGTTCGTAGTTCGGGAAGTTCTAAAAGTCCCAGTTCTTCCGAACTATTAAAGTACGGGTCGAACTCGGGTTCAGTTCTAGTCCATCTCTAATTGTGGGTAGCAAAAGCAGAAGGATAGAGCTTGGACAATGTAACTCTTCTTGCCCTAATTTGTAATTTCTAGCCATTTATTAGCTTAGTAAAGGCACTGGAGCTTTGAAATATTTGTAGCCCACTTGGCTCAATTTTTAAAATCATTCCACTAGCCATGAGCCATCATTTAATTACCAGGACTATTGTAGTTATTATAATTGTTTCCCCTTTTTTTATTAACAGCGACAGGATTGAGACTTTAACATCAAAATCAATTTGGGCAGTGCTCCAGGCAGTCGGTAAAATCCCAAAGATCCGAATATCCGAAAACGGAACAAACTTTTGGTAATTTTCGAAAATAGCCTGGAACCTTCAATAACCCTCAAATATACGATCGGAGACTACTTTTGAGTTTCCGATCATATTTTCGAGGCTTATTGAACGTTCAAGGCTATTTTCGATAATCCTCGAACGTTCGATAATTATAGAAAATAGGATTCGAAGTCCTAAAATCTGGAAGATCCGGACGGATCATTCGGATTTCGGAACTGAGGGATTCCGTGTCGGATCCGGGTCCAAGTCGGAGACGGATCCCATCTCGGGATCACGGTTCTTTTAAAGTTCTACGTAAGAAACAAAAATAAATGCTCTGCAGCGGGCTATCCACATCCCTTATATTACTTTCCTTCTATAACTCACTGCCCTATATTAACAGTTTTGACTTTTGCATATAATTTGTAGCTTCTGTTTTAATATTATCTTATCTTCCTGTTTGATTCCCTCTTCCTCCTGCATATACCATTTAACACCTCATACGGTTTGCTTCAATATGCCTCACTCACTGTGCCAATGCTGCAGAACTGTAGCTTACAATTGTTCATTCAGCCTCTTTTTGGGATCAATATTTGCTTTAAAGGCTCTGTATCCCATCAAACCTTAAGGTCCTCTGCTCTCTTACAATGTTAGTTGCTGTCTTTACTGAACATTTCTTGCCAGCCGTTGCCACATCTGGTGTTTCTTATTTTGCTAACTATAGTTGAAAAATGTTTTGGTCTATCGAGACCTCATGGTGTATTTTGTGAATTATTTATTTTCCTGCCATTTTATTAAAAAAAAATGTGTGTGCGCAACCCTTAGCACCCAACAGCGTTCTGAAGGTTGCTCAAAGTTCTTGCAGATCTCTTTCAGCAGCAGCAGCCTTCTCGTAAATGTTCAAATACTTTGTTGCTTTCTTACATGTATAGTCATCATTTTTTTATTTACTGTAGTAAAAAAATAGCATCAATGTTCTTGTGCAGCAATAACTGTTCAATTGATTCCATGCTCCTAAAAAATGCCTTACTTTCACCTGCACTTTTACTTTAAAATGAAACCCATTCTAAATTGTTAAAAACCTTTAACAGCCTCATTTGTCTTGAAAACAAATCGTTTTATTAAAATGTCAAGTTCATGCAGGGAAATATATCAAAATCAACTAGAAAGGGAAAGTTTATGTATAAACTTTAAATTTGCCTTGAAAGGCCGCATTGAGGAAGGTAACAGGCAACAGTTATACAAATGCCCATGTATGTGTGTCTGTGTGTGCTGTGAGCTTTAAACCTTAATAACATTTCTACCATGATGAAAGAGGGTGTGAAAAAATGTCAAACTTCAATATAAGTAAATAATTGTATTTTCATGATTTTTTTTGCTAAAAAGTAGTTTTAGGACTTTAATTTTGAAATTGTGCGTGTTTATGAAAACACTCAAATCGGGTTATCTAATAAACAACATGGTAATCAGGCTTGATAATACCTAAGCTGCATTTCATTAAGAAAGTGGCATGTGGGCCTCGATTAAATGTCCATGAAAAGTAGAAAAGTGTTTTGAAATTCAATGATAACTCTGGAACACTTCCACGAATTCCTTATCTAGAACACAGCACATTTAACCAATTTGACTTGCATTTCATGTCTCTAGCTTGAACATTTTTGGAGGAGATATAGTACAAAAATGTGAAGAAAAAAGAAGAAAAAGAGGTCAAAGTAAAAAACAATAAGAGAATGTTAGTAACTTCAAAACTTCATACTTAATTTCCCCATCAGTTTGTGCAACTGATTTATCTTAGTTTATTTAACTGATTTATCTTAGTTTATTTAACTGATTTATCCTAGTTTATTTAACTGATTTATCTTAGTTTAGGTAAAATGTTTGTGTCTAGAGAAATCCAACCTGGGTTCTTTTCTAGTCCATCTCTAATTGTGGGTAGTAAAAGCAGAAGGATAGAGCTTGGACAATGAAACATTTCTTGCCTTAATTTGTAATTTCTAGCCATTTAACAGCTTGGTAAAGGCACTAGAGCTTTGGAGTAATTGTAGCCCCCTTGGCTCTTTTTTAAAATCATTCCACTAGCCATGAGCCATCATTTAATCACCAGGACCATTGAAGTTATTATAATTGTTTCCCCATTTTTATTGACAGCGTCAGGATTGAGACTTATTAACATCAAAATCAATTTGGGCAGTGCTCCAGGCACAAGTTATGTGAAATTCTCTTGAGAATTATATAGTAATATGTAAAAGTAAAAAACAATAAGAGAATGTAAGTAACTTCTTACATTTTCAAAACTTCATACGTAATTTCCCCATCAGTTTGTGCAACTGATTTATCTTAGTTTAGGTTGTGTCTAGACAAATCCAACACCTCTCTACCTACCATTTAAAAAAAGGACTTCAGTCCTGAAGAGAGTATTGTTAGGTTAATATTTTTTTAATTTTATGCACTAACTAGGCACTTAAAAGAAAAGGGGCTGTGGCAAATTAAAGAAAAATGGCACTTTACTGAGCTTAACAGATAGGCAGTTGAGTAATTTAAAAAACTAACCTATTATGCTTGGAGTACATGATCAATGCTGACAAATGACTAAATCACCATAGTAATTATTCTATTTCACTTATAGAACAAATTCCATTTTTTCTTTACAATCCATAGTTTGACAGCTAAAAACCAATTTATTTCATTTTCTTTTTTCATCTTAGCAATATCATTTTGATATACAATGTAACTAAGCCTTCTAGTCACACTTGATGTATTAATGGATATTCTTATGTTTTTAACAGCTTTATAGACTATATCATACAGGCTGAAAATCTAAATCATTATGCATTTCAAGTAATATCTATAGATACTGTATCTGACATTCTGGAAAGGTGACTTAAAAAGGTGATTAGGATAAAAGGTTATTTTAAAATAAAGTAACAAACATAAGAACATTACTTATTGTGTGAAGTGCATACACAATTACTGCAAACTAGACAATTATTTGATGGATTTGCATTCAATGGAGAGTGTGGATATGCAGCTTATTACATGTCATGTACCACTTACTGTTGTTTTTTTTATTGTTAAAAGACAAACAAAATAAATAAACCATAAAGCAAGAAAATTAAAGGGTTTGGGCGGTGGTCATACCTTTTAATTTTTTTTGACATTTCTACATAAATACATACATGGTGAAAATTATAGTAAAAAAATTAATTTGTAACACGGAAGTTTTTATCCAAGGAATTTAAAGGGCTTCCATTATTTTAGATAGGTGCTAGACTGCGCACCTTATCCCTTTAAAAATGGACAGATAAAAAATCAACACATTAAAAGGATAATAACTGCCAGATGGGTGACTGTGTAAAACATTTGTAGTTTGAATTATGCATCTATTCTAAATGTATTCAGCCTTTCATCTTTAAAGGATTATATTTAACATGACACTCTAATATGAACCATACACAGAAGTTATTTAGTAGCAAAGATGAGTGGAAGTGTTTGCATATTTATTTTTAGGATCTACAAAACATGTATTTTTATATAAATCTAAGGATTATATGATTGTTTTGTATTTTATAAGATTAATGGCATATCAATGGAGGTTGAATAAAGACAAACAGGGAGATTCAATAAAAGTTCTTATTGTTTAAAATGGTTCTAATTTTGCCACAGCCAATCAGATGTTAGCTTTCAAATGTTTAATAGGATCTGATTGGTGGGGGCAAAATTAGCACCATTTTAAACGATAAGAACTTGTATTGAATTTTTCTGAAAGTATCACCGGATCAATCAGAACTACAATATGTATTAATACCAAAACTTCTCAATATTTTTTAGTTTTAGAAACTTATCCAGCCCACTTTTTAAGCTATTCAATGAACTTGCCATTTACACATCTGCTACTTTTTTTTAAACTGAAGTTTATTTATTTTTTTAAAACTGAAGGTTTTATTTATGAAAAAGTATATATATATGCAATTGTGAAATAATTTCCAACTTATAAGGGTGGGAGGGATGGGGGGGAGGAAAGGGAAACCAGGTGGTTATAGGAAGAGCTGTTAATTCACAAGTCTACATGGTATTTGAGTAGGGGAGTACCTTAGCATTAATAATATTTATTTTGAGCCCATGCATTGAATCTATTAAATATGTTTTGTTAACCCAGCATCGCTTCATAGTATGACTCCGGAATATTTCAACCAGGGTTTCCATACCTTCTGAAATTTATTGAGGCAGCCTCTGCCTTTGTATATAATGTGAATATAAGTTACATTTGTTGAGGTCATATTTTCCTATTGCTTATAGTTCGGAGGCTGTTGTGCCATCCACTGTAATGCTATCATTTTCCTGGTATAGAAGAGGAGTTCTCTTAACAATGTAGCATGGGGTTTGGACCAAATCTCCTCATCCATAATGCCCAATAGACACAAAGAAGGGTCTTTGGGGATCACAATGTGCAGGACATTGGATAGGATCTCTACTATTTTACTCCAGAACTCCTTGATCTCCAGGCATAACCATATCACGTGCCAGAATTTTGCTGCTTGTTCATGGCATTTGGGGCCCTCTGAATTATATCTCGAGGACATATGTAGAGGGGTGAGGTATGCTTGATGTATTAAGTAAAACTGTATTATCTTTTGTAGGCTGATTGCAAAACCTGTAGGTGAGACTGATAACTCAGGTATATATCTAGACCATTTAGATACTAATGTTGTTATTTCTGGGGTGATTGTCTCTCTCCTTTAAGTGTCATTAATTGTATTATGGGGTGGGAGCATACAGGTATTTGTTGCCCTCGGAATTCTGCATTGAGGCAATGTCGTAATTGTAAATATCTAAAAAAGAACGAGGGAGGTGGAAGCGTTGTTGTAGTTCAGGAAAAGATAGTAGCTTATTGTTATGAATTATTTGTGAGATTAGTGTAATGCCTCTATTTTCCCATGGTTCAGCTGAGGCAAATGCAGCAAGTTCAGTAACTTTGGTGTTGTGCCACAGGGGCGAGTCTTCGTGTGTTGAGTTTGTTATACATTTAGTTTATTTCTTGCCAGATTTTATGTTGTTGAATATGCAAGGGAAGGCCACCTCCTATTATAGTATTGTTTTGGGAGTCTAGAAAGGCTAGGGGTAGAGATGGTAAGTAGGCAAATAATAGTTCTTCTGAGTTATACATTGATGCGGGAGGAGGAGTATCTTGAGGGTCTGGTGGGGGGGGCACTACCCAATCCATAAAATATTTCAGCTGTCCAGCTAGATAGTATTTATGTAAATTAGGCATCGATAGGCCTGAATATTGTTTGGGAAGTTGCAATATTTTAAGGCAGACTTTCGCTCTGCCTTGTCCCCATAGAAATGAAAGTAGGAGACTTTCCATCTGTCTAAAACCCTTGCTGGTATATATGTCATGCTGTGTTGTAGGGAGTATAATATTTTTGGAAGAAGCACTATTTTCATTAAGGCTATTTTCTCCTATAGATTAAGTTGAAAGTGCTTCCAAACTTGCGTTTTGGATTTGATAAGCTCGAGTAGGGGGGCTGAATTCGGGTCCAGAGGGTACCAGCGTACGAAATAGAAGTGGAATGGTTAAATTATCATCAATAGGGAAGAGATGGGATTTAGCCCAGTTGATATATAGACCAGAATACGGGCTGAATGTGGAGATGGTATTGTGGACTGTTTGTAGAGACTCTTCAGGATCTGCTAAAAATAATATAATATCATAGGCATACATAATAATAAGACACCTTTTAGAGCCTAGCTGTTGACCTTTAATGTCTGGGTTAGAGCGGAGTAATATCGCCAGAGGTTTAATTTCCATAGCGAACAGGTATGGCGACAGGGGGCAACCCTGTCTAGTGCCTCTTGCTAGTGGGACATATGGGGAAATTTTCCTCATATTTGGCCCTGACATCCAATGAGGTCTGAGGACTTCAAAATGAATCTTGTCATTACCAATCATTGGGCGGTGCAGGTCAACACTGCTGTGCACATGCGCGAGTACACATGTATGTTTCCCGCTGCCACTGACTGCTGTCTGCTGCTGCTGGGCTGTGTGCGAGAAGAGGCGCGCCGCGCGGTGTAAACAGTTCCCAAGTAAATTGCTAGACCAGAGTCGGATGACTAGTGCACACCGGAACTACCTATATACCACCAACATAATATGCAAACTTAACTAAGCTGTATGCCCAGCAGGGATGGGGTAGGGTGGTGGAGAGAAGTGCATTCCAGGGGGAAGGGGGATGTGCTGCAGGGGGATATGATGGTGGTGCCAGGGGGGGAGAAGTGCTGGTGGTACCAGAGGGGATGATCCCACCCACCACCAGCAAATCCACAGGCACCACCAACACATAACCCCCTGGCACCACCAACACATCCTGGTGGTGTGCTAGTGGTTCCAGGGGGATTTGCTGGTGGTGCCAAAGGGCATGTGCTGGTGGTGCCAGGGGTATGTGCTGGTGGTGGTGCTGGCTGGTAGTGCCAGAGGGGTATGTGCTGGTGGTGCCAGGGGGGTGTACTGGTGGTGGTGCCAGGGAGATTTGCTGGTGATGCCAGGGGGGTATGTGCTGGTAGTGGCAGGGGGGTATGTGCTGGTAGTGGTGCCAGGGGGATGTGCCGGTGGTGCCAGGGGGCATGTGCTGATGGTGCCAGGGTTGTGTGTGCTGGTGGTGCCAGCAAAATATACTTTTATTGCTAAGCGGTGGGGTGATGTGCCAAATAAGTTGTGTAATGGAACATTAGTGGGGGCCCCATAAATCTGACTTGTGCCTTGGGCCCCATTTGGTCTTAATACGGCTCTGTCTATGTGCTCGCTCTATGGCAAAGGTGGGTGTAAGGCCTCTGTCTCCCAGTTGGTCTTTTATCCATGCTTCTAGCAAATGTGGTGGGTCTGGGCCTTTCACCCTTTCTGGAAATCCTCTTAGATTCTGTCTCCTGGATCTATTTTCCAAGTCATCATCAACCTTCTGTTTGGTGGCTTGTAATTCAGTTTCTTTTTGTCCCTTTGGGGTGACATTGTCCTCCAGTGTGGAGACCCTGTCCTCAGCTTCCCCAAATCTATATTTAAGTTTCTGGAGATCCTGTCTTAAAAAGGAGTGTGGTGAGGGACTGCTTGGATTCCTGTATGGCCTCCAGGATTTGTTGCCTCTCTTTCTGTTCTGTGCTCTGACTAGCACTGGTATCAGATGAGGCCTATGACATCTTGTCTGGTGAGGGTAGAGCAGTGAAGGATGTTTGTACTGCTTTAGCATGTTGCGTGGGTCGGGCCGAGTCCAAGATGGCGTATTTGCACGCTTCTGCTGGCCTCACGTACTGTGCGAATTTCTTGGGGGCTGCAGCAGCTGTGTCCTCCGGACTTGGGCATGTGGTCCGGATGGTGGCAGGCACGATTGTGTCTGTATTCAGACTGCTTGGGAATGGAGTATTAGCCCCAGAAAGTAGGTCTGTGCTGGGGCTCAATCCAGGTTCGTCTCACTCTATGCGCCGCTTGCTCCGCCTCCCCCCACATCTGCTACTCTTAAAGTATGTCCATGAGTCCTCTGATATGACCTTTTAGTGAACAATGCACCAGAGAGTTTATTATATGGCCCATTAATATATTTGTGTAAAGTGATCATATCCCTGTGCAAATGTCACTTCTCTAATGTAAACAGCCCTAACTTTTCTAATCTGCCCGCAGTCAAGCCCTTTCATTCCCCTTATTAATTTAGTTGCCCTTCTCTAATCTGCTTCCATTTCCAAGTTGTCCCTTTTGTATATGGGATCCCAAAACTGCACTGCATATTTCAAATGAGTCCTTAGCAGTGATTTTTAAAGAGGGAGAATAATATTTATCTGCGTTAAATCTATACCCCTCTATTCAAGACGATATCTTGCTAGGTCTAGACATTGCTCTCTGGCACTGTTTGCTACAGCTAAGACTGTTATCTACTAGAATCCCAGAAACTCACTTAGCCCAGAGTTATTTGTGGTGTAGGCAGCTCAAGGATTGTTGAACCCCAAATGCATCACCTTAGATTTATCAACATTGAATCCCATTGTGCCATTCTGCTGCCCATTTTGACAATATGTCTAGGTCAGCTTGCAGCAATAATTGAATTCATTTTCTCTGTAACATTTGGCCACTCACAATCTGCTGTTTAAATTTGTGTTGTGTTATGTTCTGTCACACAAGATGAACTTAAAACAAGCTTGTTGCTTTTTGGTAAATATATGACTAAACCTGTTGTTCAGAAATCCAGATGTTCTTATATCACAAAAAAAGGAAATTACAACTTTTCAGCATTCGTAAGCAAGTTTTATTTACATAGCGCCACTTGGTTACACAGCGCTGTACGTTATAAAATACAGAGTATACAAACAGGGGGATAAGTGCAAGCCATTATACAGATAAATTAAATTTACATTCATTTGTAAATACAATAGCATATATGTCCAAGGCTAACGGCAATCTAATTACTAATAGAATAATTAAGCTTGTACTAAAAGGGACTCTTATATATGTTAATCTATATACTTCCTTAAGTACATGAAATCTGTATCTATTATTCACAGGGAGGTGAGAACGCGTATGCCTACCTCCCTGTGAATAATAGAACTCCCTAGAATCACTGCAGCGCCAATCTTCAGTGCATGCGTGCTGATACAAAAGATAAGCGTGCAATCAGGACAGATTGCCTTTCAATTGAGCGCTAGTAAGGTAAGTGTTGCAGTGTTCCCCGGGCGTTATATTAATTACAGGGAGGTGGGGCTAAGCGTTCTCACCTCCCTGTGAATAATAGATTCAGATGCAATATACTTTAAAAAGTGAATTTAGTGTCCCTTTAAATCATCTTTATGTTAATCTATTAACTTTACAAACCAGATATTGCAAACTCAGTTTGTTAATAAACATTCATTTCTTTGCATGTTTCTCTCCAACCAGATCATGTTGCGAGGTGAATGTGCTCATTTAAATATCTCTTTGTGTGTGTTAGAAACAGAAATTGGTTGTAAATATAATTGAATAGAAAAGTACATTTAACTTAATATTAATAATACTTGTTTTTGAAGTTTAATGTTATTTCTCAGTACTGTGAGATCCGAGAGTTTAACTAATGCATTAATACCCACAGCCACCTTCTTGCACTGCAATCATATCAATCTCTCCCTCCCTGAGCAGTTTTCGTTTTCTAAATACCACCCGCACCTTTACTTTCTGAAGTTTTATAAGCATAAGCTTCCAAATATGTTGTACCTCTAGTAATAAATCTTACAGTCTATGTCCCTGTTGTCAACTTGTTTTGTCACTCTGCCCTTTCCGCAAAACACGAAAGAATATATTGCCGCGTTATAAATAAAAGTAATATCTAAAAGGGGAGAAAAAGATACCAAACCACGTCAGTGAAAAGCATTTATTCAGGCTTGGAACGACATGCTATTTTATCCTATTGCAGCACTAGAGCAATATTTACATTGTGTATTGGTCTCATTGTACATTTGCTTAAACAATGATGTGAGTGTATTGGCCTCCTTTGGGAATACACATTCTGTCAAAAAAAAAAAATGAACGTTCTGCCTAAAATGAAGGTATAAACTGTATGGTAACTTACTGTAAATGGTTCAGGGACCTGGGAAATGGTTTGGCAAACACGTATCAGTGGCCAGAATCTTTTAAAAACACCGTCCAGTACAAGAAATGTCATGCGTGTTCTGTTCCACGTAGTATTTTTGATTTTTTTAAATTCGAAAATTCTCGATTATTCTTTAATTATCGAAAACAATTCTGTGGTTCCAGTAAATCCGTAACATGTGTAAAACCGCAAAGTCCTAGTTCCGGCAGATCCGGGAAATCTGCTTCAGAATAGGGTTCGGCCTCATTAGGTAATGCACGATCGTTCTGTGCGGTCCGTGCACACACATAATGAGGCTAGCCAATCAGCATCTACATGAACATCTCGGAGGGGTGGTTCTAAGTAATCACCTACTGACAAACAAATTGTCAGCAACTTGTCAGCAACTCTGCAATGGTAGGCTCTGGAGCGGCTTGGGGGAAAAATATGGCGTTTTTTTTTTTTTGTTTTTTTTTAAAGCTGATGCTTCCAATTGACCCTAACTTCATTTTATAGTATACTTATCCTTTAAAGAATCTGTCAGCATACATGCAACCTAACTACATGTGTAGTGCCACCTTTAGGCTGGGAACACACCATGCAACTTTTTAGGGCTGGCGACCGATATTTCCATACATTTTTTCATAAAAAAAATGTTTGTAGGTCAGAGTGACAGATATTTGCTGCCCGTTTGTTAGGTATGGCAGTAAATCATGGGCAATCGCGCAGTCTCTGCAAAGTATCGGACGCTGCTACTTTCACCGCAAAAGAACAGGGATTCATTTTGGCCAATTGTCTGCCACTAGCCACTTGTAAAGATGGACCCGAACCAGAACCGGGATCCGCCGGAAATTGGATTTACACATTCTTCAGATTGAACTGTGGAACTGTTTTCAATAATTATTAAACAATTGATATTTTTCAAATTTAAAAATCTAAAATTTTTGATATTTTAAAAATTTCGAATTTACAAAATCGAAAATGTTAAGAAATTTCTAGAAATCTCAAAAATACTAAACGCAATGCCAAAACAGAAATCACATGAAATTTCTGATACTAAATGTGTTTTTTTTTAAGATTTTGGGAATTGATATCTGTTAACTAGAGATGGCTGAAACTGATCAGTTTCGTCCCGTTTTCGGATTTTCAAATTTTCGGGAAAATTCGAAAATCCGAAAACGGACCCATAGAAGTCTATGGGGGAAAAAAATTCGAAAGTTTCTATCAATTTTAAGGATTAAATAGTAATAGCAGGTTATTGTTAATAAATAGCAAAGGGACCTGGGGAATGGTCTGTGGAACCAGTAAATATAAGTAAAACTCATTTAAAATCTATCTTTCCTCACGGTCGGGCTGTTTTCGAGCTTTCGCGGGCTATTTTCGAGGGTTACCGAAATCGAACACTACTTTCGAGGGTTGATGGACTTATGATTTCGAGGGTTACCTGGATTCGTACAATTATGGAGGGTTACCGAAATTGATCCCCACTTACGATACACTTTGTTTACACTTCGATTTCGATAATCATCTACTTTTGATTTCGATAATTATCGAATTTACGATAAAAATCGAAAACTCGGAAAATTCGAGTTTCGAAAAATCCGGGAGTTCCGAAGGTTTCGTCGGGACTTCGAAACTGCCGGATTCGAATCGAAACTGGGTTCTATTAGAACCCAAAGTACATCTCTACTGTTAACCAGACCATTTCCAGTCCCTGAGCCAATTACAGAAAGATACTTTATATTTTAGGCAGAACTTTCAGACTTTTTAACTCACATTGACATCAATGGGTTTGCTTACAGATTTTCAATTTTTTTTTAAAATCTGAGAATCAGCAAGCGGAATGGATTTTTAGTGAGTCTGGCCATCTGTAGCCACTAGCACAGCTATTGTGTGTAGTGAGCCCTACATAGAATACTCGTATATGCTGATACCTCAGTTCCCAGCCAAATATTGTCAGAAAATGTTGAGTTGTAGTTGATATTTACGACAGCCCTTGCCAATCAGGCATGGGTGCAAAAGATAACATCTATGTAATGTCAGAAAGTCTTTGTTCTAGTATGTATAAAATAGAGTGATTTTTAAGATTCAGTATTGTATCATGCCTGAGGAAGAAGCCTAGTGCTTGGAAAGCTTGCATTTTCAATCATTTTAGTTAGCCAATAAAAGGTATTACTTTATATCCAAGATGTCTTCACTTTCATCTATGGCTAACACGGTACAATTCTCTACTACTACTTGTAGTTGATAAGTTAAGTGTGGGTTAACAAATTAATTTATCATCTTATCCCAGCTACACACAAGAAAGACCTTTAATGGAACAATTCTGTAGTATACTGGAATTGAAATATAGATGGTGTAATTAATCAAATTTAGTTTCCCTAACCACAGATGGGGAAATGTATTATTAATTAGACATGAAAAAACAAAACAACCCCCCCCCCATTGGCTTAACTACCACCACAACCCATAAGGGGTCTGTAACCACTTAAAGTAACTGCTTCTTTATGTGACATGGGTTTCTAACTAGTACTACAGGGTCAGACAGAAATTGGGGATACTGAGTTCACTTTAATGTTAGGGACAGACACAGGTCTTTACCTGTCCTGTTATCTGTTTTCTGCTTTGGCAGCCTGCAGTTTTGCTAGTATTTTTTTATTTCATTTTAAAGCATAGCAGTCAATGCTGTGCTTTAATTGTGCCCACTATTAAATCGGTCCTATACTATTCACTGTTGTAATCTGCTCCATGAAGGGGATCCCTTTTCCTTTGGGTCACGAGTCCTCGATATCCATTGAAAATATTTATAGTTTTTTGGATTTTTTCAAAAAAAATTTTTTTTAATGAAAGAAAGTTATTTTCAAGAAAGTTTTCAGACATTCAGACCATCGTATATCTAGTAGCATTGAGTGGATTGTATATAAATGTGTTGATTATTCTAGAATATACAACTTATCAAACTGTCCTTCCTTCCAAGGAGATTAAGCTACATTTCTAGCATTTTTTACTCATATGGGTAATTGAATCCACCCTATTACAGTCCCCACAGTGTCAGAAATGAAATGAGGCATATGTTATTTGTCCATGCTACATAACTAGGTGAGAAAACATTCAGTTGACATGTTCCAGCCACCAAGGTTTCATGCCATTTGCTGTTAATTGTTCAAGTTATATAGCTGAAGGTGCAAATTGTTAAACTGTCAGCATAAATAAGTAAAAATGACACTGGGTATTTCCAAAAATAGTAAATCCAGATAGAATGTAGAACCAATCTGACATCACATTAAATAAAGGGGGAAATGTTCCATAATCATCACCATAATTTTATTTAAAAATGTAATTTTTATTTAATTACTGCGCTTTACAAAACGAATAATATATTTGCAATATTGATAGCAATGTAAAGACTGGAAATATATTCTGATAAATAAGTGTCTACTAGTGCTAACAATAATAATGATACATAATTATATATAATTCATCTCAGTTGGTCCTAAAACATTGTTTTTACAAAAATAAGTATTTCTAAACTAATCCCGAGTTTACATAGAATATTATGGAAAAATGGGAAATAACAGTATTTATTATAAATTGCTCTTAAATTTTTATCTGCTCAGAAAAAAAGAAGCATTTATTTTATCAACAGCTTTAATTGCTCTTGTATTAACTGTCTTATAGTCATAAAAACCCAAACAGCCCCTTCAGCGGTTAACGGAACAGCACAACTATCCAAACTTTGCTTATATAGTAGATAATATACCCCCTACTGTAAATTATAAGGATATTAGATGTTACTGAGGAGTTCCGTGAGCATATAAAAGCATTAGGCCGCAAATTCTATGCATCCAACTCTCCGGTTCGCTTGTTTCTCCCTCCCCCGGCAGTGTAATTCAGTTCACCTCGCAGTGGTAAGTAATACTTCTGCAGTGTTATAATCAGCACGCTACTACATAGTATTATATTTAACAATATTTTGTTACAGTTGGGTCTCATAGAGACCCATTAGGGGGGTAGATTATAACATTAGCAACCCCCAACTAATTCATGAGAAGGTAAGATCTTACGAGCACAAATATTCTTCATATATACTGTATAGAAATTGGTGCATCACACAATATATTTCATGTAATTTCACCTTCTGGTGAATGGGAATCATCTTTTAAAAATCGTGGCAATTTTTTTTTACAAAACTGAAATCCCTTAAATAAGTACATAACATGATAAAAACTTACCTCTCTGCTGCTCTATTGTTCTTTCAGAATTTGTCTTGATAGTTGCCAGGGGTTTTCCCTGGACTCTTTGATCAAGTGTAGCTGTTTGAAGAATTGTGTCTTTAATTGGGGATTACTTTAAAACACAAGAGATACAATGTTAATCTGCAGGTTTTTTTTATCTTTAAGTAAGGGGTAAAAACATTCTTCTACACATGCCTAACAACCTTTCAATGTGACAAACAGGGACAGTAAATAGCTCTGTCCCTGAAATGCCCTGCAACAATCCACAATTCCCGGTCAAGCCCACAAATGTCACGTCCACACCCCTGGAATGATCTGGCCCCTTTGAGTGACTTTGCAGGGATTACCAAGACTCTGGTGCAGACCCTTTGAAACCATGTCTGTCTGGGAGAAACTGGCGGTTAGGGGGTATGTCTATACATGATGCATTTAATGTAATCAATTCTGAAATGATTTTAAAGTCCCTTTATCACTGTCTATTACAGGATATTATTCATGTTAAGATCATTAAAGGAGAACTAAACGTAATTTTTAAAATGCTAATGTGAAAGCTTTTCTCTTCATAAAAGTCTTCCATGTTGTTACCAGTAGAACTCACAGCCCATAAAGTCTTCAATGAGCCTTGTAAGCATGTGCACTGTTTGGTTATGCCCCATGACCACAGTATTTCTAGTCTCTATGCACAGAGTATTTTCTATATAGACTTTAAAAGCTGTTTGTTATTTATCAGGCATTGTGAATTGCAATACAAAGTAATCAAAAATAGGAATCCAATCTCATGAAATGTGAATCTTATAATGCTTACTTATTTATTGCGGTGGTCCGGGTGTAAGAAACCCCAGACCCCTCGTTCCTCCAGATAGCAAGATAGAACACTTCCAATAGGAATTCAACAATATATATTCGGGACTTACCCGTGCTTCTTGGTGACCCAGGTGCAGAGTGCCCCAGTTCCCCATCGCTTGGACCAAATCCCACGGATATACAAAAAAAGAAACGGCACTGCATACCCAGGAAAAGAACAAGAGAACTCCGGATCAACATGAATGAATGAAATCACAGCTTTATTAACAATACGACCTGAATGCGTTTCAGACCTCCCGGTCCTTAATCATAGGCCATATGATTAAGGACCGGGAGGTCTGAAACGCGTCAGGCGTATTGTTAATAAAGCTGTGATTTCATTCATTCATGTTGTATCCGGAGTTCTCTTGTTCTTTTCCTGGTTGATGCAGTGCCGTTACTTCTTTAGCAATACAAAGTAGACCATTTTTTAAAATTCTGTTCCTAACAAAAGATAAACGGGGATTTACTGAGGTGCGCTGCAGAGCCTCAGTACTCTTTTAGGCTAAGACCACGCTACAAACAACGCGCAATTGCACAAACACTCGCATGTGCATTACTGTGTGTCGCTGTCCAATTGTGCTTGCGCTTTTAGCAATTTGCCCTTATCGGAGAGCATGGGAAACGCACCCAAAATGGTGATCACATGCGCTCAGCTAAACGTATCGCAGTGGACACCAACAGAGAGGATGTGGCCATCCCCATACCTCAACGCTATTGTCCAAAATTATGATTTTGGTTATTTAATTGGATTGTGCTTAAAAGCGCTCTAATGTGGCCTAGCCCTTAAAGGGTTAAAGTTGCACTAAATGATTTACATTCTATTTGATTGACTTCAACCCCTTTAATGCACCAGCTGAACATATATCAGAAAAGATACTCCTGCAGCCACCACAAGCCTTTTTAAAGGGCATGTCCACCCTGAAATTTAACTTTTTATATATGGTAGGTAGCAGCTGCCCACCCCAACCGCCATAATATATCTTTTAAAATATGCCCAGATCTTTAATTACAGCCCCTTCTCTCCCACGACATCTCCTATCCAGCTCCCTGCTTGGGGAAGTTGCAAGCAGAGGCTGGTCTGCCATCCGTGTCTGTGATTGGCTAAGGTGCGGCCAATCACAGACGCGTCTGACGTCATCGAAGACGCTGCGGGAGAGAAGTCTCTGTAAGTAATGATCGGAGCATTTTTTTGTTAAAGAAATATTAAGGCAGTTAGGGTCGGGCAGCTGTTACTTACCTTATGTTAAGAGGATTTTACGCTAGGTGTCACGGCCTATGGATCCGGATGGTGGGGGGGAGGGAAGGAGGGCTCCCCTGCGCATGCCTCAGACCTTGATGAGGTTGAGTCAGAAACAGGCACCGGATGAGTCACTGACAGCTTCTACACTGCAGTTTGTTGGACTTAGAAAAGGCACTGCAGGAGAACCATTTGGAGCAGAGATGTAAGGTAAGGATTTTTTCAAACTACAGAGTGTGGCCAGTATGTATGGGGTTAAATTTCAGTTTTGGGGGTGGACATGCCCTTTAACAGAGGCTGCATGACTGTGCACACGTAAGTATTTAATGTCAGCTGATAGCTAGTGTTAAATACTGTACGGCTAAGATACACCAAGTCGCACAATCTGGTAAATCTCTTTTGGGAGTAAGTGCAGGTTTCTTAATGTAACTGTATTTTCTGTTGTGGTGGCTCATCAGATTAAAGCACTTGTTTTAGAAACACACAGCACATGAGGTCATAAGTTCAAATCCACAGCGCCCCCCCTTCTCCCCCTCAATTATGTTCCTAGTAAACATTTCTACATGTACAAGTGTTCCACATAGTATCTCTGTTGGAATTTTGTTATATAAAGTTTGTAGATTCAATTCACTTTTATTTTTTACTTAAATGTTAATATTTTGTTTGTTACATCCAGGCTGATAAATATACTGCAAAGGTTACTTTTCTTTTTTGTATGAAAAGCAACGTAATATATCATTGTTAAGGACAGACGCCTTTTAATATGTTGACACAAAAACTGCACTGTAATCCCTGTATGTGCTCTAATGGGACAGTGTTGTCTGAAGACTTAAGTGCCCCTTTAATTGTTGTGAGTTCTGTTTTAGTAGCATAAATACACTTTAATATACAAAATATACAAAACATTTAACAACATTTAGGAACTTTTCTTAAGCAAGAATATATTGTATAAATCCACAATAATAATATTTTTAGTTATTCCTTGTCTAACACTTTAATTACAAAGCAATTTAGGTATTTTTCTTTCTTTCTTCCAAAATAGTGGAAAATGCTTAATGAACCACAACATCATTTTCTGGGATGTGGCTGTTGGTTTATTACCTTATATTCTGTAACGTTTTCATGACATCGCTTAAATGGTATTTCCCTATGCAAGGCCAGATATCTAGTCTGCACTGATCATTAAGCCTTTTCTGCTTATGGTGTCCAGGTAACATTGGTATTGTGTACTGTGTTCTGGTTTTCTGGTATTAAAGGACAACTATACTCACCTCACCCTCGCTCCTCTTACTCCATAGCTGCATAGTACCCAGGGTGAGGACCTAAAATCGCTAAGTCCTCACCCTGGGTACTTTCCCTAACTCCTGCACTACTTACCCCAAATCTGCTTCGCCGATCGCTCCATTCCTCCGCTCTTCCTGCTTCAGTGACAGATCGCGAGGCAGCCAATAGGAAGATACGCTCTGCACTGATCATTAAGCCTTTTCTGCTTATGATGTCCAGGTAACATTGGTATTGTGTACTGTGTTCTGGTTTTCTGGTATTAAAGGACAACTATACTCACCTCACCCTCGCTCCTCTTACTCCATAGCTGCATAGTACCCAGGGTGAGGACCTAAAATCGCTAAGTCCTCACCCTGGGTACTTTCCCTAACTCCTGCACTACCTACCCCAAATCTGCTTCGCCGATCGCTCCATTCCTCCGCTCTTCCTGCTTCAGTGACAGATCGCGAGGCAGCCAATAGGAAGATACGCTCTGCAAGGAGGCGTGTCTTCCAATTGGCTGCCTCGCGACTGTCACTGACAGTAGAAGAGAGGTGGAACAGTGTGGATCGGCGAAGCAAATTTGCGGTAAGTAGTGCAGGAGTTAGGGAAAGTACCCAGGGTTAGGACTTAGTGATTTTAGGTCCTCACCCTGGGTACTATGCTGCAGTGGATCGGGGAAAAGGTGAGTATAATTGTCCTTTAATGCACGTTTTCGCTTGTTATGCTCAGAACCTTCCAAATCAACAAGCCATAATCATGATTTTGTACAGTATGTCTAAATTATACTTTACTTATTTAGAATGAGCAGGTTTCATGTTAACATTTCATGCAGAATTTCTTTTGATGTAATATTTGGAACAATATGATATGTTAGCACTGGTAGCTTTTCTATCGTTGTTTCCAGTTCACTCTCTCTCTTTTCATCCCTCTTTGGCACACTGAGTGAACATATACTTTACCTGCTGTTAACATTTTCTCCTTTACTACATGGTATTTAACATCCCTTTTGTAAGGGATGTTGGGAAAGTTTGTGTTTTGCTTCAAGAATGAACTAGAAAAGTAAAGCAAATGTATTTACATTTTATTTCACATCATTTGCAGTCGTTCAATTAGTCAATTTACACATCTGAAATATTACCACATGTACAACACATTTTAGTAGATGGGTTGAAGGAAATCTGGAATTGCAACTTTAATAATGACACATTAATTTATTGCACGGAAGCCACAGATTTTAGCTTTTTTTTTTTCTTAACCAAAGATGCTACTGTGTGAAATAAGTAAAATATTTCTTTCCTTATTTACTTCTTGACTAGAGATGTCCGAATCTGCTGGTTTTGTTCCGAGTTCGGAAAATACTGGTAATTTCAAAAGTGAAATTTCTTTGTCAGACCAACCTTGACCTTTAGGCTGGGTACACACAAAATAGTTTTCATCCCAAACCATTCACTACTAGCAAGCAGTCAGATACAGATGACAGCTTGCCAAGTCCGATCTTATGGTCCATAGGAGGCTGCATGATTGCCAGTGATTTACTATCTGAGCGCTCATTCGTTTGATCTGGGCAAATAGGCAACCAACATCTGTTGACCTCAGATTTTTCAGCCCAAACGGTCAGTTTTCCAGAAAAATCTGCTTGTTTGTACCCAGCCTTAAAAGATATTTCCCCCCCACACACACAAAAATCTCAGTATAGCATTTATGCCGGTCTGGCCCTTTTTCCTGCTTCTGTGAATGGAAAAGGCATGAAACAGCAGCAGAAGGAAGCCAATGGAATGAGGGTTGGTAAGTACATTTAGGGAATGATTTGAAAAGTTTAGACATTGCGAGGTTTTGGGGGGTGTTCTAGCTATAATAGTCCAAATCTCAAGGCATAAATAAACCCTTGTCAACCATATCTACCAAATGAAAAATGTTTACCTGCACAGTCAATCCTAATGTGACCGAATACACGTCTGTATTGCAAGGTTCATTAGAACTTCTCACCCCACCCCACCCCAATTTGAAGAATCTCTGGTAAGAACCATTATCTTTTGGTTAGGCTTTAATACCTCTTAAAAATTATTTGTTTGTTTAGAATTCTCTCATAACAAAAAGCTGTGTATCCTGTCTTTATTCTATTTGTGTCTTGCTAAAACTCATGAGACATTCCTATACTGATGAGTTTTATATAACATCTAAGTAGTTCCCATGGAAACAAATGCTGCTTTTTGGTCATGATAAAGAAATTGCAATTGAATTTATTATTTTATTACAGCACCAAAAGTATAAAATAACCATAGACTCATAATAATTCATTATAACTCATTTTATTCTAACCCATTTTGGGATGTCTCTTGGGGGAATACAGAAAGAATATGAATTGTAAACAGACACAAATCATGATAAAACCATTGGCTTTCATTTCAACACCAGATATGAACAGCTCATTTTAACAATTTTGGTAAGTATAAGTGACTGGGCTAGAGTTGTAAACCAGAAACAAAGTACAAGATATTCTGTTCCATCCAAAGGTTCAGACTATTCCTATAATGTGTGCCACCTTAGAAAATGTATTACAGTATTCTGTAATAAATGCTACTGCCCTGCTACCCCTCCACACACACCATGAACAATATGGCTTACGGTTTTAGCTAAGATGGGGATCTGGGCAAAGATGAGCATTGGGTTCATTACTGACAGTAAGGTACTATGAAAGACTTTTTCTCTCCATTCTTGGTGAACTATCTTTCTCTTTATTATTTCTGTCTGTGTTTAGTCCCATTCTTTCTCTGGAGTCTGAGGCTTAACACTTTTATCAAGTCAAACCTATGTCCCCTCTTTTTTCCTAGATGTGCCCCCCTTTTTCTCAAGACCATGTTTTCCCTTTCCCTCCATACAGTGCCCCCTTATAGACCAGGCTCCCTCTTGCTGTTAAACTGGAGGGCTGGCTGTTACACTGGCCGGTGGAGATGAAGGTTATAATGGATTTATACAGCAGTTACTGGCCCCTTAACTGTCTGTTACAAACCTAACTGGCTGTGCTGACCATAAACCCCCTAAACACACACAAAAAGCTGGATTGAAATGTCCAGCTTGAAATTCTGCCAAGCAGCTCAATGCATTTGAGGAGAGAGGATAAAGGAGGTCCGTTGACCTTGGGCAATTGCCCAGCTTGACCTGCCAAAATACCAGCCCTAGCAGTGGTAGTTCAGACCTGTTGACTTCTCTTTAAAATAAATAGCTTGTTCAATGCAGCAATTATATGGGAACTAAAGTCCCAAACTGATCCGCTCCATTCTGATACACTGCCTATGGGATGCTGTGCATCTTGCCATGCATATCTTTCTGTGGGTTGGCTGCCTGCCCATTGAAGGGGACAGACCTGAGGGTCTAAAGGAAGTAAACCCAGGGATGAGGACCTAGCATTTAAAGGGCATGTCCATCCCCAAAACTAGAATTTAACCCACTACTGGCCCCACTGTGTAGTGTAGAAACATCCTTACATTACATCCCTGCTCGAAATGGTTCTCCTGTAATGTCCCTCCAAAGTCCAAAAAACTGACCACTTGGAGCCTGGCCGAGTCCATATAGGATTCTGCCTCCTATCCTGACTTGCGCACTGCAGCCCTATCCCCCTCCCTCTCCCTCCCGTTTCTCTCTCCCTCCCCCTAGTGTAAATCTCCTTTTCTGTAGTGTAGGGCTCCCTCCCCCTAGTGTAAATCCCCTTTTCTGTAGTGTAGGGCTCCCTCTCCCAACCCCAACCGCTATAGTAATTTGAAGCAAAACTCCCCTGATCATTACTTAAATTGCCTCTTTCAGTACGTTCAATACAGCCAGAAGCCGCGTCCTTGATTGGCTGCCTCTGAGCCAATCATGGACGCGGCTGCTGGCCCAGCCCCCTGCTTGCAGTTTCATGCAACACAGGGCTGGGACTGAACGTCGGAGGATAGAGGTGTAAGTTATGATCAGGGGAGTTTTGCTTCAAATTACTGTAGTGGTTCGGGTTGGGAGAGGGAAAAAGTTGTAAAAATGGGTGGACATGCCCTTTAAGGAACACTCACAAAGCATGTCTTCACATAGGCCTGACCCTGGATACAAGTTGGACCAAACTGCTGGTTGTTGGTTTTATTCCCTTTAAGTGTAAAATTGCAAATTAAAATGAAAAAATTGTTATTTGGTGAAAATATGAAATTTAAACCTTTTGGATTTCATTTTTATATTTGGTTGAAATGATTGACCAGCATGAAACTACTGCTGACAAATGAATGTTGAATATATAGTGTCTCAATAGTATATGGCCAGCATTAGATGGTTGATCTGCAGATGTAGAATTGCTGGTGAATTAATGTTCCTTTTTTTTCCCAAATCTAGATTTCTTCTTCTATCTTTAGGAATCAGAGAAGGTTTGATGTCTGGCCGTTAAAAAAAAAAAAAAAAAGCTCAAAACTTCCCAAGCTAAACTCTGACTTCTTAAGCTAAAATGTAGCATTACAACTTTCTGACCATGTGATCATCCATCAATCCACATGGTCACAAATGGCCTACGGACTCCCATCAGTCAGTTGCCACGGGCATTCTAAGAAAGGTTTTCTACATTCCTGTGCATTGATTTATCAATATGACACTGGATTCATTCATCTGCTTTCCAATGTGATGTATTTGTGAGCCAAACCAACACAACATCCCTTAAAAGCTAAAAATATAGAGACTTGTTTCATTCCACTCCATTATTTGTAGCTTTAACACATGGTGGGGGAAATATTGTGTCAGATAAGTGTGAGTGTAAATAAAATGTTCCATTAGATAGCAAAGCTCTAGTGAGTGTTTTAGCATCTTGTATATAACTATCTTTTCTTGACATGAAAAATAAAATATAAATAGTCCAGGACTATCCTGGCAAATAAAAACTGTACATTCTGTACATCCTAAACTTAACAATAGTAACATAGTAATTGAGGTTGAATAAACACATACGTCCGTCAAGTCCAACCTATTCACCCTCTAATCGGAAAGTATCCCTAGATCAACCCGATCTAAATGTATTAATACCAGTAATTCTCAATATTTTTTAGTTTTAGAAACGTATCCAGGCCCTTTTTTAAAGCTATTCAATGAACTTGCCATTACCACATCTGCTGGAAGACCGTTCCACAGTTTCACCGTTCTCACTGTAAAGAAACCTTTCCTAACCTGAAGATGAAACTTATTTTCTTCCAACCTTAAAGGATGTCCACCAGTCCTCTGATATGACCTATTAGTAAACAATGCACTAGAGAGTTCATTGTATGGCCCATTTATATAATTTGTCTGGTATGATCTATTTCTCATAAATCCATGCGGACTACTACTACTAATATTGTGAGGACGGAATCCTATCCTATTGTAAGGAATCCTATCTCCCTTCCCCGGGTACTTTAAGCAGTTAATTTTTAGAGTATCTCCACCCCAAAATATAAATTTTTCTGTAGTGTAGGAGACCCCCCTCCAACCCTAAACACTAGGGTTTTAAGTTAAAAAAAGGGCAGAGAAACAGACTTACCCACCTTCGTTCCCTCTGCCTCTATTGCTACTTCTTGGAACAGAGTAGCAATAGAGACCAGACCGGCAGCCTCATCTGTGATTGCCAATCACTGACGTGGCTGCTGGCTATTGAGAGAGCCAATGAAATGAAGGTGGGCAAGTCTGTTTCTGTGCACTTTTTAATGTTCTAACCATAGTGTTTAGAGTTGGGGGGGGGGATTCCCTACGCTACAGAAAAGATATATATTTTTTTAATTTACTACATAGACGAGGGGTCCAGGGGCGGGGGGGAGGATTCCTACTCTTCAGTTTCAGGAATATTCAGCAGGCCAAACATAAGGAGCAGAGGAGAAAAGTAAGGATTGTTTTACACTACATAGGGGGACCAGCAGTGGGTTAAATTTTAGTTTTGAGGGTGGATGTGCCCTTTAATTTCAGTTCAAGTAACACATATACAAATTAGATATATATCATTTAATCCCCTCATATAAAATGGAACTTTATGAAAAGTAAAAAAATATACAAAATACAGAAGTAACAAAAATAATACTAATTGCTTTTGTCTTGTGCAAAGCAGATTTGATATTGTGCAGTTTCCCTTGAGATGAGTACAGTGTATTTCTTTTTCACTACTGTGCTCCTCCACCATTAGCCCCTCAGCTTCATCCTAACTGAGCGCTTCGTCAGTGTGTTTCGCGCTCTAACCCAGTGTTTCGACGAATCGCTCGGTTAGGGCGCGAAACGTGCGTCGGTGTTTGGTGAGGCTGAGGGGCTAATGGCGGAGGAGCCCAACCTTGGACACGAACTTGTCAATTGAACTATAGTGGCTTCCATTCAGGAGTTCGTGAGTATGGTCATACGTATGGTGTAAATGGCGGGAAGAAAAACTTGTGTGGAGGTGGGGTGAAGAGGTTAGTACCATGGTAACCAGAGTGTCTGCTGGGAGTTGAAGTAAGACCTGATACCGGTCACTGATAATTTGGTTGACTCGGGACAGGCGAAGAAACCCAAATATTATTGGTAGAGTGATCTTTGGACAAGGTACAGGGAGAAGTGCTACTCCATGATAATTCAACTAAGTTCCGATACCCCTCCTGAATAACGGTTAAGAAGAATTTAGTTTGGATACTATGATATGTTGTTATAAAAGGTACACCCATAATATTACACTTATGGCCTGCTCCACCTGATCTTCGCCGCTTAGGTGATTCTAAAATGCACTGGAAAATCAAGAGTGTGTCACGAGTGTATTATTTGAATGTGGTAACATACAAAATGCAGGACTAATCGGGACTCTGGTCATGATTCCAATTGTATATGAACCACACATGTAAAAGTCTAAGGGAGTGGTAAGGATACCGTATAGACCATCGTATGTCCATGGCCCCTCAGCCTCAATTGTTCTATTTATATATAGATATGTAGCATTATGCAAATATATTAAGATTTATGTGTGTATAGGGGAAGTAAGAAACAAATATGTTTTGCAATGCATAATCGTATTCAAGAGTGTCCACAGCGAATAAAGGTAGTTTGAAAGAGATATACTTTTGCCTTTTTTTATCCATGGGTATATAGTGTGTGCCTCTTTTATAGGAACTGGCCAATCCACATCCACTCTTTGGAAGTGGTTGGCAACACATTTTTGGTATGACCAGCCTAAGCATAGTGAATTTCCTAATTGTTAAAATATCAACTTTCTGCCCCACTCTATAGCTGCAATACATTAAAAACTAAAATAGTGTTGTACCAACACAAAGTTGATGTTTTTTATTTTCCTAAAACAACTGATTCCTTAAACATTTTTATAACATTCTTAGGGCCATGTACGGAGAGCTGTTATCGGCTTTTTCTGCCTTACAGTCACGATAACCCATGTACCAAGGGTTAACATGACTTTAAGACACAGCTAATGGTGGTTGTGGCAGTACGCAAAAAGTGTGTTGTGCAACTGCTGCAAACAATGTACTGAGCCAATAACGACTCTTTAAGACAGAAACTTCAATGCCAGCAGATGGGTATTTGTATTGTATACAATTTCTACAGGGATACATCCCAGAAGGCAAAGATCTAAAAGCAGATTTATCATCTGTAGTAGGGGAGAAGTCTGCTGAGACCAGTGAGTTATAAATACTTGGTCCCTTCCAGGAAGAATTCAATGGAGGGCTTTTAAATTCTACAATATCTGGATAAGCAGTGGTTAGCAAACCCCAGTTACGTTTAATAATCCGATTAATACCTTCAATTCCCACAGCATAACGAGTAACAAAAGGGATACGTTTCTTAGAGGAACGTGATCTACCTGTTGCCATGCGGGATTTATGCATACTCTCTGCAAGGTGGTTTTGGGATATCCCCGTTGTCGGAACTTATCAAGCACAACGTCAACCACATGCAGCCGCTTTTTAGGGTCACTGACTATGCGTTCTACCATTTTTAGTTGACTTATGTGTAGAACTTCTTTGAGATGTCTGGGGTGGCAACTGTCAAAGCACAATAATTGGTTCCAGTCATTATTTTTAACAAATAATTCTGTGGAAAGTGCAGTTTCCTTGAAAATCATTACATCCAGAACATTGGACCCCATAGCGGTTCCACACAGCTGCAGGTAATAGTTATTACCAGATCTAAAATAGTTATTACTCAAAATTAGTAAAAGACCGGAGTGACCAAATGTGGTACTGATAGAAAGTCTTTTAATTCAGGAGAAAACTCCTTGTTCCTGATATTCAGAGCTTTGGAAACTTCAAATGATGTGCAAGTGCTGCAAGCAGACCTAGATAGATTAGCAAAATGGGCAGCAGAATGGCAGATGAGATTCAATGTTGATAAATGTAAGGTGATGCATTTGGGATTTAATAACCCTGTGCCACCTACATCATAAATAATTCTGTGTTAAGTGCATCTGTAATGGAAAAAAAATTGGGGGTTCTAGTAGATAACAGACTTAGCTGTAGCAAACAATGCCAGGTAGAAACATCTAGAGATAGCAAGATATTGTCTTGTATAAAGAGAGGAATAGATTCAAGAGAGAAAGATATTACTCTCCCTCTTTACAAGGCACTGGTAAGGCCTCATTTGGAATATGCGGTGCAGTTTTGGAAATCCCATATACAAAAAGGACATCTTGGAAATGGAAGCAGTTCAGAGAAGGGCAACTAAATTAATAAGGGGGATGCAGGGGCTGAAATATGCAGGCAGATTAGACAAGTTAGGTCTGTTTACATTGGAAAAGTGAAGTTTGCGTGGGGATATGATAACCTTATACAAATATATTAATGGGCCATACATTAAACTTTCTGGTGCATTGTTCATAATTAGGTCATATCAGAGGACTCATGGACATCCTTTAAGGTTTGAAGAAAATAAGTTTCCTCTTCAGATTAGGAAAGGTTTCTTTACAGTGAGAACGGTGAAACTGTGGAAATGTCTTCCAGCAGATGTGGTAATGGCAAGTTCATTGAATAGCTTTAAAAAAGTCCTGGATAAGTTTCTAAAACTAAAAAATATTGAGAATTACTGGTTTTAATACATATACTGTAGATCTTGTTGGTACAGGGATACTATATAATATTGAGAATTACTGGTATTAATAAATATACTGTAGATTTGGTTGATCCAGGGATACTTTCCGATTGCCGTTTAGAGTCAGGAAGGAATTTTTTCCCCCTTTTTTTTTTTGCCTTCCTCTGGATCAACTTTTAGGAAGGGTTAAAAAAAAGTGAATAGGTTGGACTTGATAGACGTATGTCTTTATTCAACCTCAATTACAATGTTACTATGTTACTATTTATATAAAGACAAGAAACCATCAATTTTCTTACAAATAGCCCGGATTGGGTCTCCAGGTTAGTAGCTTGTAAGTCAATTGATCAGATAACTGCTGTTGAATTTCATTCACATAATCACTAGTAATTATGAAAATAATCCCCTTTATCGGAAGGTTTTATGGTCATTGAGGAACGTTGCTTAAGACATTTCAAAATATCCCTTTCTATTGAGGAAAGGTTATGAGCGATTTTACAATTTGGTCGAAGGCGGCACATATTTGCTCTTTTTAAAAAGTCCAAAGTCCTTTAGAGTCAATTGTGTGGAAAAGGGTATATCAATCCTGGGTGTCTCCTGTGGTTTGTAGGCTTTGTTAAACGTAACCTACGGAAGAAAGCGCAAAGCACGTTGTTACCTCCTCTGTCTGGAAGTGTTCCTGTTGGGTAAACAACCAACAACCAGTGGAAGCTCTTCTAGGGGTCCTATCCTATCTGTAGACAAAGACATGCTGAATTTCATTTTTACATGATACAAATTATACCTAGTGCTGAAAGCTGAGAGGAGTTATTGTATTATGTTTTCTTTATGTATTTTGTGACTTTTATTATTATTACCGGTAGTTATATTTTTAACATACATTTAACACTGAGAAACACAAGAAACACTACTAGGTCATGTAGAATACAAAGGTGCAATGCCTGAATGATCCAGGAGGATGCAGAGGCATGCCTGCCATTAAGCAAACTAAAAAGTTTGCTCACGGCACATGCCTCTGAGATACACTAGAAAGGCACCAGTAAATTGTGGTGCAAAGTGGGGCTGGCGTTTGAGGAGCATGCAAGCAGAATCTCTCAGTCACTCCAATGCACTGGGTTCCTCTTCTATACTCTGTGGGAGGGTGGAGTGAGCATCTTCAGTTTGTCCCCGCACTGTGAGTAGAAAGGCAGGAGAGACTGAAATGACTATCTCTGACAAAGCTGCTTCTTCTGAAGTAATAAGGCTACTGTGCAGATGCTTAAAGTTTTATTGGACTGGGCAAACTTATATGTATACAGTCACTGTGGGAAAACTAATATGTAGCAGCCACTGTGGGCAACTTTTATTTACCAGTCACACTCACTGTGGGAAAACTTGTATGTATCAGTCACTTGCTGAGAGCAAATTTGTGGCGTATACATGTTAGCCCTCCAGTTCACCAGCCTGTTATGTCAACACTAGCTGGAGGGCTATCCTAACAGTGGCTTCTGAAATGGAGGGCTGACCTTACTTTTGAACTTAAGGGCAGCCCTAGCTTCTAAACTTGTAAGGCAGTGTTAAGCCAGCCCTCCAGTTCAGCAGCCACTGTTAAGTCATCCCTCCAGTTCAGCAGCCACTGTTAGTTCAGCCATAAAATTTGGCAGCCAGTGTTAAGTCAGTCCTCCAGTTCATCAGATAGTGTTAGGGCAGCTTTAATGGATTGTTTTAGTTGCCAAAAGGTCTAGAAACACCCTGGGAGGATGCCGTGCATTTTAATGTTCTTTTTTCAGTTTTAACCTCCAAATAGTTATCTGTATTAACCTTCTAAATGCAATGAGAAAGTAAAATGTGCATGAAATATAACTCTCCCCTCCCAGTCTCATAACCTAACGCTGAGACAGCACTTCTGAAACTACTGTATGTTTAAAAACAATAGGCCGTAAGTTCTTCTTACTAACACAAAGGCTTAGCTGAGTATTCTGCCTCTTGCAAACTACTTCTTTTTCCATTTTGAATTCTAGCACTGCACTTATTAAAATCTTTATTATCAGTACCATTCCTAGCAGATATGCAACATGTAGTTGCTTGCAAAGTGTAAAGATATTCCTGCTTGCTCAATGATGCCAGGAAACCTGTTCCTTCAGATAATAAATATAGGGGGGGTCCTAGGGCATCAAAATAGCCATGCACTGAGATATAAATCTGTACAGGAGCTCTCCAGATAAGAGAAGGTAAGAGTGGAATTTATTTACTTTTTGCTATTTTTTACAGTGGAATATAGTATGTTGCTATCAAGCAGACAATTCTCAATATGGGTCCTTAACTACTGAATTTAAATGATGTAATGCTACAGTATATATTGCATGAAATGGCTACATCCTGGTTGGTGATACTTCTTTTCTTCCCATTGCTTTCAATGACTGGTAGTGCTTTTATAAGAATTTGCATTTGGGACCTTGGGAAACAGGAAAAGATTCAGTAGCTTTTGGATTTCTCCTTATTAGATAGGGTAGGGATGGGATAGGGATGGGGTAGGGGTGTCATTTTGCAGATTAAAACACTGCCTAGCTTTTCCATGGAAATGTTGTCACTGAATCTTTTATCTTGAGACAAAATTTTGTTTTAATCACTAGGTATGGACTAGAACTCCAACTTAAACCCGAGGTGGAGCTGAACTTTATGAGTTTGGATGAACTTGAACTGTTTAGAACTATCTGAACTACAAACTTTCTTGTTTTCCAAACTTGTGGACATATCTTTGCTAATTTTCAAAAATTTGATTTTCCGAATCGAATTCGAGGGTTACCAAATGCTACATTCAGATTTGTGATAACCCGTGAATGTAGTGTTCAATAAACCTCAAATGTAGCATTCAGCAACCCTCAAATTTCCGATAACCCTTGAATTGATACGGTATCCCTTAAATTTGGCCAGAATCCTTAAATTTAGCAAAAAATGGATGCCAAAACCCGACAATTGCCCAATCGTTCAGAAACTTAGTGGCTCATTTACCCAAAGCCACTATTCCTCTGGGTAAATGCCCCAATGGCGATTCAATATCGCATTTGCAACTGTGGGTAAATCCCAAAAAGGGATTTACTCACAGCGTGATGGCTATTACTGCGATCATATGAATTAAAAGACTTCCAACCATGTCAAGGTAACTCCAGCCTGGAAGGTCTTAACTTCTAAACTTTTTTTACTTTAATTATGATTAGCAAACTTTAGGTAAGGTATTCATACAGCAGTGATGAATCCTGGTTTCGATTTGGAACTGCCAGTTTAGAAAATCTGGGAATCCGAGGGATTTTTAGAAATTCTTAAAACTCTGAACTTTTTATCAAAAACTCCAAAAATACAATTCGAAACTTCAAAAATTCCATTGTGAAATCGAAAATGTCCTTCAAAAAAATCGAAAAACACTAAAAGAGTTCCGATTTGATCGGATTTGCGGATTTTCTGACCTTTACCGGATCCGCAGTTTTGTTCATCTCTATCATACAACTTAGCACTTTTTAACGTGGAATGTGCAACTTTTCTTTGATATTGATCATATGCAGGTGAAGCTGCCTTATTTTTGAAATAAACTACACAAAAGCTTTTCCAAGACTTAACTGAAATATAATGTGCATCTGTCTGAAACAGATTCCTCCTCATTCCCTCTTTGTAAAATCCTGCTTTTGAAGTTATAAAGAGGCAATCACATACCAAGTATGGTTCATTTTGTTCTTCTAAACTTTTTTCTGCTCGTCAAATTCTCAGTAGATATGACATTCATTATCTTTCAAAGTAGCTTTTTATTATTTTTTTCTGTTCTACAAATTCAGCGCTATAGTAAAACTTTCCAGAAACTGCAGTTATCATCATCATTTGGAAAGAACAGCTGAAGTGTGTTGGAGTACAGACAGTTCTTCAGAGTCTACTCCCTGTTTTCAAACACATTGCCTTTACTAGTTGTTAATCCTAAACATCGTCTGTTCGGATACCCTTCAGTAGGGATCTGCTGTGGATGTCAGTACTATCACCATCTGGTTGTCTTTTCGTTAGACTCAGCAGTGCTTTGTGGAGCTTTAATTAATAGAGAATTAGGGCTCCATTCATTTAAAAGCATTATAGACACTTTTTATGCTCTCATACTGTGCATGTGCTGTTGCCAATGTGTCCACTTATACATAAACTAAATTATTGTTTGTTTATAGCAAAAAAATTAAAATAAAACAGCCAATAACAAACTGGTTATAACACCGTAATCTGGGGGTATGTTACTTTATAGTTTCTCATTTTATACAATTTAAATATATGTGTAGATAAAAAAAATTTTTTTAGATGTAAACCAAAGGGAAAAATATCCCCCATTCTCTTTGGCTGTACAGCTGATACCTCTAGGTGCCCTCACTGCTCCAAAGTGGGCCAACCTCATTGATCTCCTCTTTGCAACCACCGTTTCTTTAATTGCAATGCTATTTGGAGGACACGCTTCTTGTAGAACATGTCCTCCCATTGACTTGACCAGGTGACATTCATTACTACTTTTAAACCTAAAGTTTTATCCTACCTTTATGAACACCAGAACAATATATGATTGCTAGCCATCTTAAGCACTTTGTATCCCTCCCTCCAGCTTTGAGTCCTAAGGTAGAGGACTGACTAAGGTTGCACCTACATCTTCACTGGCAAATTGCCACAGGAGTGCCTAGGCCCGAACCAAATTGCATGGACTTTTACTTCAACTCTCGAACATAGCATTCGATTTCGGTAACCCTTGAATGTAGAGATCGAATTTGCTAATCCTCGAATGTAGCTTTTTAATTTTGTAACCCTTGAATTTATGGTTCGGTAACCCTCAAATTAGCGATAACCCTTAAATGTAGCGTGGGATAACCCGACAATTGCCCGGTCGTAGGAGAAGGTAGTGTTTAAACAAGTTTTAGTGATCTGTACATGTTCTCCAAACCATTTCCCAGGTCCCAAAGCCATTTACAGTAAGTTGCCATTGCTATTTTAACTGTATTAAACCCGAACTTTTCAAGCTATTTCCTCCCATTGACTACAGTTCGGAAACAAACCAAACTTCAGGAAGTTTGGCCGTCTCTAGCAATGTTCTCCAAATCTGTTATGACAAGTATATGTAGTGACAAATGTATTTTTTACATTTGTAATTTAAGAATAACTGTGGCAAACTGATCACTGCATCGTGGAAACCAGGAAGGTAAGATTGAATTCCACATTACAGTGCATTTGTACTGTTTTGTCTATGTATATTGAGCTTTTAAAGAAATAAACAGTTAAATGTATCAATGTGTATGGAAGCTTACTGGTTAGCACTGGTCCTTTACATTACATTATTATTGGAGCTTAAATCCACCCGTACCTATATATTTAAAGGGTATCACCACCCCCAAAACTATTGTGTGCTGCAGTGTATGGATCTGGAAGGGAGGGGGAGGGCTCCCCTGCACATGCCAGAGTCCTCCAGGAAGACAAGGAAATAGCAGGCACCTGATGACACACAGACAGCTCCTACTCTTCACTTTTCATAACTTTGCACAGGGACTGCAGGAAACTATAAGCAGCAGAGATGTATGGTAAACAGTGGGGTGAATTTTAGTTTTGGGGTGGACATGACTATTAAGGTACGTGTCCTCCCTTGTTCTTGTGTGTCTGATTCATCCTAGTATTTCCTCCAATAATCCAAAACAATACATCCATCCATGATCAATTGTGTGAGTGTGATTGGGAACTTCGATTTTAAACTCTTTAGAATCAGGCCTGATAGAAATTTATTAACTAGTTAAAAAGCTACAGCGTGTGAGAAATTGAAATATCATTCAGCTATACTACTTTAACTTCAGTAATATTTGGGATCTAGTTTATCTCAATCTACAAAATCTGTGAGAAAATCTGGAAAGAGATAATGCTTTTAAAGAACGATCGATACAAAATCTGTGTACAGTAATTTAAATGGCACTCAGCTGAAAGTACTAGATGAATCATAAGTATTTCTGCATTATATGGTGGATAATGTACCCCCTACTGTAAGTTATAAGGATATTAGAGGTCACAGAACAGTTCCGTGACCATAGAGAAGCACGAGGCCACAAGCTTTATACAGGGCATGGAACTCCGAGGTAACTTCCAATATCCAATTAATTTACAGTAGGGTTTACATTATTCATTATAACCCACCCCACCCCATTTCATTTAAGACTCTGGCCATTTCCTTGTTTTTCTACAAATTACAAAATGCAGCCAATACCCCAATCCCCATGCTTTTACAAATATGTGCGGCTATATTGATAAGTTGCACAAGTTCCACTAACACCCCTCGCCCCCCCTTTTCACAGAAAACTAAAAATCAATTTAAAAAAAAAAAATTACTCTGACAGACTAATTGAAGTAAGCTGCAGACCTACTACATAAATTAGTGTAAATCCTCCACACTAACCCCCCCACTCACATAAATCCACTGCTTGTTCCCTTTCACCCTCCCCTTACCTTACAAGTCACAGTTTAGGAACTTTAGAACATCAGTAAAGAAATCATCCAGCTCAATGACTGTGTGTAAGTTCAGATGGGCCCGGGGGATGAGGGGGAGTGAATAGATGTCCCTCTCTACTTCCTCATTCAATTGTAAAATAATTTCCTTATAATTGTCGCGCTACTGCGTAGTAGCATGCCGATTAAAAAGGAAATTATTTTATAGCTGGCTCCACTAGTAAGGGATGGGCTACTGCGTAGTAGCGTGCCGATTAAAAAGGAAATTATTTTACAGCTGGCTCCACTAGTAAGGGATGGGCTACTGCGTAGTAGCGTGCCGATTATAAGGAAATTATTTTACAGCTGGCTCCACTAGTAAGGGATGGGCTACTGTGTAGTAGCGTGCCGTATAAGGAAATTATTTTACAGCTGGCTCCACTAGTAAGGGATGGGCCTACTGGTAGTAGCGTGCCGATTATAAGGAAATTATTTTACAGCTGGCTCCACTAGTAAGGGATGGGCTACTGCGTAGTAGCGTGCCGATTATAAGGAAATTATTTTATAGCTGGCTCCACTAGTAAGGGATGGGCTACTGCGTAGTAGCGTGCCGATTATAGGAAATTATTTTACAGCTGGCTCCACTAGTAAGGGATGGGCTACTGCGTAGTAGCGTGCCGATTATAAGGAAATTATTTTACAGCTGGCTCCACTAGTAAGGGATGGGCTACTGCGTAGTAGCGTGCCGATTATAAGGAAATTATTTTACAGCTGGCTCCACTAGTAAGGGATGGGCTACTGCGTAGTAGCATGCCGATTAAAAAGGAAATTATTTTATAGCTGGCTCCACTAGTAAGGGATGGGCTACTGTGTAGTAGCGTGCCGATTAAAAAGGAAATTATTTTACAGCTGGCTCCACTAGTAAGGGATGGGCTACTGTGTAGTAGCGTGCCGATTAAAAAGGTATTATTTTACAGCTGGCTCACTAGTAAGGGATGGGCTACTGGTAGTAGCGTGCCGATTATAAGGAAATTATTTACACGCTGGCTCCACTAGTAAGGGATGGGCTACTGCGTAGTAGCGTGCCGATTATAAGGAAATTATTTTACAGCTGGCTCCACTAGTAAGGGATGGGCTACTGCGTAGTAGCGTGCCGATTATAAGGAAATTATTTTATAGCTGGCTCCACTAGTAAGGGATGGGGCTACTGCGTAGTAGCGTGCCGATTTAAGGAAATTATTTTACAGCTGGCTCCACTAGTAAGGGATGGGCTACTGCGTAGTAGCGTGCCGATTAAAAAGGAAATTATTTTACAGCTGGCTCACTAGTAAGGGATGGGTACTGGTAGTAGCGTGCCGAAAAAAAGGTATTATTTTACAGCTGGCTCCACTAGTAAGGGATGGGCTACTGCGTAGTAGCGTGCCGATTATAAGGAAATTATTTTACAGCTGGCTCCATATAAGGGTGGGCTACTGCGTAGTAGCGTGCCGATTATAAGGAAATTATTTTACAGCTGGCTCCACTAGTAAGGGATGGGTAATGCGTAGTAGCGTGCCGATTATAAGGAAATTATTTTTACAGCTGGCTCCACTAGTAAGGGATGGGCTACTGTGTAGTTAGCGTGCCGATTATAAGGAAATTATTTTACAGCTGGCTCCACTAGTAAGGGATGCGGCTACTGCGTAGTAGCATGCCGATTAAAAAGGAAATTATTTTATAGCTGGCTCCACTAGTAAGGAAGGGCTACTGCGTAGTAGCGTGCCGATTATAAGGAAATTATTTTACAGCTGGCTCCACTAGTAAGGGATGGGCTACTGCGTAGTAGTGCCGATTATAAGGAAATTATTTTACAGCTGGCTCCACTAGTAAGGGATGGGCTACTGCGTAGTAGCGTGCCGATTATAAGGAAATTATTTTACAGCTGGCTCCACTAGTAAGGATGGGCTGGATGGGCTACTGGTAGTAGCGTGCCGATTATAAGGAAATTATTTTAAGCTGGCTCCAATGTAAGGGATGGGCTACTGCGTAGTAGCGTGCCGATTATAAGGAAATTATTTACAGCTGGCTCCACTAGTAAGGGATGGGCTACTGCGTAGTAGCGTGCCGATTATAGGAAATTATTTTACAGCTGGCTCCACTAGTAAGGGATGGGCTACTGCGTAGTAGCGTGCCGATTATAAGGAAATATTTTTACAGCTGGCTCCACTAGTAAGGGATGGGCTACTGCGTAGTAGGCTGCCGATAAAAAGGAAATTATTTATAGCTGGCTCCATAGTAGGGATGGGCTAACTGGTAGTAGCGTGCCGATTAAAAAGGAAATTATTTTTACAGCTGGCTCACTAGTAAGGAGATGGCTACGTGTAGTAGCGTGCCGATAAAAAGGAATTATTTTTACAGCTGGCTCCACTAGTAAGGGATGGGCTACTGCGTAGTAGCGTGCCGATTATAAGGAATTATTTTACAGCTGGCTCCACTAGTAAGGGATGGGCTACTGCGTAGTAGCGTGCCGATTATAAGGAAATATTTTACAGCTGGCTCCACTAGTAAGGGGGCTACTGCGTAGTAGCGTGCCGATATAAGGAAATTATTTTAAGCTGGCTCCACTAGTAAGGGATGGGCTACTGCGTAGTAGCGTGCCGATTATAAGGAAATTATTTTACAGCTGGCTCCACTAGTAAGGGATGGGCTACTGCGTAGTAGCGTGCCGATAAAAAGGAAATTATTTTACAGCTGGCTCCACTAGAGGATGGGCTAGCGTGTAGTAGCGTGCCGATAAAAGGATATTATTTTTACAGCTGGCTCCACTAGTAAGGGATGGGCTACTGCGTAGTAGCGTGCCGATTATAGGAAATTATTTTACAGCTGGCTCCACTAGTAAGGGATGGGCTACTGCGTAGTAGCGTGCCGATTATAAGGAAATTATTTACAGCGGCTCCACTAGTAAGGGATGGGCTACTGCGTAGTAGCGTGCCGATTATAAGGAAATTATTTTACAGCTGGCTCCACCGTAAGGGATGGGCTACTGTGTAGTAGCGTGCCGATTATAAGGAAATTATTTTACAGCTGGCTCCAATAGTAAGGGATGGGCTACTGCGTAGTAGGTGCGATTATAAGGAAATTATTTTACAGCTGGCTCCACTAGTGAAGGATGGGCTACTGCGTAGTAGCGTGCCGATTATAAGGAAATTATTTTACAAGCTGGCTACACTAGTAAGGGATGGGCTATGGCTACTGCGTAGTAGCGTGCCGATTATAAGGAAATTATTTTAAGCTGGCTCCACTAGTAAGGGATGGGCTACTGCGTAGTAGCGTGCCGATTATAAGGAAATTATTTTACAGCTGGCTCCACTAGTAAGGGATGGGCTACTGCGTAGTAGCGTGCCGATTATAAGGAAATTATTTTACAGCTGGCTCCACTAGTAAGGGATGGGCTACTGCTGTAGTAGCGTGCCGATTATAAGGAAATATTTTTACAGCTGGGCTCCACTAGTAAGGGATGGGCTACTGCGTAGTAGCTGCCGATAAAAAGGAAATTATTTATAGCTGGCTCCAATAGATAGGGATGGGCTAATGGTAGTAGCGTGCCGATTAAAAGGAAATTATTTTACAGCTTGGCTCACTAGTAAGGGAGATGGCTACTGTGTAGTAGCGTGCCGATAAAGGAATTATTTTACAGCTGGCTCCACTAGTAAGGGATGGGCTACTGCGTAGTAGCGTGCCGATTATAAGGAAATTATTTTACAGCTGGCTCCACTAGTAAGGGTGGGCTACTGCGTAGTAGAGTGCCGATTATAAGGAAATTATTTTACAGCTGGCTCCACTAGTAAGGGGGCTACTGCGTAGTAGCGTGCCGATATAAGGAAATTATTTTATAGCTGGCTCCACTAGTAAGGGATGGGCTACTGCGTAGTAGCGTGCCGATTATAAGGAAATTATTTTACAGCTGGCTCCACTAGTAAGGGATGGGCTACTGCGTAGTAGCGTGCCGATAAAAAGGAAATTATTTTACAGCTGGCTCCACTAGAGGATGGGCTAGTGTAGTAGCGTGCCGATAAAAGGAATTATTTTACAGCTGGCTCCACTAGTAAGGGATGGGCTACTGCGTAGTAGCGTGCCGATTATAGGAAATTATTTTACAGCTGGCTCCACTAGTAAGGGATGGGCTACTGCGTAGTAGCGTGCCGATTATAAGGAAATTATTTACAGCGGCTCCACTAGTAAGGGATGGGCTACTGCGTAGTAGCGTGCCGATTATAAGGAAATTATTTACAGCTGGCTCCAGTAAGGGATGGGCTACTGCTGTAGTAGCGTGCCGATTATAAGGAAATTATTTTACAGCTGGCTCCAACTAGTAAGGGATGGGCTACTGCGTAGTAGGTGCGATTATAAGGAAATTATTTACAGCTGGCTCCACTAGTAAGGGATGGGCTACTGCGTAGTAGCGTGCCGATTATAAGGAAATTATTTATAGCTGGCTCCACAGTAAGGGATGGCTACTGCGTAGTAGCGTGCCGATTATAAGGAAATTATTTTATAGCTGGCTCCACTAGTAAGGGATGGGCTACTGCGTAGTAGCGTGCCGATTATAAGGAAATTATTTTACAGCTGGCTCCACTAGTAAGGGATGGGCTATATGTAGTATTGTTCATTTCCTGGTCAAACTACTTAATAGATTTGCAGGCTGCTGCTATGATTGTTGGAAAATACAATATTTTTTTTTCCTGTAGCACACAGTTCAATAAGGCTTGAAGAACTTTCTAAGAAAAGTTAGGTTTTGCAATTCAGTGGTCTTTTAAGTTAATGTATGTAACGTAGAATCCCAGCTGAGTGCTTTGTTTTACTTTTGAAGAACCAAGAATGCTTGCCTGTGGGGGAGAAAAACAGATCGTTATTTCGTAAGGGAAAAGTTAAATCTGTTTCGTACCAAATTCTTATAAATATATGTTACGCTGAAAATGTAGTCTTCCTGTTGTTTTAATAATATGCAGCTAGAGAATTTAATGTTGAAAGATATTACCGGATCCAAGTATTTTATCACAGTACATTACCAACTCTTTTTCATGCCTCCCATCTTCAGTAGATGGAAGAATCACACTGTGATATTACTTTGCAATTAACAGTCTCTGCATATAATTATTTTCAGTACAGTATCTCACAATCTGTCTGAAATCTGTTATTTTCATATTTCCATGTATTATGTACTTTTTGTGCAAATAATCCCCTGACACGTTCAGCAATAATAGGAGGGATATTTTTTTTCCACTCTTAATCCCAGTGTGAAGATTTTTTGAGAATTAGACACACTTATGAAGAATTTGCCTTGACTGTTGGTCAAAGGACACAGATAATAAACAATGCCCATCCACCCATAAATAAGGAGGAATTCTTTATAGTTGTCCCTGCTACTGCGGTTCTACAGGTTATGCCTTGGTGTGTGTATATATATATATATATATATATATATATATATATATATATATATATATACATACAGTATAGTATACCGTATCTGTGGTTTTCTGTTAAATCAACTGGACTTGATAAAGTCCATTTGTCCTACATTAACTATGAATACCACAGATATACCAATAACCTTCACACATTTACAGTATATGCAGTATATCCATTTAAACAGAACAAAAATATTACTCAAACTAAGCTTTACTGTCTCTAAAGGAAAATAAATGGAAGTAAGACTATAACAAAAACTGAATATATTCAGTAGATGCCAAAGAGATCTATAATTAGCAAGGAGGTAAGATAGCCTATTCCTACCTCCCTGAATGAATTGGAACTAAACCATTTTGTTGCCGCAATTGCTGGTTCTAACAGCTTATCGTCAGGCTGTCCCGGGGTCCCTCCTATCTTCTGTGCACATGTACCTATAGGGAAATATATATGGAATGTTAGTACAATCTGACTATTAGCTGTTTAGAACCAGAAGGTGCAGTGCTCACATGAAATTGTATTGCTAAAGCAGTTAAGTTCTAATGTACACATGTAGGTAGGAATAAGTTATCCTGCCTTCCTTTGAATTATTGATCCCCCCTGGCTTTTCCTGAATATATTCAGTTTAGTATCCCTTTAAATAAAAAAGTAACCTCTGCAGTACATTGTAACCAATTCAGATAAGGTGCTGGGCTCTGGTTGATTTTATTTCTGCGCACCTTATCTGATTTCTTGCTTACAATCTGTTCATCCTATGCATCACCTTTACCATCCAAATGGATCAGTGAGTCTGCTATAGGAGCTGTTATTACAGAAGATAAAGCTTAACAAAGGTTTCAAGGCAATAGCAACCAAACCAGCTGCATATTTCTGTGTGTCCACCTTTTGCTATTTTACCACCACGGAGTATGTGAACTATATCCTTGTTATTCAAATTCTTTTGAAATTACTTATAAAATAAAGCATTTGGCTATATGAAGTTACTGATTTATGACATTTTCCTGAAAAAACTTTAATTTTCTGACATCTATATGGAAATAAACTCCATAAAACCATGGAGAAACCCACATAACACAGGCTTTGCTGATATTGTATTTGCCCTCTGAACCTCCTCTGGTCCAGCTCTGGTCATCGCTTTGTGCCTGAGAGACTACAGCAGAATTATAGGCTTATTGTACACATTTCCTATATTCATGATGTCCAGGCAATTTAATAAAGCAAGGAAAAGAGGAAATCTGACATATCCCTTATCTAATCTAAAAAACAAAATGTGTTTTTAATAGAAAGCTTAAGGCTGTCTTTTAGAAACACAAGTTAAATAAAAATGCTGAGCTTTAAAAGGTATGAATTTCCCTGTAACTGCAATAACTGGAACCAAGAGATGCCACACCTTAAACCCTCAGTAAAGATGGACCATCATGTCACCAGGGTTTGTGGTACAGTCCCAGGTTTTAAACATAGAATTTCAACAGTCCAAACTAAAATTCGCAGTTGAAACTACAAATTTGTGGCATCCAAATTAGGTTACAACCAATAAAATGTTGGTAGTTCTGCATCAAAAGTTTGTTGGTAAGTTTGATTGACGAAACATTGGAAGTTCGGAACCAGGTTTGGGTGGAAATTTCCGTACATATAACTGCAAAATATGAAGAATTGAGATTGTATGAGTGTTTGCCATTGTAAGTATGAAATGTACTGTACTGAATGATAATAAGCTCTTAACTGCAACCTCATCAGTGAAATACAATTAAGATTTAGCAACTGCTGTTCACTGGAGATGTTGTTGGGTGCAACAGAAAGAAAACTGATAATTTTATATCATTGAGACCATTAGCTTAGTACTGTAATTACTTTGGTGCTACCCTTGACCACTCCACATACACACACATACACTCACACACAGGATCTTTAAAACCCTCATTTATATTGGGAGGTTTCCTTATCCATATATTTGACCCATGTTTATGCAGACTCCTAGTTTTGTGGTGCTTGTTTAAAGCTTTATAGAGATATGTGGATAATCTCAATATCTGGACGTGTTTCCATATGCATATCTGAACACCTGCTTTGCAATCCTGACTGTCAAGCATTTTCTATTGAAACTCCATTTAAGTTTTCCCACTAATAGGTTGTGTTTTCTAAATGAACTGCTGCACACATTTGTGTTACATTTCTGTGTTGATGAGCTGTGGTGTTTTCCCCCAAATTTGAAAGATTAGAAATCACAAACACCACAACACCTTACCAAAATACACCACACATTGTAACCTGTTCTTGTGCTTGTGTATTTTAAACTTGTTTTGTGCTTGCTTGAGTTTTGTAGTCTATTCACATGTGTATCTATTCACTATAGATCTATTTTAATCAATCTGCCTGTCTGTCTGTCTGGCCGTCCGCCCACCCGCCTGTCTGTCTGTCTGTCTGTCTATCTATCTATCTATCTATCTATCTATCTATCTATCTATCTATCATAGTACCTTCTACCTTCATTTACACAGAGGTTCAATGTCTAGCACTTCACTTCTAGTCCCCTCACATTGCGTAAAGATTTATGTAGTGCATTGGCAGGTTTACCTAGCAAATATGGCCTCATCAGTCCGTTGAGTTTTTGAGTTTGGTCTGCTGTTAATTTAGAGAGCCATTTACATCAATCTAGAACTGTCAGCAAAGCCATTAAAACAAGGACACATAAAGTAATTAAAGCAGCATCTAGAAGCATTAAGAATGCTTAAAAACATGTAAGAAGCTTACAATAAATAGAAATAAAAGTCATTGAGCGAGGAACATCAGATTTCAAAACCCGATAAAACTAAACAGAAGCCCGTGCATTATGCATCATTTAGAAATGAAGCATAATGAAAATATGCATCAAATATGAAATTTATGAATATTCATTAAAAAATATAACACCCACAAATAAGAAGTTGCCTTTAAAGGGCATATCCACCCCTTTCCCCAATTTTTGGTATATAGTAGGACTAGTTCCCCCAGCCTCAACCGCTATAATATATTTTCCAGAGAATCCCCCGATCGTTACTTACCAATCACGGACACGGCTGCCGGCAGTTCAGAACACCGAAGGAGAGAGGGAAGGTAAGTAATGATCAGGGCAGTCTCTGGAAAATATATTATAGCGGTTGGGGCTGGGGGAACTAGCTCCAATATGTGGCAAAGGGTTTTTAAACTAGGGGGAAGGGAGAGGAAAACGGGATGGAGAAGGGTGGGGAGGGAGTGAAGGGCTACTCTGAGCAAGCCAAAAACCTCTGAGAGGACAGCTCAGAGGTGCAAACAATTTCCCTGGTGGACAGGCTCCTGGTGTCAATTTGGCAAAATTTGGGCAGCACTGATTCCTTGCAGCTCTGAAGTCCTCAGTTTGAATCCACCCACTGCACATCTGCAAGGAGTTTGTATGTTCTCGCGGTGCTTGGGTCGGTTTCCTCTGGGCACTCCGGTTTCCCCCAAAATCATAGAGACATACTGATAGGTTGTATGTGTCAAATAAATGTGCTTAGATTGTAAGCTCTTCGGGGCAGGGCCTGATGTGTATGTATCTATGTAATTCTAAAGCACGTTTGACAAAGTTGGCGCTCTATAAATCCATAATAATAATTTCCTTTAAACTTATATTTTAATATTATCCCCATAATAATGTTGAGGCTTTTTGCTGGCTACTGTTACACTTGGATATTATTCCTAATTTTCTTACTTCTGAATAGCCTCTATCTTCTTTCTTAGGTAGCGTTTGCCATTGTTTGCACATGGCTGAGATATTTGATGTGTTTTCTAAAAATATGCTAATTAGTCATTTGAATACATTGTTAACAATTGCAAGCATATTCCCTCCTAGGATGACATCTACCATCTACGATGATTAGTTCATAGCCTGCTATTTTGCTGTCTGGGCAGAATCATTCTTTTGACAACCTATTGCTGGTAGAACAATGACATTAGAACATATTAAAACATAATTCTACTATTTCACTTTTACAAGCAAGCACATTTTTCTAGTTTTAATGAGAAAGGCAAAGATTCAATCATCCCTACATCAGAATTAATGCCGTTTGGGCAGTTGCTGTCCTTGTATTTTTTACTCACATTTATTTTCATTTAAATATTAGGCAATCATTGATATTCTTCACATTTTATAACAGTCTTGTTTTTTAATGCAGAGCCCAAAAATTTTTATTTAAATAAAATTTAGAAGTTTTTAGGGAGGTTGGAGATATTAGCCCTCTTTCCGGGTTTTACTTACTATTAGTGATGGCCGAAACTCACTAGTTTCGTTCTGTTTTCAGATTTCCAGATCTCAGGAAAATCCTGAAGATCCGAAACTGGAACAAATTTTTGAGAATTTTCGAAAGTACGGGACTATTTTTGATAATTTTCGAAAATATCCTTGAACATTCGAAAATTATTGAAAATACGATCTGAGACAATTTTCGAGTTTCTGGTTGTATTATTGAAGATTTTCGAATGTTTGAGGCTCTTTTTGAAAATTTTCTAAAATAGCCTTGAACGTTCGATTTTCGAAAATACGATTGGAAACTCGAAAATGGTCTCCGACCGTATGTTCAATAATTTTCAAACATTCAAGGCTATTTTCGAAAATTATCGAAAGTAGCCTCGTACTTTCGAAAATTATCGAAAATATCTTCCGAAGTTCCGAAATCCGGAGGATCCGTCCGGATTCGGATGGATCTTTTGGATTTCGGAACCAAGGAGTTCCATGTCGGATCCAGGTTTGTGTCGAACACGGATAACATCTCTACTTACTATTTGTGATGAGTCCCGGTTAAATAGATTTTTTTTTTTTAATTAGATTGGAAAAACTGTTTGAATATTCAGTTCTAAAATTTAAAAAAATTGCAATTTAGTTGAGTCTGAACTGGATATTCAATAGGTTTTGCGGAACTGCTGTCGTTTATCTCTACCCAGTATTGCAGGTCTTTGTATTAAAGGAGCACCACTATTGAGGTGGCCGAAAACTCTCCCCTCTGCCCCCTCCCATCATGTTTACAGTCCTCTGACATTTGTGCATGTGCCAGCATAAGAGACGGGGCTGAGACGAAAAAATCAGGAGAACTGACAGCTACTCCAAGAGCAGCACTAACTCCAGAGATCTAAAATAGTAAAACTGGAAATTATGGAAAGCATTTTAATAAACTAGTTGTGGGCACTGCACTTTCTTATTGATAACTTGTTAATCGTTACTGTCAAAACATAAACATTTAATATGATTGCTTAAATACATGTTTAAATACATTTTTTAGTGCCTGCATATATATTTTATCCAGTTCTGAATGAGAAAACACTGATAGACACATATAATTTAGGAACCTCTGGCTTTTCGAAATGAAAGTTATTTGTAAAATCCATTTCTTCACAGTAGAGCCCTTCACTTTTAAAACCATCAACCAGATTGCAAAATAATTATTGACAAATACGTTTTCCAGGTGCACATTAAAAATGAATTTGTGTTGTTAAAAATTCACTTTAAAAGTCTGTTCTGCAGATACTTACTGGATGTGGTTTGTTGCACTAAATCTGACTTAAAATTTTCGAGCTTTTATAAACCATATGGGACTAAAAAGAGTTCTCCAGCAACTAAATTGGCACTGACCAACCATCTCTGCCCCCAATGGAGTTCAATCATCGACTACGTATCTAAAAGCTTTCACTGCAAAACATTTTGTATTTTTGCACTTTGAACAGCTTTTAAAATTAACACATTTGTTTGCTTTTTACTTCAATGTTTCCAGTATCAGCACAAAATGTGCAATATTCTGCACTGTCACAAAATAAATGCAAATAATTATAAAAACACAGATTTTTTTAAAAACATGAATTGTAGACAGCCTACCAAGAAGGACCAATAAAAAATAGTCAGCTCATTTTACTCAAAATAATTATTTTCTGCTTCTGTTCTGTTCCTAACAAAAGATAAACCGGGAGATTCAATAAAAGTTCTTATCGTTTAAAATGGTGCTAATTTTGCCCCAACCAATCAGAACTTATGTAACATTTGAAAGCTAACATCTGATTGGTTGGGGCAAAATTAGCACCATTTTAAACGATAAGAACTTTTATTGAATAACCCCCAAAGTTTCTATATGTACCTGTTTTCTTTGTGTTAACTCTGGTGGCTTAGGGGACTAATGCTCTACTTTTTAAAACACACAGCCCATGAGGTTACAGATTTAAATCCCAACAGTGTCCTTAGCACATACAAGGGCAGGGGGTGGATAATATCCAATATAGTCAGTGAATTGTGAAGAGTCCCACACCTTTAGAAAAGTGAACTTTTATTAAACCATCAACATAGCACACAATGTTTCGGGGGTGATGAAGACAGATTTAAATCCCTACACTTACTTTTAAAACATTGGTTTCTTTTTTCCTCATGCTTGATAGGAACTAATATACTAATATAATTAATTTAAAAATAAAATGTAAAATGCAAAAACAATTGAATACTGCTAAATCAGTCTTTTTTTGTCTTAAATATCTGCTGTATTACCTGTGTATAAAAGGGGCAGGTGTGAATATGCTCTGCCTATTGTTTTCTGGTGTATTTCAATATACATGGATAAGGAAAATGTGACCTCACCCTGCATACAGTTTAGGGAAGGGAGTTATTTGAGGTTTAGTTCCACAATATTCTAATGTTTATCTTCTCAGTAAATATTGTTTCTTGGTTTCAGCTCTGTCCACTTCTCTAGTTAATGTTGGCCATATATTACAGGATACCTCAAAATCAATTAGACATTCCATCCTAGATAGATAGAAAAAGCAGTAGTTTTACCTGTCTGACCAGCTTTACAGTCTTAGCATGAATTGTGGTGCCTGTCTGTATTAAGGGGAGATGTAATAATTAAGTGTTTGGCCTGTTTAGTGATTTTCATGTCTTTATAATTTGTATTTTGGTGAAGAAATCACATAGAAAGACAGACGTTTTTCCATATTAATCAGCAGTTTGAGCTTTAAGTCGCGAAAATATGATTTAGCCTAAAGATTTTTATTACAATGTTTTATCATAGATAGACAGGCTGATAGACAGATATGCCTTTATGGTTTTTTTGGGGTTTTTTTGGTCATAAAAACTAATTGTCAAGGGAGTTTTTTCTCTTTATCGTCTCTCAGTATCTGTGACCCTGAGTTTCAAAATACCTTGTTGGATAATAAGAGCCGTCTGGTGTCTCAGGGCTGCAATACATTTCTTTCTGTTAGAAATGACAGCCTATTGGAAGTTATGAAATGTTACGGTCACAGTTATATGGAAAGATTTGTTGCCTTCATGCATCATATTGACATCCCTTGCATCAACAACGTCATTTGTTCCATTTGAAGACACACATTGTTTCTAAACGCTGGCAATGGGAAATCAGAGGCTAACAAGATTACGCGCAACTTTTGCATATCTCACTTGGTATATTTGAATTTCCAAATTAAAATAAATTGTAGTTTGGAAATGTATTATTCCCATTACTGAAGGACACAGTGATTAAAGAAAGTCCCTTTAACTGCATTTATTAGATTCCTAGATTACCTGTATTTAATGATGTCACCATAACGACATCAAATGGTAAATATGATAATCACAGGTTATGTTTCATGGACTTCGATGTTAACATTGGAAATATGGAAAGAAATACTTTACCAATAACAAGCAATAGAGTTAATTATAAGAACGAGGTTGTTAAAATAACTTGAAACGTAAGGTGAGCCAGTCATTAAGTCGCCTAAATTTCTGCCTTGTCCTTTCCAGAGAAAGTAAGCCCCAAATGTGTTGATTGGATCTAGATCTAGATCTGAAACACTGAGTGCATGTGCACTGTATTGGCTACATCTCTTGGCCTATGTCACATGTTCCCTTAATTTGGACTGTACCAGGATTGGCTATAGATTAATACTGTTGTAAGAACTACCTGCAGTAGCTTGGAATGTGGGTAGAACATGATGGTCAGTGACACCACTGCACAATACTGGAATGGGGGACACAAAAGTAAAAAATCTCAATTAAATCATGTAAATGTTCCTCAGATTCTGTAAAATGAATATTAAATTGTGAGTTTTAATATTATCGTTAAGCAGTACATGTCCGGTGGATAATGGCCATATTCACATGAACCAGTGATGTACAGATATAAATAATATAGATGATGTTCTGTTGTCTCACAAGGGTCAGTGACGTGATCATGATATAGAAAGTTTGCAAAAAAAACCCAAAACAGAACTGTGGAAGAAAGTGGATGTGACTTTTAAGTTAAACCATTAAATTTAAACCAGCAGTGGTTTCCTACTGTACAACATTACCTTGGATTTAGTCAAATGAGTCATTGTTCTCCTTGTCCTTAAAAATTGAGAATATGAGTTTTGTATTCCAAAAAAATCTTCTGGGCTTAAAGACCAGTAAAGCATGAAATTAAAAATGTCTTACAAGATCCCCTTCCCCCTCCCAACCAGGAGAATTTTTTCCCCCACTCCACTATACTCATAAAATATATATTGTCTATATATCTTGCAGTCTGTATCTTCCTCATTCTTTTTTCATGGCTATACAGCACCAAGTCATATTTATCCTTTTGATGGCACCAAACTGTATGTGTTTAATGTGTACGTCCCACATCGAGCAATGAACTTAGATGGGCCATAGCATTTTGCATCTTGTTTGGTACACTTGCAATGCCAGCTAATACCCATGTACTGTAATTTAAATAATGAACTAAAATAGAATGAATGGAATAGAATTTAGAAAATGTGAAACTGAAATTTGGCAGGGTTCAGCCATGTTTACTGTTCAGGTAGTTATTGCACCTTGATCATGGTGGGTTACTGATATACAATGGTGTCCTGAAAGTCTGTTCAATGCATATTTCAGTAAACAATGACCTTCTGTATGCAGTATCAATTGAGTTTTAATAATTACTGTGCATTATCTGTATGGCTTTCACTTATTCCCTTACCTGTATTCTCTGTATGTTTATAATGTAGTATAAAATGTAGGTTGTACCACACTTGCTGACAAAATTTAGATTAGACTAAACCAAGTTTTTGTAAATATTTTGCTGTTTTGGAATGTTGCTTTGAGCTATTAAAATTCCATGTCAAAACCTTGATCTTTTCCATGAACCTGCCAAGAAAATGAACCTTGGAGAGTTTGTGCATGTAAAGCTTTATGCTTTATAACTGTAAACATATACATACAGGATAACAAAAAGGTCACCTTTTCCATTTTATTCATAAACATACAGCCCAAAAAGTTGTTTGAATTGCTGTTTCTATCCCCTGTAACTGACCTGTCAGATATTGTATGAATATGTTTACTTTGTACTTATTAAAAATACCACATTTCTTACTGCCATATGCTGATCTCTTTGTTTGTGAGAAAAACAATGGTATATTGTTATTTGAATTAACATTTAACATTTTAGTAACATTATGTCCTTAGGGAAATCTAAAGTCTCTGCTCAGTTAAACCAAAAATGTTCTTTGAGGCAGCTATCCATGGAGATACTGCCCTCATTCTGGACATTGTAGATCCATTGTGACTGATGCAGCACTGAGATAAAATGCAGCATCTGTACACCAATTATTTTTAGTGCTTCATTGACAAAGGACATTGAGACCGAAAGGCAGCTGGTGTATGAGTGGTCATAAGGGAAGACTATTGTCATTCACACCATTAGTTGTCGGGAATTGCAAAGAACTGATAAAAAAAAATAGAAGAGATATGAATTTGTTACAGGGGTCTGAGCTTCAACTGGGAAATCTAAGAGTGAAACAAGGACACACAAGTCCACTCCCTAATTAAGGTTTGTGTTAAACTATATTTGAAATGCATTACTACATTTCATTAAAAAGTAGACAAGAAACAATTCAAATTTCAAATTGAAAAGAGTGAGTTTGACTTTAAGCTTCAAGTCACAATTCATGTTTCGTCCTTGTCTACTTTAATTCAACATTTAATAATGTCTGTAAAACTTCTAGTTACATTAAGGGGAAATTAATTAAAGAAAAAACCTTTAGTAAAACAGGGGTTCTGTGCTCTAATTGGTCGCATCACTAACATTTTACGGTATTATGATACAAACTGTGTTCTAAAGTCATAATTTGTAATTTACAATAGAGAAAATTTTACATATAATTATTAAACTGCTTTGTTGCTGGGCAGTTTTTAAGTCAAATATTTTTTTGTCTGTACCTAGTAGACAGTTTAGTTTGGTTGGAAAATATTTATATCTAGTTTAGTTTTTCTTTGTATTTTTATTTGATACACATCCTATAACTGTGCTGATTTGGCCTGTTATGACTAGCTTTGTCCCATAGGAGGTAGACAGGCCTCCAGTCCTAAGTCAGCAGCATCAACTCTGTAACATACAAAGTGGCGAAATACCTAGCCAACATCTTAGGACCATTGGTTGGAAGTTCTAAGCATCACATCCAGAACTCTCAGGATTTCACCAACAAGATTGAAGATATAGTACTCGGTGCAGAAGAAACTATGGTGTCCTATGATGTAACATCTCTCTTCCCCTGTATACCCACCAAGGAGGCTGTTATCATGGTGAAAAAACGGCTAGGCCAAGACAGCACCCTTACCAGCAGAACTGATCTCAACCCAGAGGTGTGTTCCTCGCTGGACTTGTTCCTAAATACCACCTATTTCAAATACAGGGATAATTTCTAAAACATGGATGTGCTATGGGATCTCCAGTTTCCCCCATTGTGGCCAACCTTTACATGGAGGAGGTAGAAAAACAGGCACTTAATAACTTTAAGGGCATAGCACCCAGCCGCTGGTTCAGATATGTGGATGACACCTGGGTTCAAATCCACCAGAAGGAAGTACAAGCTTTCACAGAACACATTAATGCGGTAGACCATGGTAAATTGGAAGTAGAGGTTTACAAAAAACCAACACACACAGATCAGCATTTGATCTTTGACTCCCACCACCCTTTAGATCACAACCTGGGTGTCATCAGAACCCTGCAACACAGAGCTGAGAACATCCCCACTAGCACAGAGGCGAAGGCTAAAGTGAAGGGGAAAAGCAAGACAGGAGAAAGAACATGGTCATCCCATATGTAGCAGGGGTCTCTGAGAAATTAAGAAGAATTTTAAAAAAACACCGTATCCCTGTCTGCTTTAAACCGAACAACACACTGAGGCAGCAATTGGTACATCCAAAAGACCCAATACTGAAACACAAGATAAGCAACATCATATACGCAGTGCAGTGCAGTGAAGAATGCTCTGATTTGTATGTGGGGGAGACCAAACAGCGACTGCATCAATGTATGGCCCAGCACAGAAGAGACAATTCCTCGGGTCAGGACTCAGTATGTAATGTTAACATATTGGCAAAGGAACGTGACTGCCATGTACAATGCTGTTTGACACCTTACCCTGGGCGTTCCTATAACACCTCTTAGCCACTATCTAATCACGCCCTTAACACCTGGTTGTGATATGCTAATTGGAATTTTCCAGGGTACATTATTGCCACAGATTCATGTACAAGTCATTCTGAATTGAGAAAGCCAGTCGGATGACTAGCGAAATGTCTTCAAGAACTAAACTTCAAGTCCAGTTGATCTAATTGAATACAACAGATATCGTTTTCCAGGTTGTTTTTCTGTAGAAGGTTCCTTTAACAACTGACTGTAAAACGTACAATTAAATCAGTTGCAAAATGCATTCCCTCCTTAGATGTTAACTACATATAAATGGATACCAGTTGGATCAAAGTCTCCTTGGTGATCAGTAGATACTTTTGTGAAGAAGGATTTCAAAGCATATACAGGCATACTACAAAGAGCTATGTAGCATGGGCTAACCCATAGCAACCTTTGTTCCTACATAAGTGTCTTTCTGTTCATAAGCATAAGCAGCCTGGTCACCCATAGCAAAGAATGAGCGATGCACTTTATTTAGGTTACATTGGATTAGAAGGAAAAATGGTACAGTAGGAAGCATCCATAGTTATAATTAAATCTATGTAGAGCAAGCCCACTAACAGGTATTAGAAGATCCTGTCTGGTAATAAGGTTCTGGCATGCAAAGAGACACTAATCCTACAGTACATTGGAGATGCTTTTGGTTTCACAATACATTGGGTGTGTTAGGATGTAGTGGGATAGTCAGCAAACAACCACAATCTTTTTAAAGTGTAATGATTAGTGTAAAGAAGGAACACTAAAAGGAATTTAAAGGAAACCATGCGTGTAGATATTAATTAGCACAACGTAAACTGAACTGCTTCTGATGAGAATTACTTTAATAGAAATCAATTGATAGAGCAATTCTTTTGACCCGAAGACTTTTAAACCTCAACCTCACTGGAAAGCTTTGATAAGTTGGGTGGCATCTGTCCATATGGAGTTTTTTGAGTTCAGACACTTTCTCCTACTCGAGGTCTCCTAAGAAATAAAAGAAGTAAGATTGTAGCCTGCAGCTGATCTAAGCAAGACTGCCAGATGCAATCCTTCATTCACCTACGCGTAATGTATTAATGTAATTTTTTTTAAATGGAAGTATTATAGTTAGCTATGATTACAAAGTTGTGCAATCTAGCAGTTCTACCTTCTCCCTCTTCTCCCTTCTTCCTTCCTCTTATCACCTCTGTATGCATGCTCACCTATGTATATGATAAGCCTTGCATTGTAGTGTCAAAGGCGAGGTCAGGAGCAGTGGTAGACAGACTGCAGGGTCGCTAAACTTTAGATAGTGAGGCTTATAATATCTCTCAGAAAATTTTACTTTCATTTAAAAAGATAATTTTCTGGGTTTACTCACCCTTTAATCATTTGCCCTAAATGATTTTTTTGTGGGGCACTCACCTTTTTTTGGAGATTTGAAGTCTCTAACAGCTAAAGGTTATATGTCTCATGCTTCCACAAATATAAAATAATAATTATTTTTTAAAGTACTCACTTTTCAAAAGGACATACTCCTCTTTTGTATTGTCATGGACTACACAGCTTTTTCCCTAAGCACACAAGCTCCTCTAGGGTACTTCCATGGGGGAAGGTGTTAAGAGGGGTAAAGAGGTATAGTCGGCCTTAAACCTAAGTTCTTTGAAGAGTAAAAAAAACCACTGGCTAACAACGAATTACAGTTATTTGAAGTGTGTGTATTTTTTCGGTTTTTATTCCAATAAAAATGTGACTGTGTAATGGTTCATTTATGCTTTTTAATTAAATGGAAGCACCTTAACAATTGCAGCAGCTAACACAAAAAATAACTCACAATGATCCATTTTTTCTCCATCAGCAGTTAAGCAAAAATTATTCATGACTTGTGGAAATATTTGAAATGCGTTGCCTAACCATTAAGCCATTTAACAGGTTATACTGTATTTATTAAGGTTTTAAGATACAGTTTAAATACAAAAAGAGTTCTTTTTTTAACTCCATCTGTTGAATAAATACAGAATTCCCACTTCTTGTTGGACACTTCTCTATACCTTTCACATAGTAATGCACATACTGTACATTTATTATTCATTTAGTGCTGTACTACTGGTCCTAACAGAGTACAAGTTCCATGAGCACTGAGCTTTATTAAGCTCATAACTAACCTTGTAATGTTGTTTGCTGAAGAAGAAAAAGAAAAGTTTGTAGGGAAAAAAAACAAGCCAAACCAATGTGTGTTTCTTAGTAATAATATACCCGAATACTCATTATCTCCTTGGTTTAATTTAACTATTAATCTTTTTTAATGCTTTGTGTTAAAAAAATAAATTAGCAAATATATATGGATATATATAAAATGGATATATATAAAATGTGACTTCCTTTTTTTCAATTTTATTGAAAATGCAAGGTAAAGGAGCTATGTCTTACTGTACCTCCCGTTCTTCAATTAAACCTGCAGGAGACCAGAGCAAAGAGAAAGAACTTACCCACAATCTGTATCCCATGCTGTTTCTCTCCCGTACATGCAAAGGCACGTTGGGACCTGTCAGAGGAACAGCGGAGGATAGAGTTCACAGGTAAGTTGTCTTTGCTCTGGTCTCCTGCAGGTTTAATTGAAGAATGGAAGGTAAGATACAGCTCCTTAACCTCCCGTTCTAAATGGGCAACTGTGGTCTCAAAACAAGTTAGGGTTGAATGAAAGCCTCCAACAATCACGTCTCTGGCTGGAGCCTGTGAGAAATTACGTTGGGGTGAATGTTCAAACTTCCTGCTTCCAGTAGGACCTCTGCCAGCCCTATTCCCCCAGGGGAGAAGCATGCTCAGTAAAGACTTAATGCTGGGGAAATCAGGAAGTACCTGAGGAAAAAATTGACAGTTGAGAAGGGGAGCCTATTAATTCAGGCTGAGGCTGGTCACATTACTACAAGCTGGTCACATAGCTGAAATCAGGAAGTGTTCAAGCAGGAAGTAATATTGCTGAACCTTTCCAGCAATAACTTCTCACAAATTTTATCTAGAGATGTGATTTAGGTTTTATTTTGAAGGTACGACGGAAGGCTTTTATATAATTCTTACTAGTTTGGAAGAATTGGAGACCACAGTTAACCTTTAAATTAAACTAAAAAAAGAAAGTCATCATTTAGATTGGAGATACCCTTTAAGATGAAAGTTGCTCTGATAGAAAGATGCTCCAAATATTGGGGTTTCTTGTAAGAGTTTATTCAGAAAATGTTTTGCTATATATAATTGAGTGAGGCCATGTATGCGAAAGGATTTTCAGTGACAAATCTAGACAGAATTTCTCTGCAGTAAGACCTTCGCTCAATGAATTGTTTGAAAGTAACCTTCTTTCTCATAAGGGTAAGCGTGGCTTTGCAATCAGCTTACAGTTGTATAGGACAGACAAATACCTTGGGTTGGGAATAAAGACATGCATTGAAATGGAATAAGGATTTAAGGCATACAGTACAACTCTGTTGCACAGAAATGTAACTGAAAAGCTACCTGTTTCTTTGGGAATAAAATACATCAGAGGGTACTAAATTACATTCTGAGACATCAGATAGAATAGGCTTGTCAAACTGTGAGTTCCTCATTTTATAAATCTATTTCACCTTGATTCCTGTTAACCTATTTTCTTTTTTTTTTGCTCGTCTTTGATCAGCTCACAGTAATTCCTCTTGTGAGTAAGCGCCATTTACATGAGTTTTTGCAGCACATAATGAATTTCTGATGATTACTAAACTCATTTCAGAGCACTTAAGATAGATCAATGCATTCCCTTAAAAATCTTCCTTCTAGCAAAACCACATTTCTCTACTTATTGTTAATGTTTTTTTCACTTTTGTACTTGATATTAACATCTATACTATTCTGCCTTTCTAATATTGTATATGTTGCATTTTCCATTTTTAACTTTTATTTTGGCACCCTTTTTATTTTGGCACCCACCTCTACACTGCCCTTTCGAATTTCTATCTGTCTTGAAACTCCTGTGTGTAAGCAGATTAGCCATTTAGCATGGCCTTAGTACCACAAAATACAAAAGGACACTTTTACCTTGATATTTATCTTCCCTGGAACTAGAAAAACTAAAGCAGACATGCTGTTACCTACATTTAAAAGATAATTATACTCACCTATTCCCCGATCCATTGCTGCAGAGTACCCAGGTGAGGACCCAAGTCTCTAAGTCCTCAGCCTTGGTACTTTCCCTAACTCCTAAAATACATATTCAAAGTCTCCTTTAGCGCTCCGATTCATTCCTCCTTTCTTCACTGTCAGTGACAATACGCTGTGCAGCCAATGGGAAGACATGCCTCCTTGCAGCGCGTGTCTTCCAATTGGCTGCATCGTGATCTGTCACTTACAGAGGAAGAGAGGAGGAGCAAAGCAGATCATCACAAGGAGACTTTCAGTAAGTATTGCAGGAGTATCCAGGATAAGGACTTAGCATTTTTGGTCCTCACCCTGGGTACTTTGCAGCTATGGAGGAAGAGGAGCAAGGGGGAGGTGAGTGTATTTGTCCTTTAAAATGTTTCACCTTAAATATAAGTAAGTTTCCTCCTTTTTGCAACATTCAGTACATGTAGATTTATTTGAAAGTGAATGCGCACTTTGCCGCAAATATTATTGTTATGTTACATATAACATCAACTGGTTTTATTTACCTGCCTGGAGTGTACCTTGTGGGTTAATACTGGGGTAAGAGAAATGTCAGGTGTCCGGTCAACATAAATGTAATTGGCTGAGATGATATCTAAATATGTCCCACGTTAACATGCATTTTTCTTCAAAAACACATGAAAGAAACTGAAGTTACAATCCTCTGGATCTTAGTATTAACCCAGTAGGCATGCTCCGGGCTGGTAAATGTTCCAGTAGTTAATGGTTTTGCCATCCAATGTAGATGTGAATTTTTTTTTTGAGTAAAGTAGTTTTAGTCCTGCTTTAGAGTTTATGTAAAATATTTAACACAAGCCTTTCAGCAATGGATGAATTATTTAGATTTAAGTGCAATTTTTGCAAGGACTCTTTAAAACCTTTTTGATACATAAACTATATATAAAATTGAAACAGACATTTCTAATTTTCTTATCTTATCTAAGATGAATAGTATTTGCATTTTGATTAGATAATACACCATTTTGCATTACCATTACTCAAAGGAGAAATAAACTGATTTTTTGTTGTGTGAAAGCTTTTCTATCCAGAACACCTATACGTTGCGAGATTCCTCTTTAGCAAATTATGTTTATGTATAAGTGAGAAATAGATTCTGTAACTAAGAAAGCTCCTGTGTTGTTGCCAGTATAACTTACATACCATGTAGTCTTCAAAGAGCCTTGTAAGCATGTGCACTTAATGGTCCTGCCCCCTGACCCCAGTATTTACTGTCTATGCACAGAGTATTTTTTATACAGATGTCTCCACACTAGAGATGGCGGATGGCTGTTTTCAAAAGTTAAAAAACGGACCCATTAAAGTCAATGGGAGTTAAATATTTCGAAAAATTCAAATGAAATACAATTAAAATATCAATGGTAACTTAGGGCCATATTTATAAAAGAGCGAAAAGTAGCGAAATGTTTTCGCATTCGCTTTTCGCATGGGTTTTCGCCAAAAAGACAGTTAACGCTATTTATAAAGGTAGCGTTAATGAATGGCGAAACCGTTTCCGCGAGCTATCGCTAAATCCTTTTCGCCTTACTTCGCAATGGTAATTTTAGCGAAAAGGGAGCAAAAAGGCATAACGCGATTTATAAAAGAGCGAAAGGTGGTTTTTGCGTTAAAAAGAGCGAAAGATTAGCGTGACCCTGAAGGTGGTGAAAAGTCATTGTTTGAGCGAAAAGGCATTCTAATGGGTAATATGCCTTGAAAAATTCGAACGCGCATTAGAAGGGCGAACGCGCATTAGAACGTAATATGCCTTGGAAAAGCGACATTAGAAAGGCGAACGCACATTATAATGGAATATGCCTTGGAAAAGCGAACGCACATTAGAAAGGCGAACGCACATTAGAAAGGCGAACGCACATTATAATGGAAGTCTCCTGGAAAAAGCAAACAGACCATTAGAAAGGCGAACGCACATTAGAAAGGCGAACGCACATTATAATGGAATGTGCCTTGGAAAAGCGAACAGACATTAGAAAGGCGAATGCAACCATTAGAAGGCGACGACATTATCATGAATATGCCTTGGAAAAGCGAACAGACATTAGAAAGGCGAACGCACATTAGAAAGGCGAACGCACATTTTAATGGAATATGCCTTGAAAAAGCGAACGCGCATTAGAAAGGCGAATGTGCAGTGCAAAAGAAAATTGTATTCCAATTGAGAAATTCTAAGAAGATTGACTAAATAAGACATGGCTGACTTCTTGGTAAATGTGAGGTGGCCATTTTGAACTTGACATCGTTTTCTAGTGGGCTTTTCTGGTTTCGAATGGTTTTCGCAATGCAGTCTTCTTAGATGCGTTAAGTTTTCGCTGCACTACTTTTCGCTCTTTATCGCGCCCGTTCGCCTTTTTCAGCCGCGAAGTGTGTTTTTTTCGCTTTTTTATAAATAACGAAGTCCCAAATGGCGCTATTTTCGCTGCGATGTGCTGCGCTAATTATTTGGCAAAAAAGACAATCCTTTATAAATATGCCCCTTAATGTAAATGGCTGTGGGACCTGAGAAATGGTCTAGGGAACATGTTCGAATATCCAGGACTTTCGAAAAATCGATTTTACTCTCACACGCGCTACTTTAGAGCTCTTACGTTCGAACATTCGATAATTATCCCATGAACGTCTTGCAGATTCGATAATTCAATATTTACTTGCATATTGGTATAATAGACATTTTGCTTTCGGATTCGATAATTCAAAATTTACTCGCATTTTAGTATATAGAAATTTTACTCACGTATTCCATAATTCGATATTTACTCGCGTATTGGTATATAGACATTTTATGTGTAGATTTGATAATTCGATATTTACTCGTGTATTGGTATAATAGACAATTTACTCACATATTCGCGTGCCTCAAACATTAGATAATTATCAAAAATCCGAGAAGTCAGGGATAGTTCGAGAAGTCCGAGTCCATTCGAACATGTGTTCGAATTCTAGTCCATCTCTACTCCACACCAATATGGAAGTCCCGGATAAGACTGAAAGCTGCCAGTTGGATGACTAGCAAAATGTCTTAAAGAACCTCCTGAATACAACAGAAAAAGCTTTCAAATCTACCCAAATTCTTTATTTATGTTTAGGTGTCTCACCAAAAATGCAATTGTTTTAGAAACACACAGCCAAAGAGGTCCTGGGTTCTAATCCCCAGACTTACTTTTAATTTTTTACTGAAATGTTAATAATATTCTGTTTCTTACTTCCATGCTAGCTAAGAAATAAACCACAAAGATTACTTGTATGAGAAGTAGTGAAGTGTACTGCTTACGATTTAATAGGTGGATTGGTGTCCCCTAGTACCCACAGGTTGATTTTGTAAATCACCCAGCAGCCACAGCATAGGAAGATGTGAGACACAGCTTGTTGGATGTTTGTGAATGTGCCCTGTCTATTGGGACAATGTTATCTTGAGACATTAGTTCCCCTTTAAAGGGCATCTATACCAAAAAATTGGTCATTATAAATTGACCATAACTGGAAATTATAATTCTTCCCAACCACCACTGTATCGTTTTTTTGTTGATCTGACCCGTTTCTTTAGATATCCAAATCTAAAACTTCCTATATTTCAGCTGTCAATCAAGTTCCTTGCTCTCAAAAACTATTCTTCTGTGAGTAGTTTTACTGTTGCTGGAATGGAGACAGAGTTTTGACAGTTGGAATGCTGTATGCTGTGTGCAGGCTTGACAGTTGATTTGTGGGGAAAAAAGTCAGGTCATATGGAAGTGGGAGTGGTTAAAAGAGGGAAGGGGGATACTGCTCCTAAACAAAATGTGTGCTGGATTAAAGGCATGCAGCAACACACACAGTGCTACTTACATATATTCAATTATAGATTAAGATGAGGCAAAGTCATTTTTTCAGTATAGTGTCCCTTTAAAATAGCACTATATACAGTATATATTTTTGTTTGACATTTTATAAGTAATGTATTTTTCTCCTTGTGGTTTTAAATTGATTTGCTGTAATTTTGCTTTGCAACCTGTATAAGTACAAAAATATAGTTCTACTGTTTGTATAGTTACAGTAAGGGAGCCCAGGATGATTTCTATCAATCTTACAGTATTTTTTTATATGGTTACATATAAAACTGTTTCTATATTGCATTAGAATTCATTCGTATTCCTTTTGCATCTGGCTTTGGCATTGAGTAGGTCATATCGAAGCTCATAATATGATCATATTTCAAAGCAAACAGATAAAGCAGAAAAAGAAAACCGTCTAGAAATAACCTTAATATGTATCCAAATTATTACAGTGTTGAAGTATAAAAAAGTTGTAGCTAAACTTATAATACAAAATATTCAGTTGATTAATGGCATTTATACTTTTAATTAGAAGTAGTGTGTAAATGACGATTTAGCACAAAGGTCCCTGAAAATGTTCTCAGTGGGATCATTTTGTTTTTTTGATTGTATACAACAATCACAGGAGAGCCAAATGCATGTATTCATGATGGTTCTCCTGCAATTGCTAAAAATATGAGGCAAGTTGAGAAACTCACTCAGGACTCTGGCACCCTAGTCAATTTGTGTTGACGGCAGCTTGCTTGCGTACTCAGGATTGGTTGTGAGAGGTGGCGTCAGAGGCATTTAGTTTGCCCCCTTAGCACCTCACCTAGTATAAAAGTTGTATAAATGGTGAACAATAGAGATGGGCCAAACTGCTAAAATCCGTTCTATCTGCGGATTCGTGGATTTTTGAACAAAATCAAAAATTTGCAAAATTACCCATTAAAATCAATGGGAGAAAGAAAATTTGCACAGATCTTCCTAAATATAAAGTAAAATAGCAATGGTAACTTACTGTACATGGCTGTGGGACCTGGGAAATGGTCTGGGGAACACATACATATATCCAGAACAAGTTTCCTCACGATAGCACTGTTTTTCAAGCTTCCACATTCTATTTTCGAGTTGCGTTCGTAAATTTTCGAGTTTTCAAAGAATTTTCAAAAATTTTGTAAAAAAAATGATATAGTAACTTTACTGTAAATGGCTCTGGGACCTCAGAAATGGTCTGGGGAACAGACCAATCTGATTGTAACCAATTCTAATTGAATCTTATTGGTTAGTATACCAATCAGATTTTTCTGAAATAATGTTAATGTTTCCAATCATAATTTCTTACAAATTAAAGTGAAGTTTTGAAACCCTACAACCCTGCTGAAAGGCGGCTGCCATGGAGCTCCACTAATGGAGGGGGTAGATAAATGCTCCCCCTGGTCTATTTTCTGTATAGGTTATGGAGCGATAAAGTCGAGGAACATCAATTTGAACGTTCGATAATTATCGAAAATTCCATAATCATTAAAAGTTTGGAAGTTCAAAATCCGGAATAGTTCAGGTCCATTCAAACTGTTAAAGCTTGTGTTCAAGTTTGAGTCTAGTCCATCTCTAGTCATGAACTTCCTACTTTACTTCTTCAACCCCCCGCCGTAGTCCCAAATTGTGTGAATACAGGAGTGGTTAACAATAAGTGTTAGTCCACCACACTAAAATTTACACACAGAAAGCAGCAACAAAAAAAAAACTCTCCAACTCATACACTGTCAGGCCTCATTTAGATTAGAATCTGATTGTAACCAATTCTGATGGGAAAAGAATGTGATTGGTTAGTATACCAATCAGATTCTTTCTTAAAATTCTGATTGTAATTAATCAGAATTGGTTACAATTAGATTCTTTCAGAAAGAATCTGATTGTCTGTTCCCCAGACCATTTCAAAGGTCCCAGAGCCATTTACAGTAAGTTACTGTATCATTTTTACCAAATTTCCAAAATTTTTAATATTTGGTAATTTCAATAAATTTCAATTCGCGAATCTCGGAAATCAGCCACGAACCGGCCAATGAGCCTGTTTATATTAACTGAAGCCTGGAAAACCACACTTTATGTTTAGTTTTCTCTCTACTGATCCAAAATCTTCTGTGGTTTTCCATTATAATGTGATGGCATAATCTTACAAATTCTGGTGGATAACATCCCCAAAAAAGGAAATGAAGTTTGCCAAAGCAAGGAAAGATAGACTGTACTGTCTGTATTAAAGAAGAAAATGTGGTTCAGAAGATGCCGCTCTGATAAACAGTTTAGTAGAGATTAAGGTTTGGTCCATTTTTAAAAAATGTGTCTCAGTGGAAAATGCAATAAACACTGAGCACTGAGCAAGGGTGTTAAAACAAAAAAGGATCATGTATTGGATTGTAAGCAGACAATAAACATAAGATCACTGTAACAGCTCTAAAGATTGGCTCCTTAATAAAAAGAGGTTTATGGTGAGAATCCTATTGGGAAAGATTTCAGTTAAAAGGAAAAGTTAAGCAGCAACCAGAATCATTGTTGTAAGATACAATGCTTGCATTGAATAAAGTATCACCCCCCACACCCCACAGTTGTAATAAATTCTTAAGTTTTCCAGAGACTACAACGCTGAGGAATTAGTACTTACAGAACCACGATCTGTTGCGAGCTGGTTACAAGAGCAGATCCCACTCGTAACCACTCAATTGGTAATGGCAGTCAGCCATTGGCTGTGACTTCACTGTCGTGGCCATGACTGACAGTCATTACCAGGAAGTAGAGAGGAGAGCAGCAAGGGATCATAGTTGTGTAAATTCTAATTCCTTAGATTAGGAGCATCGTTTGAAGGTAAGAGAACGAAACTGGGGTTTTTGGGGGGGTAATAATTTAAACTACGTAAAGGTTTTTGGGGATGGACTTACCCTTTAATGACCTCTATGTATTTATTAGCTCACCAATGTGTATGAACACATTTATGCAATTTAGAGAAGCTCTTATTGAAAAGAAAAAAGTTAATGGAATTTGTTAAACAGACAAATATAATTTTTTAATATATTTTTTTTATACTTTTGCATAAAAGAAAAATACATTCATTTTAGTCTTCCTTTAAAGGTAAATCATACAATCAACCATCCAAGTGGTTTTACTCCCAAACATACATGATTCTGTACCAGCAACATCTTTGGATTTCTAACTATTACATTTTAGAACCTGGTAAATCAATAACATTTCTCTTACAGGGCAAACCTATCATGTTGAGATAATTGCCCTTGATCCATAAAGCTTTATTTCTGGATTTCTAATCTGCAATGAAATTGATTCACAGAAAAATAAATTGATCATACAGATGTCTTTGTCTGTCTCTCCCTTCATCATTCCCATACATTTCCTAACTCTGTACCATTGCTTTTGTGTCTCCATGGTATTCTTTAATAATATTCATTGCTACCGTTATCTGTTACATTATTACTTTCTATAAATGTATTTAAGTCTAAGTAGTTTGAACCAATATCACATTGGAAACACTGAATAAACATTTAGAAAAATAGTAACTCGTACATAAAGCAACCTATATGTTAAATAGTAATGAATAAACGTGATTCCACCGCAACGATCATTACATCACCGATATGAAAGCTTTAAAATGGCAGCCTCATAGCACCATGTGACAAACATATCCATTTAGGTAGTAAACTAACCTCATACTCCATATCGCTAATTACATTTCTGCTTCTACTGTAAATATGTCAACCTTTCCTTGTAATCTTAATATCCATCCCCTGGCCTTCCTGTCACACCTTCCTACCAGTAAATGCTGTTGTACTGCTATGTACATATAGATTTATTGCCAGTCTATAATTTAGCTCTCTTGGCCACTCCCAAATGTCATTGGGGACTCATTCCACCAATCAGACTGTGTGGATCTGGCCCTGCAAAAACTGCATACAAATTGTACTTCTCCCTTTACCACTCTTTAAACAATCTTTGTAACATGGCCAAAAAGCAAATAAACATGTGTCTTGTTCAGGGGATTTTCTCTTTTTGAAAATGTGTCCGTCCTAGCTTTGTAACAGTCTGTAACCAGCAAACCCCCGTCGCACATTGCGGGTCGCTTAAAGGTGAGATGCAGAGATTTTCTTTATAGGGGATGTGGAGGCACAGTTCATTCACAGTCCATTTAGGTGAAGGTGACTGTTTTATCTGAATGTAGGACTGAAAATGTTGGTCTTTGCATGGCAATTTATTCTCAGTTATAAATTAGTTGATTTTCTCTTAATTATCACAGAAGCCCCAGTGCTTTCAAAACTAAAAATAATGTTTGCTTGTGAAGGATCTCAATCAGCAAGGCCATGTATATCTGCGTATACATGTGTGTCTATACATGCTCTCACGGACATTGCTAAGTAATCCATGCGGTTGGATCGCTTGTTTGGGGAACAATCCTATTTTTCTCCCACTTTGCAGAATTTCTCTGGATCACCCCTCCCTTCCTGGTTTAAACAGATAAGGCTGCTTGTTAAGTTATAACTAGCCTGTCTATACAGGGATCTGTACTTGAAGATCTGTACTAAGCTTAAAGGGCATGCCCAACCCCAAAACTATAATGTTAGTTTTTACAGTAACTCCCCCTAACTCTACTTACCTTACCTCTCTCTCCCCCGACGTTTTCCACTGCCAGCAGCCACGTCTGTGATTGGCTGCCTCTCAGCCAATCATGGACGTGTCTGCCTGTCCGGACCCCTGCTAGCAGTTTCATGCAAGCAGAGGGCCGGGACAGTATGCAGGAGGAAAGAGGGAAGGTAATCAATGAACGGGGGGAGTTTCTGTAAAAACTATTATAACGGTTGTGGCTGGGGGTGGGAGACCTAATATACCACAAAGGTTTTTAAAAGGGGTGGACATGCCTCTTAAGAATAGCATATCCTACCCTCCATATAATTATATTCATTATTAATGCAGATTAATGCAGATATTCCATTCCATGGTCATACTTCTCATTATTTTAACTCTGCTTTACGGATTATATGTATTGCACTGGGTGAACTTTAATAACCTAGAATAGTTCCAGTATAGTGCTGAATACATCTGTAGCCCACCCTATTAGTTGCAGGTATACTGTGTTGCCCCAGTGACACCCCTATGATCCCAGTTAATAGACACCAGCACAAAGATAGCAACCAAAAGGTCCAGATTTAATTTTCTGAACCTGGCAGAAAAATATAATACAATGACAGCAACAATGAACAATTATGCAAACTTTGTTACCTTAATATACATATCTTAATATTAACGTTACAGTTTGTTTGTGTACAACCTATTTTTGTAAAATATATTAACTGCAAGTATTTTAACTGTTGAGTTGAGAGCACAGTTCTGATGGAATAGTAGAAGTTATCTGTCACTCTTATATTCCAAATGAGCAGAGTGGGTAACTGTTGCAGATAAACGTAATATAATCCTGCAGTCTGTAATTTATCCTTAGCAGGGTTTAAACTTGCATTGTTAAGTTCCCTGTTAGTAGTGATAGAAATAGTATCTCCTTTGGATGTCCCACTGCAAGCCAGTATAGACAGGGTACTTTAATCTCTGGTAACCAGGGTACTTTAACCTCTGGTAAGGGTGCACAGTCTGACAGTCAGATTGATCAGTGATGGGTGATCACCTTGAACTAGTGGCCTGTTCCCCACACAAATCCAAAGTCACCTTACTGATATTTAAAGGACACCAGGCTTCAGATCCACAGCATGCACTACAGGTGAAGTTCTGCAAGCACCTCGTCCAGTTCACATAGATCAAGGCCTGTACAAAAGCCTGTGCAATACAAATCCGGGGACCCAAGTTCCCCAAAGTACACTTATCAGGGCACAGGCACTGTTAGACAGCTATGTGAAAATTTATTAATTCATATACCATACACAATACACAGTACACTTAATATACACAATAAACCATTTTGAAATACGATACACTGTGCGGGGCGTCCCCCGAACCAACTTTAAAATTCTAAAAATATGGAATTCCTTCCCGATTCCCCACAAACAACCAGTGTAGGTGTGGAGCTACAGAGTCTCGAACCTATAATCAAAACCGCTGTAGACAAATGTTAGCGTTATAGATACTCACAAACCCCGGGTTTACGGCTGTGTGAAACGGGAATGCGTTCCACGTGGTGAGGGCTCTCGCTGTCACCTCTCTTACTGGTGTAACATCGCCGCTGCCTCTCTGTGTGTTCCTCCGATCTTCACCCGGCCACACAGCCTGACAGCACCCCTGAGGAAGCCCTGGTGGGAAACCCTGTGGGGGTGAAACGACGTAGGTGCAGGTGGAAATCTCTGAGTACGATTGCTCCAATAGGTGTGGAACTGAACTAAACACTCTAGCAGCACGATATCTTGGCCGAACCCCTGTGCGGGACAGGCTGTGTGGCCGGGTGAAGATCGGAGGAACACACAGAGAGGCAGCGGCGATGTTACACCAGTAAAGGAGAGGTGAGCAGCGAGAGCCCTCAGACACGTGGGAACGCAGTCTCGTTTCACACAGCCGTAAACCCGGGGGTTTGTGAGTATCTATAACGCTAACATTTGCCTACAGCGGGTTTTGATTATAGGTTCGAGACTCTGTAGCTCCACACCTACACTGGTTGTTTGTGGGGGAATCGGGAAGGAGATTCCATATTTTTAGAATTTTAAAGTTGGTTCGGGGGACGCCCCGCACAGTGTATCGTATTTCAAAATGGTTTATTGTGTATATTAAGTGTACTGTGTATTGTGTATGGTATATGAATTAATAAATTTTCACATAGCTGTCTAACAGTGCCTGTGCCCTGATAAGTGTACTTTGGGGAACTTGAGTCCCCGGATTTGTATTGGTAAAGTAGTATATGCACTAAGGAGCACCACCTCATAGGTGTGGCACGACAGCCCATTCAATAGTTGTGCAGCTAGGATACGGGGTTGGATACAAAAGCCTGTGCAACATGTGGCAGCTCTCCTCCTGAACAGTACCAAACTGGAATGCCCTCCTTTTCCTATCTTGCCTTAGATTACTCCCTATTGGCTTTCTTCATAGACTTCCTGTTGCAGAGCCTCTTAGGACATGTAGTTCATCAGGTAAATAATGAGTTTACCAGTTCCTTTCATACAATAAATGATGGGTAGGTGTGCACAGCTCATGTACAGTTTATGCATTTAAATACTTTACTGACAGAATAAACAATATTGTGTATAAAGTGCTACACATCAATATACAACTATATATAATCCCCTTGTCTGTAATTTGCAGATGTTGAGAAATAAAGGGTTTAAATCCTAATTTATCAATTCCCTTTACCTTGATTTTATCCCATGTTTTTATCAGGCATCTCTATTAACATCAAGAGTCTGGGGAATTTAAAAAGTGAATAGGGATAAAGCTGTCTAAGGGCATTGGGTTATGAAAACAGGAAATTAATCATAGAGACTAGAAATGAACATTCCAGTAGCCAGCAATGGAACAGTAAGAGTGAATCTGCTTATTCTGCCATCACCATTACATGTTCTCTATTAGCTTATTTAACATCTCTCGGGAGAGGGCATAGTTCGCAGATGTCATTATCCACACCTGCATGGGATCGTATTAGCTTGCTGCTCATGTTCCGCTCATACGTTGTTTGAAAAACTTAATGATGTTTGATATGCACATCCTGTAGCGTTAAATATACACTAATTATATGAGCTGATTATGCTTGACACATGAGCTGTCTTATATTGTATATAACCCTATTTTATTGTATAATCATTTGCAAATTAATCAGAACACAGATCCTACATGAACTTTACACTGGGATATGTTCCATAAACAGTTTTATATTCCATTCATTTTCTCATCAGATTTAAATGCCGGAATTATGATTATTACTTAAAGTTCAGCTAAAGTTTATAGCCTCAAAGGTTCTCCTTACATTGTTTAATGTCTCTGTGTTTCATGTTTATGTTTAAATGTCCTGCATTGGATTAAATAATGCTTCCTATAGATACTAGCAGTAAATATAAATTAATTTAAATAATAAGATTTATTACAGTCAGAACCGTATTAGAGCTTATGTTATAAGAGGTGTCATCTGCAACAACCAATCAAATTGCTTCATACTGGTCCACCATTGGCATAACTATAGCCCTCACCACCCCTGCAATGGCATTGGACCTGGAAAATTGCAGGACTGGTACCACGATCAGCAGTTTTTAAACAGCTTATCCTGTGTATGTAAGCAAAGGTGCACGTGATCAGCTGTTTTAAACAGCTGCATTTCCGGTACTGGTATTTTAAACAGCTGATCGCACACACCTTTACTTTCATACACACAATCAGCTGTTAAAAAAAAGCCGATTACGGTGCTGGGCCTGCCGCTGGGAAGGGAAGGGTGTGTGATGGGCCTGGCAAGAAAATTCAAGGGGGGCCCAGGCTTCTGCAGTTTTTGCTACTGTTGTCTACTTCAGTTTGTTCTCTTCTAATTGGTTGTTGCATATTATTACCTCAAACAGGGATTTACACAATATTTATTACATAAGCTCAAATGTTCTGCTTGGTTGGAGAATTTCTTGTCTTATCTGGTGACTCATCTGCACCAATAATTAAAAAATTGTAGTTTGGAAAGAAAATATATTAAATATATTAACAAAAATACATCATTTTGAGGTTTTCTAGATTATCACTAATACCGCTTATTCTTTTTCAGAGTCCTCCCCTAATTAGCAAATACAGAATAGAGTATTGTAGAATTCATACAATACCCCCGTACCCCCGTTCTTAAAAAATCAATTACAACGGGACATTCACAGAACAGTGAAAAAGTCATAAACACATTTCAATTAAGTAAAATAAGAATGTAAGTAAAGGTATGTAATTTTATAGCTGGCTTTCTGAATAATGATTAGGAACATTCTATTGTTAGCGACTTCATAATGATTATATTCAAACAAATGACAGATGACAATTTGTCTGTGCAAAAGAAGCAATCAGCTGCCAGTATATTCAGCTGCCAGAAGTTGACAGTCTCTGTATTGAAGCCAGAGATAAGGAAATTCTGCCTTTAGGGAGCATGTTTTGCTACAATATAACCAAAATATGAAATCCCAAAATTGGGCACAGAGTCTTGCCTTGTTCCGAGAGATTAAAATGCTGTTGCTGGGCAATTGCAAATCATCCATGCGCAGCCGCTGCATCAGATACCAACACTTTTGATTGCTGGAATGATCTTCACATTTACTTGGTATTTAAGGCCACTTGTGAGGAAAATGTTTTTTCTTTTCTTCTGGATCATTGAAATCAAGGCAAATATTAACATTCTTTACAATGTACATTCGTATATATATATATATAGGGTTCCAGTGAGGGAGCACTCGTAGGTCTTGTAATAAAGGTAAATTAAATTGCTTTATTTATCAACGCGTTTCGGCTGTGTTTGTGAGCCGTCCTGTATATGTGTATATATACATATATATACACATATACAGTATATCTTCAGTGTCTAGCCCTATTCCTTCAGTTGGATCATTTTCTCCCTTAAAATATTCTAATCTTTAGTTGTATTAAATATATAATGATTTTTTATGTTAATGTGGTAAATGTTATTTTTAAATGTAAAAAATATTGAAATGTTACACATTTGTTAGTACTACTACTAATAAAAACAAAAACAAAAAAATCTTAAAGGGTATCTCCACCTATAAAATTAACTTTTCCTGTAGTGTAGGGGACCCTATCCCACCCCCAACCGCCATATTTGTTTGCAAAAAAAAAACAAAAAACAGAAAGGTACTTACAGAACTTCATTCCCCTGGCATTCTGATCAGGCCATCTACTTGCAGGATATTGCAAGCCGGGGTCCAAATTGGCTTCCTCTCAGCCAATCATGGACACGGCTGCTGGCAGTGCAGAACGCCGGGGAACGAAGCTCTGTAAGTGCATTAACTATTATTTTTTTGCAAACAAATATGGCAGTTGGGGGTGGGATAGGGTGAACTACACTATAGAAAAAGGATTTAATGCTAGGGCACAAGGCAGCAAACAGGGCAAGCCAGAAACCTCTCAGAGGAATGGAAAGAGGCGGAAACCTTTTCACTCACAGCCAGGCTCTACTGTTCACTTTCTGGGAATTTGGACAGACAGTGCAGGAGAACCATTTGGTGCAGAGGAGTAAGGTAAGGATTTTTAAATACGGCAGACTGGGCTAGTAGTGGGGCAAATTTTAGTTTTGGGGGTGGACATGCCTTTTAAAATAAATCAAATCTATTTTGATATTCTAAAAAAAAAAATTTAATTCAGATATTTTACCTCGAAGCAAAAGAGCAATAAAAAGTATAGCAACAAAAAAAATCAGGTTTTATACACGACAATGGCACTAGAACTTTAATATGCACAAAAATGGTCATACACCACTTATTTTTAAAGGGACTGTCCACACCTCTTTCCAAAAACTGATATAATATAGATAACCCCCCAAAACCTTAACTTCGTTTTAGTCACAATTTAGAAATCAGCTCCCACACAGAGATATTATACTTACATGCTCCTCCTCGCTCCACCGCCGCGGCGGCTCTGCACTTCCGGGTAAGGCAGTCAGTGTCGGCCGTGACAGTGACGTCACGGCCAATCACTGACTGCCATTCCCGGAGCAGTCTCCACTGCAGCTGCTCAAGAACACAAAAAGAACAGAGCAGCCACAGTGGAGACTGGGAGAAGAACCCGGAAGCGGCGGTGGAGCGAGGAGCTTGTGAGTATAATAAAGCTGACTTCTAAATTTTGACTAAAACGAAGTTAAGGTTTTGGGGGGAAATCTACATTATCAGTTTTTGGAAAGAGTGGTGGACATTCCCTTTAAGTATCTACTAGTGTTCCAGATTGGGACAATTCCAAACCTGGGGTCCTCTAAGTTTCTGATGAAACGGTGCAGTGGTGCTGCCAGTTCACTACAGAGATTTTATCATCCAGAAAGCTCCCCAAGCACACACTTACAAGCTAGTTTTATTTTCGTATCCTGATTTCAAGTTCCAGGAGAATTGAATGGCTCTGAATTCCATGTAAAAATAAGTAAATATTTAATAAGATTCAACCCTTCTCATTTGGTTAGTTAAATAAAAGATATTACTTCTGGCGCTACAAGAGATAAAGCAAGTCTGCAAATCATTTAGCACAGTTAATATGGAGCCCAGATTAACGTTGTTTCCACAGTAGGCTACACGTCTTGTTACTAATGATCACAGCTAATGGAAAAATAATTACCAGCTTTTCTTTTTTTAACAAAAAATGGTGCCTACAGCTTTTACATTTCTTCAAACGGAACTATCTGACCTTGAAATATACAAAATGTCGAAGAATTCTAGGTAAAGCAGATGAAAACCCCATAAGGTTGTGAATCTCTAAGTGTATAACAATCCTCCTTGCCAAGTTCTATGTTTTTGTAGGATATAGAAGCTTCTACAAGCATCTACATCAGCTATGAATTTATTAACAAAATAAAAGACCAGGGATAGCTATCGATTGAGAATTTTCTTACTTTCATATGTGCCCTAGGATTGCACAGTATATTATGCATAAAGTGTTGTCATAAAGTGTTGTCAGCGCAGTAAATATTTGGCAAAAAATTTGACTTTGAAATTCTTATCGCTACAGCCAGGCAGCATGAAAGTTAGTGTCTAAGGAATTGGAGCTATTAGTGTTTAGGAGGAAGAAACGGAGAGAATCTAAAGCCTTGAAAAGTATATGGCACTTTAAAATAACAGGAGATAAATGAAAAAAAGAGACAAACTGCATCAGGGTGTTTTGGTTAAAAAATGGAAGGCAGAAAACCATAGATATTGGGTGCCATTTCCACACAAAACAGTCTTGCCTGGCATCACAATGTAGTCTCCAAATCTTGTTCAAATGCACGTAGAATGCGGTATTTAGTATGGCAGCACAGCTGGGTTGTAGACAGGCTAGATATTTTCAATTAAAAAAAAAACCCGCTCACCAGTCTAAGTTGGTCATGGTGCGCTAACCAGTGTTTGAAACGTATGCATTCCTATTTTTAAAAAATGAGCCATTTACATGTATACAATGCACTGTATGCTCATCCCTTAATAACATGCATTGTTTATGAGATGAAACTTGCATAGCAAAGGGAAGATATTAATCCTTCCAGCACATTCATTTGAACTGTTCCTCACTTTATTTATTTTGTGGCATACGTGGTAAAAAAGGTAAAGACCACGTAATTTAACCAGATCCATGTTTCCTCGTATTACTTTAAAATGAAATAACTCTAAGCCATGAGGAATAAACAGAAGATAAACTAAAAATCAACATCACAAATGAATGTGGAATTATTGGTAATTCTTCACAATACTTTATTTGTATGAAATATTATTTGTTTGGAACAGACCTCTGTGAATCAAAAAAAAAACATTTCTTGTGTAGTCGTTTTGAACCATGTTGCCTCAAACACATTTCAGCCATTCCTTGAATCTTGGCTTTGCTCTAGTCCCATCTGAGCCTTTCATGTTTTGGCATTTCTATCTAAGCAGCACTTGGATTTTAACTTGCTAACATAATGTTGCTAATTACAACACATGCATTGCTTTGTTACTCCCAAAGGAGAATATAAGAAAACAAACAATAGTAATAATAAAAGCTATAAAAAGAAATACAGTATATAGACATCTCTGTATAGTATTAAAACAAATGGAGGCATCACACACATACAAACCCTTATTTCCGTCCTTGCTTTCATATACATGAACATATATCTGTTCTTTTTAGAAGTAAATTAAAGCAATTCTATATTATAATGTGTCCGTTTCATAATAAACCCAACATGTTGTTCAGTAATTGCTGTTTAGGGACATATTTCTGTATTAAGGAGCAATATTGAAAAACACCAACATTGCTTCTTTAAAAATGTGCACATTATTTTATGATAATTGTTGATTGTTATTTGCAGACCACATCTTTATTAAAATGCCTGCAAAATAACCGTGACAGCTTCAGTATTCACAATTTAGTGCCCTATGGGGAGGTGTAACATAAGTAAAACAATAGTGTAAAACATATAGAATTAGTGTATGCACATCCAAATTGCAAAATATAGGCCTTGTTGAAGTCCGCTAATGTGAAAACATTAAGATACGGGTATTTATTGATTTTTGATTTATAAGGAAAGGGTGAAAGTTTGTTTTACACATAAGAGTTTTAAATACAATTCCACTTTCAATATCCAGACATCCCACCCTGCCCCTTCAGGCTTCCGGGCAGGGTGGGATAAGGGTGTGCAGGGGTGTGACATCATGCTTGGGTGGGGCGTTACGTCACATGGGGCATGGCCAGTGTTCTAGAGTGGTGGGAGGTGGGGTTAGAGGCATTCTGGGGGAGTGGCCTTGCAAAGTGGGCGTGACTGGGGAGGAGACTCAAGTCTCCTCTCAAGTCCGGGAGTCTGGGGTGGTCTCGCAGGAGTGCGGGAGACCACCCCAGAATGATGGAGACTCTCAGACAATCTGGGAGGGGTGGGATACCTGAATATCGGTTATCTTGACTTTACCTCTTGCTTGCGGCAGTCTATTCACCAGTGGCTTTGTGGCTCTTCATTAGTGAGTATTTAGCTATATACTCACCTAGGTGTGACTTTGTAGATCTCCCTAAATATTTAAGTATAAAGAATAGTGTGCATGCTAATGAAACCTTTACTGAACAATTGTGCTAAAAAACGGCTCAGGACTACCCCGGGTCAAATTTACCATTAGACACAGTAGGCACACGCCTTGGGCCACCTGTGGTTGCAGGGGTAGCTTTCAATCTCTCCCCCTTTATAATTCCCATATGTTGGCAATATATTTTGTAGCACATCAGGTTTTTAAAAGCACTTGATGCCCCCTTTGGTTCAGTTAATCTTTGGTCTGGTCTGTGTTGAGGTGGCCCTGGGGCTTTCATATCTTAATGTGTAACCACGGGTCTCACTGTAATAGCAGTGAAAAGCTTGTTTCATGTAGCCAATACCAACCCCCCCCAATCAAATAATAAATTTAAAAAAGTAAATATAAAGAATGAATAATAACAAACATAGAATAATCCTATGAACACTGCAGAACCAGTGCTGTTCCCATATATAAGGGGGCACTAACAACAAGAATAACCATACCGTAAAAATAAACTATTGTGTGACTATTACAATAGATATCACATCTGTTATTATGTAAAGTAATATTAGACGTTATTAGGTCTCCAGTAGAGTTGGCCAAACTTTCTAAAGTTTGGTTCATTTTCGAACTGCCGAACTTCAGTAAAAGTTTGGAAATTTAATAATTTGAAAACCCATTAAAGTCAATGTGAGTCAAATAGTTCAAAATTTTCAGATTAAAGGGACACTATACTGAAAAAATGACTTTGCCTCATCTTAATCTATGAAAGAAAACATGTAAGTAGCACTTACTCTGATTTGTGTGTGTTGCTGCATGCCTTCAATCCAGCACACATTTTGTTTAGGAGCAGTATCCCCCCTCCCTCTTTTAACCACTCCCACTTCCATCTGACCTGACTTTTTCCCCACAAACCAACTGTCAAGCCTGCACACAGCATACAGCATTCCAACTGTCTAAACTCGGTCACCATTCCAGCTACAGTAAAACTACTCACAGAAGAATAGTTTTTGAGAGCAAGGAACTTGATTAACAGCTGAAATATAAGAAGTTTTAAATTGGATATCTAAAGAAATAGGGGGCAGATCAACAATAAAAATGATACAGTGGTGGTTGGGAAGAATTATAGTTTCCAGTTATGGTTAATTTAAAATAACCTATTTTTCGGTATAGATGACCTTTAAATACAGTTAAAATAGCATTGATAACTTACTGTAAATGGCTGTGGTACCTGGAAAAATGGTCTGGGGAACCTTTCAACTACCTTTCCTCACGATCGGGCAATTTCTGGGTTTCCGCATGCTACATTCAAGGGTTATGGCCAATATGAGGATTACTGAATGATACATTGGATGGTTACCGAAATCGAAGGCTACATTCGAGGGTTACCAAAATTGAATGCTACATTCGAGTGTTTTTGAAATCGAACAATACATTTGAGGGTTACCAAAATCGAAGGATACATTTGAGGGTTACCGAATTTGAATGCTACATTTGAGGATTACCGATTCAAAAATTCCATAATAATCAAAAATAAGTCCGTAAATAAGTTTAAAAAATCCAAACTAGTTTGTAGTTTGGGTAGTTCGTATAGTTCGAGTTTGGGTCCATATATATGGTCTTAGAACTCCTCTTTGACTTTTATAAGGGATAATACGCTACCTACAGTGTAATATAAGAAGATTACGCCAGTCAGTGTACAAAAATGGGCTTGTTATCTACATTATTAATACAGACATGGAGAGAGAATTGGGGAGGGGCAGTGGAATACTGGAAGTCACTCAGTGACATCACTGAGTAACTGATTATATAGATTCTCACCACTGCACCACCCCATTCAAATGCCAGAGCCTTATGTATTATATAAGGGATAATACGCTACCTACAGTGTAATATATGGATTTTACACCACCAAGGAGTTCTCTGACCATATAAAAGCACAAGGTCATTACTTCACTCCAAGGTGAATTAATATCCGTATATTATTCTGTAGGTAGTGTATTATTCCTTATACATAAGGTCAAAAAAATAAAATCCAACACCCACCTAAACCTGTTAGAAGGCCAGTTAGTTTTTTTTGTAGTGCAAAAACTAACGCTAAGTATTTTGCATCAGGTGCCTGTGTAGTTGCTATAAAACGGTGCAGGGTGGCAGGTTGTATTTGCTTAAATGTACACAGGAGACTAAATATTGTCTATTATATGATATAATGTCCAACTTTGTAATAAAATGCAGAGCACTCACAGGACTTGTGAAAAAATGTTCAAACTTTTATTTCATGTGCAACGAACTAGCGACGTTTCGGTCCTTGTCTGAGACCTTTCTCAAGCTATATCTCTGTCAGTGCAAACAACAACTCTTATAACCTATACCCCACCCCTCATTAGTGACATCACATACTTAATTAATAAAACATATGGTGATACATATATTCTTAGACTCATCAATGTGCATATCATAGTCTCTTCCTGAAAGTGCATAACGTGCATAAAGTGCATTTCATCATCGATCGTGCTTTTCTCATTATATAGTGCAACAATGTAAAACAATGTAAAACCTATATGTAATAAAAAACTGCATATCATCAGTGACTCCTTACTTCAAGAACAATATTAATATTAATAAGAAATAAATAGATTCATAGAATATCTCCCACAATTAGACTGATCAATAACTATAATAAATATGTATAATAAATAGTAAATATAATAAATACACTCAATCACTATAGTTAATAAATATTCTACTATTCAAAGTCTAGTATTCAGAAAGCATTTAAACAGACATTGGTCGTTAAGTCCATTGGGTTTCATAGTGTTCAGAGTTTTTATCCAATATACTTCCCTCTGTAGCAACAGTTTGGATCTATCTCCCCCCCTGTGGGGGGCTGGCACGTGATCAATAGCAATAAATTCCAAATCTGAGATTATTATTTTTTTTGATATGATATAATGTTATAGAACATACAGGGAGATTCAATAAAAGTTCGTATCGTTTAAAATGGTGCTAATTCATCCCCAACAGATCTTATTTAACATTTGAACGCTAACATCTGATTGGTTGGGGCAAAATTAGCACCATTTTAAACAATAACTTTTATTGAATAACCCTGTCTGTCTCCCCCCCTCCCTGTTACTCCCCCCCCTTACTGTATTAGTAATGTAATAAGAAGCTTGTTTTTGTATATACAAATAGTTAACTGCCGTTTCTATCTCAAACAAGAAGAAGACAATAAATATTCGGGGAGATTCAATAAAAGTTCTTATCGTTTAAAATGGTGCTAATTTTGCCCCAACCAATCAGATCTTATTTAACATTTGAAACCTTACATCTGATTGTCTGGGGCAAAATTAGCACCATTTTTAACGATAAGAACTTTTATTGAATAACCCTGATTGTCTCTCACCCGGTGCTGTTCAGGTTCATTACACTGACTGACTGGATTACTTTGCTGATAAGGAGAAGTGAGCGCATTCCTGAGTCATAATTGACTCTGCCGCTCGCTCTTCCTTATCAGCACAGTAATTCAGTCAGTTAGTCAGTCAGTGTACAAAAACAGGCTTGTTATCTACATTACTAATACAGGCAGGGAGAGAGAAAAGGGAGGGGCAGTGGAATACTGGAAGTCACTCAGTGACATCACTGAGTGACTGTAATATAGATTCTCGCTACTGCACCTCCCCATTGAAATACCAGAGCCTTATGTATTATATTCTTATAATAAACAGTAAGGTGAACATTATTTCATCTAATTTTAATTAGGATAAAGAAAGGATTACTTTATTACGAACTATATTTTATAAAATTTTGCTTATCTTCAAATATTTACGCTTGCAGCCTATGAGTAACAAGAACTGTTAAAAATGTTGGATTATATATAAGTACAAGGAACTGCTGGTGGCATTATTTATTTTGATTAGCCACCATATTATGCATTTAAAGGATCAAAGTCTTATAAAGCACTTGGGGTGTGAATGTATCAAATCTGGCTTCTTGCTTGCAGAATTTAAATAAAATGTGCTTTGCATATTTTTTATTTACTGTCTGTAAGATCAGACTTCAGTATTTAATTTGTGTGATCTTCAAGGACATGTTAGTGAAAGTAAAATTGTACTGTAAAGGACTGTGGGAAGTACAAATATTAACAAAAATTATAAAGAGCAAACAACACTAAAATCAGTGCAAATAGATACAATATGATAAACAGAGCTATCTGTAAACCCAGTTATTATCTTTATTATTAGCACTTTTGACATTTATTATGTTCAGACAATAATCACGCCCATGTGTCACATTTTTTAATTTGAATAACTGCTGAGTATAAAAGGAAATGAACTAGAAAAAGATTTTTTCCCCAAAGAAATTTATTGTTAAAATGTTACATGTCATGTGGGATCATCATTATTCGCCTGATCGCCAAAGTAGAGTTTCTGGAAGTATTGCAGTATTTAGGGTGAGTCCTTACACTGGGTACTCTGCTATGGATCGGGGTATAATTGTCCTGTAAAGACAATACTGGGGCTGATATAATAAATGCAGAAAAAGTCTGCGCTATCAATTTGCAGTAACCAATTCAACTGCATTTTACTGGGTTACTGCAAATAGATAAAAAATCTAATTGGTTGCTGGTACCTTAATATTATTATTATTATTATTATTATGGATTTATATAGCGCCAACATCTTCCGTGACACTTCAGATATTTTCTGTGAAATATGAGGCTATTTCATCAGCCGATAAACAGGGCGTAGGCGGAGGAGGAGGTGAACAGGGCAGGGAGTTGAATACTTTAAAGAGCTGTTTCAGGTTATGGGACTGTGTGGATATGAGTGAAGAGAAGTAGTTTTGTTTGGCTAAGGATAAAGCACTTCTGGTCCGGTAGAGGGCACTTTTAAATTCAAGAAAGTCTCTATTTTTGTTACTCTTGCGCCAGCGTCGTTCGGCTATACAGGATTGCCTTTTCAACTTTTTTATCTGATCTGTAAGCTATGATTGTGGGTTCTTGCGACTAAGGCGAGTGGTGGATAAGGGAGCAACAGAGGCGAGGGCATTGGAAACAGTTGTATGGTAGTGGACGGCAGCAAGGTCAGGGTCAGAGAAGGAGGGCATGGAGAAGTTGTTGGAGGGGGTAGAGAGCGAATGGGGGTTGAGATTACGCAGGTCTTTACATCTGTATGTTTGTTTGTTAGGGGTTACAGTCGGGACAGATGACACAAGTTTAAACTTGAGAAGATGATGATCGGATCGAGAAAAGGGGGAGTTGGAGAAGTTAGATACAGAGCGGGTGAAGACCAGATCCAGTGTGTGTCCATTACAATGGGTCTGAGCAGAGGACCATTGAGTAAGGCCAAGGGAGGAGGTAAGAGAGAGAAGTTTAGTGGCAGCAGAGTTGTTGTTATCGATGGGGATATTGAAATCCCCTAAGATGATTGAGGGGATGTCAGAGGATAGAAAGTGGGACAACCAAGCAGAAAAGTGGTAAAAAAATAGTGGTTGGGCCGGGTGGTCGATAAATAACTGCAATCTGTAGGGGCGTGGGAGAGTAAACACAGACTGAGTGGAACTCAAAAGATAGATGGGAGAGGGCTGGTAATGGTGTGATGGGTATGAAAGTACAGTGCTCAGAGAGAAGAATACCTTAATAGCACAGGAAAACTTATGCTACTCTTATTTCATCATCCCCAGTATTGTCTTTAAAGGACAATTATACTCACTAATTCTTTGATCTATAGCTGCAGAGTAACTATTGCAATACTTCCTGAAATTCTCCCTTGGCTATTAGATTCATACCTCCTCTCTTCTACTGTCAGTGAAAGTCTGCAGTGTACCCAATAGGAAGACATGCTTCTTTGCAGAGTGTGTCTTCCCATTGGCTGCATCACTGTCTGTCACTTACAGAGAGGAGGAGCATATCGCCAAAGGAGACTTTAAGTAAGCATTGCAGACATTACAGGAAATTACCCAGAATGAGGACTTAGTGATTTAGGTCCTCACCCAGGTATTCTGCAGCTATGGAGGAAGAGGAGAAAGGGGGAGGTGAGTATTATTGTCCTTTAAGCAAGACCCTTTCTTCTTGATAGCCTGGTAAGATTAAGAAGAAAAAAAACACCTTGACTTCTTAATCAATTTCTCAACACTGCAGTGACAGCAATAGTAAATGCATAAAATCTGAGATTTTAAATTTGATTAAATATTGCTTAGTTAAATCATCATACTTTTCTTAAGATTTTACATATTTGCGTTCTCCAAATTACTTCAAAATGTGTTACATTTGTTGCCTATTCTAAATGTAATAGGTTGTCAAAGTAAATTAAAAAAATTTGGCGCCAAATAATATCTTTATTATTATTAATCATACAATTAATGAGATGGCTAATTAGCAGAATAATTTAAATGGCATGTCCACCCATAAAACACATAATTATTGTCCTATTCTGGTAATCTGGCTCCTCCCTCCATGTAGTCAATCAAGGCTGTGACAACTGACATCACAACCAATGATTGACTAGACTAAATGGAATAGAACTTATTATTAAATATCTGGTTAGAAATGCATGTAATAAACTGATAAATAGAGCAGTTGGCAGGGCTTGATTTCTGGGTAAGCCACCTAGGCCACTGCCTAGGGAACCATTAGCAGCTAGGGAAGCATTACTTAGCAGTGAAGAGAAAAGAATCCAAAAATAAACTACCTGCAGTACTGGATTAGGGGACTGGTATCGGTGTAAGCAGGCTAACAGGAAGAGAAGGAGGTGTGGCTTATACGCAGGGTAGAGCTGTCAGTGCATTGCAGAGGCAGAGCTGTGTGAATAGAAGGTCTGTCCCAACCAGTTCCCTAATCCAGTACTGCAGATACTTTACTTCAGGATTCTCTCCTCACTGCAAAGTAAAAACTGGAATCAACAATGGACTTAATGTGTGTTCCGGTTTTTACATTAGGAATAATTGTGTGTCACTGTTTGGGGGCCAGGGGGGCAATGAATTGTGTGTCACTGTTTGGGGGAAATGAATTATGTGTCAATGTTTGTGGGCCGGGGGGGCAATGAATTGTGTGTCACTGTTTGGGGCCAGGGTCAGTAATTGAATTGTGTGTCACTGTTTAGGCGCCGGGGGGGACGATGAATTGTGTGTCACTGTTTGGGGCCAGGGTCAGTAATGAATGTGTGTGTCACTGTTTAGGCGCGGGGGGGGACGATGAATTGTGTGTCACTGTTTGGGGGCCAGGGGGGACAATGAATTGTGTGTCACTGTTTGGGGGCCAGGGTCAGTAATGAATTGTGTGTCACTGTTTAGGCGCCGGGGGGGACAATGAATTGTGTGTCACTGTTTGGGGGCCAGGGGGGCCAATGAATTGTGTGACACTGTTTGGGGGGCAGGGTCAGTAATGAATTGTGTGTCACTGTTTGGGGGCGAGGGAAGGCAATTAATTGTGGGTCACTGTTTGGGGGCCAGTCCACACAATGTTGTATCACAAGTGGAACTGATATGGTTTAATTTGGGGCCACTGAATTGGTTATCACTAAGGGGTGGGGGGCAAAAAACAACTGGCCTAGGGGAGAAAAAAGTCTAACTCCGGCCCTGGCAGTTGGGGTTTCAGGCAGATAACTGACAATTGACCAGTTTTTTGTTTTAAAGATTGGCATGCCCTTTAAAGAATAAGAGGAAGAAAATTTTGTAGAATCAGAAGAAAAAGAAAATTATAACTCCTTATGTAACCATTATAGTCTTAACCTTGCTATGCACATTGTAGACTTGGAATTAGTCAATCCCTAACCGGTTAGTGTGACTTTAAATCCATATTAGTGTCAGATGCACGGGTTATGCAAAAATCTGATGCTCATGACTCAATATCGCGTTTGCTCAAGTTTTAATGGGTAAATCCCCTTACCAGGATTTACCCAGATTCACTAATGTGATATTGAATCGTGATTGGGCCATTTACCCAGAGTGATAGGGGCTCTGGGTAAATGAGCCTGATAGCATTTAGAGCCGCAGCTGGTCTTGCTATATCTCCATTATGGAAATTTGCCAGAGGCTGCAAGGTTCTGTGTAAATCCCTTCCCAATTTACCCTTTCTTGAGTATTTAACACCAGCTACTTAGAGCCGCACCTCCACTAAGAAAATGGAGAGTGATGTGCTATAGCCTTTAGTTGCCCTTTAAGTGTTATCACTTTTGCAAAAGTATGGCATGATGAATCTCTCTCTCTCACTTCATCTATCTATCCATCTACCACTCCGTTCTCCCTATATAAAGCATTAGGAAAACTTTGGGGGCTGCCATGTTTCCTTCAGCCATGGCTGACTCCCTATATTTTGGGAGTAAAGGGGCCATCCACAAACAAGGTTCGGCCATCAGGTTCGAACATTTCTTAGGCCGGTGGTGAACATTCATTCATGTGCTACACAAAACTGCTTCTGCCAGGCTTCCTGAGTGCTTCAGCACTATCTTTAAACAGGAAGGTACAGGGACAAACCTGGCAGATGAAAACTTTATCTACTGTAGCTCGTCAACAAAACAATATTGGGAGGTGGGAATAATCAATCCTATCTCCCTGCCCCTGGTATTTTTTTATTCTTTAAAAGTTATTTTTTACAGTATAGTTCTCCTTTAAATGTTGGAATCGTCCCTATATCATTAAAGTATTTACCAAGCTTATTTTTCTTGTCTGTGTTACATTTATCTTTAACTGTTTGTCTCTTTTTATCTTACTGTATTCGATAAATCATGTATTGTTATCTTTTGTCTTTCTACGTTGCTACATTTAGCTCCTCGTATTGTTATTATATTCCTTGTGGCTTTATTTAGCTAATTGTTCTTTGTATTCTCTCTATTCTATGTGTCTCCATTTAGCCAACCATTTCTTACCACTCACTGTTATTACATTATTTTTTTTAGACAATACTGTATCACTATATATGGCAATGAAATGGGCACTGTTTGACTATACTAAGCATAGTCATTGCTGATTTTAGACAGCCATGTGTTACACATAATAATTTACTTTCTGGCTACAAATGTGTAACAATCTATGACAATTCTTTTTTGTTTGTTTCAACCTGTAGCCATCAGTTCAATACTAAAAATGTTATTTTTTTTTTTTATGTTTTTCTTAAAATATTAAAGGTCCTTAATGAAGGATAATGATACTCACCTCCACCTCGTTCCACCAGACCTGGCAGTCAGTAGTACCCAGAGTGAGGACCTAAACCCCCAGGTACTCACCGCTGGGTTTGCCTTCTATCTTCTGCAATGCTTACTTAAATTTTCCTTCATGGCTCTGCCTTCGCAATCCCAGCCAATGAGAAAGAAGTCACACTTCTACAAAGGGAGTCTTTTCATTGGCCAAAGTCGTTGACTGAATGGAGGGAAAAGTATTGCAGAAGATAGAAGGAAAACCCAGTGGTGAGACTTGGCAGTTTTAGTCTTGAGTACTAAGCATCGGTGGACAATGGGTAAGGTCAGTATAGTTGTTCTTTAATTTGTTACTGATTGTTGTACCTCTAATCTCTAAAATCAGCATTGTGAAGAAATTCTGCAAGTTTCTTGCATTTTTTCAGTTGTCAATCATCCCTACAGGATTTATTCTAGACGTGTATAACTGTGATTGTTCAACCCCTCCCTTTTCCTATGAGTGACCTGCCTTTGACCTCTCTGTTATTAAGACTGGGCAGTGAAAAAGAAAATTACCAGGTTGTAGGTTAGGCAGGGTTGCTGAGATTAGAAATGACATAAACCTGAATAAGTGTTGGGGATTTCTCTATAATGCTCATTTCAGGGCTATAAGTTACAGCTCTAATTAGGAATCTATTTTGGAATCTATTCAGGCTTGAATAGGCTCCACACCCAAAACAAATTTTAAATTGTATATACTGTAGCTTTATCACCCCCCCCCCCCCCCAGAACCGGCATGGGTTAAAGTGCAAGGCTTTTAAAAATACTTATCAGCCCTCATTCCCTCGGCTCTCTGCTGTATACAAATTTTTATTTTAGGGGAGGACATTCCCTTTAAAACGTGACAGAGAAAATCATACAGAGTCTGTCTGTCATTTTTCAAAGATTGGTACTTTGTGTACCCACCTTTATATTTTACCTTTAGTTGTCCTTAAATATATATATATATAACATTAGGTCATAGGCTTATGCTTTGTGTGCAGTAGTCTTTTTTTCAGGTGCACCTCTTTTTACTTTTTACACAAGCATTTCATTAGGTTTGTCTTATCTTATTCACTAGGAATATATAGCTATTGTTACAAGTTAGAAAGTTTATATACAGTAGTATAGCATAGTGGAGTAAATTACCATAACAGTAATTTACAGTAAAACTTCCCTTAGCATATGCGGGGGGGGGGGGGGGGGGGGGGGAATTACATTTCTTAGGGGTTCTTAGGAACTCAGAGTATTGTGAAGGGCCAGGCCAATAGGTTTAACTGGATTTTATAAACAGATGAAATTAATATCCCTGGTTCATTTAATTTATAACAGAAAGTCTAGAAAGTGTATAATATTTTAGATCCATTCCATAAAATTCGGTTATTAATTCTTTGGGTCTCGGTCTAGTATTGAGGGGCCAGTCAGAGGGGCCTGCCCTATAATCACACACAAAGAAAATATTTTTGCTTTTGAATATTTTTGAATTTTTGATTCTTAGTTCTATTGAATTAAGCATTCAGGTTTTTTGTAAGCTTGACCCAAATTAGTGGCAACAAACACTTGCTGCTACATTTTATCCGATATTGCAGAGAAACATGGGGATATGGTAAAACGTTTCCCTACACAGATTGTATGACATTGCTTGTGCTCTATTCACATAACGCATGCATTTTCTCAATGATAAATCATTGTTAAGCCATAAACATTAAATTATTCATAACGCCGACCAATGTTCCCATGACGTTTCCCAGCTGGATTGGGGTTTGAGATGAATATAAGGATCAAAATATTGATTGCAAAATCACTGTGCCAGTTGGTTTATAGAAATTTGTGGAATGTCAGGAGGTAAGTTGACTAATTTATGGATATCCTTAAAGGGACACTAAACTGTACTTTTTAAGTAAATCTGAATCTATTATTCACAGGAAGGTGAGACCGCTTATCCCACCTCCATGTGAAAAACAGAACACCTGGGGAACACTGCACACTTACCTTACCGACGTTCCACTCGTGGCTCCTTGTCAGCTGACAGATTCGCTATCCGTTCGCATGCCTATCGTTTGTATTGGCACACGTGTGCCAAAGATAGGTGCTTGGTCGGGACAACACAGTACATGAAATCTGTTTAGTATCCCTTTAAGGTTTGTACACAGACACTGGCGATAAGCCCCCACAATCCACGATGATTAAGCAGCAGGCAAACAACCGCTGCAAACCATAATCACTTGTGTGTATTAGTTTGCTCGTGTGTATGAACCTTTAGTCTGAATTGGTTATGCTTGTTATTATTAATCTGTCATTGAGCAAGTACAGGATACTGTTATTCTTGTCACACAGCCACAGTTCTTAATCCTTGTTCTTATATAAGGAAAGAAAGGTGCAGACAGCTGGACACAAGCAGGAATGCATTCATCTTAAGAATTGTACCCCAATTATATAGAAGGCCTGATGATTTTCTATTACGTGGTAATTGTAGAGATTTACTAGCTCGTATGTAACTGAGATTGTATCTCACTGAACTGGGCGCCTAGAAGTATTTTTGTGAAAATAAGCTACAGTTTGTTCCTTTTTTTAAGCTTTGATAAAAAATGCATATACTGCTTTATTATTTATATGACGATTTGTAAAACCGGTGTGATAGCAGGAGAACAAATGTCTTACTGAGAAGAAGCTGAAAACAGTCTTTCAGATACTTGTGTCCTCCTCTTATGCTAAAGCTATTTATTTGTTTGACGTAAAGTTAAAAAAAAAAACTGAAATTGCAATCTATGAACCATTCATCATCAAATACAGATCATCCTTTACATTCTGAACATTTTAATCACACATATCAAGCAGAGACTTTGCCTACAGCTAAAATGTTTTGCTGCTGACATTGAAAGGTGCTCATATGTATGCTTAAGGGATGTAGAGCCCAGAGAGAGATCAATTTTTAGCCCAGTGAGATCTGAATGGTTCAGTGAGCTCCAACAGAATCCCATCCTTTCTACTTTGGGTTTGTTTTCACATTGACACAGCTGTGTCTGCTCTTGATGGTGGCAATGACCTTGACCAACTGCTACAGTAGATATGTTAACACAAAAGGAAATTGCCTGTTAAGATCAATGGCTTTTTTAATCCGTCTGTTTACCTTTTTATATCTGTGGAGTGGATGTTGACACACTGTATGAAAATGTTTGGGCTTTTAAGGATTACTGCTAAAACCAACTGTTTTCCAAAAAAAGAGTAATAACGTCTTGTGGAAGAGATTCTGCGATTTTATTGTTTCTACTGTAAAAAACAAATGTTCTGCACCTGAAGGTGAAACATTCTTTTTTCTAATCTTTAGCGGTTCCTTTGATCTCCAGGGAAAATTCCTTGCTGGTCATGTATCCGCTTTATTTTTTGTAAGGTCCATTTACAGTATATACTGTATCAAAACTAAATTATGTTGCCATCTTTGCAGCTCTTAAAGTTTATATTTGTGTCAATATATCCCTATCTAGAATTCTTATCCTAATGCAAAAAAGGCACTAATGAAAAATAGAGAAAAATGTGTGGCAGCAGAACTTCAACTGTTTAAAGAAGAACTATCGTGTGTGTGAAGTTTATTTAAAAAACAGTTAAAATGAAAAGTACTTGGGACAGGGATACAGGACTGGTAATTCCTACCTCCCAATATTGTTTATGCGAGGAGCACCAGCCCAAAGAAAACTGATTCTGCCAGTCTTCCTCCTGGCTTCAGCACTATCTTCAATACAGGAATAGTCCAGGACCGACCTCCCTGCCCCATGTACTTTCCATTTTTAAAAAATAAATATAGTTATCCTTTAACCATCTGTCAGTGGACTTTGGTATAAAATCATATTTACTGTAATTGTTTTGTTGTATAGTAATGTATTTAAACAACAAAAATGAAAGAAAATCCCTTTTGCCATTGGGGAGGTGCTACTTTTTTGTAAGAGCCACATAACCTGTTTGATCAACAGAATTTATCTCGTTTATGGTGTGAATGAAAGGGGGTGAGATTAGTTTTTCAAAGGTCCCATAAAAAGGCCATGTCATCCTAAAACATTCCCCTAGTGTTTATGTTAAAGTTAGTGAAGCAAGAAACCAGCCAGACTTTCTGTGGCCGAACAGGTATCTGGAATTTTCTAAAGATAGAGATCTGGGAGCCACAAAGGGGTCACCCAGAGTTAGGAATATAACATTTTCTGGGAGATATAGAATCTAATAGATGGCAAAATAGTATGTGGGAAAATATTAGCGTTTGGTATCAATGTAATCTATAAAACATAACTAATAAATATTAACTAGATTAACCATTTTAATCCCTATAACTTTGTCATACTGAGGGCCCATTCTGAATGATGTTATGTAGCGATGGGCTAGAACTTAAACTCGTACCTGAGTTCGAATCAGATATTATGAGTTCAAACAAAATCAGACTTTTCAAACTTTCGAGATTCCAAAATTTCTACAAATTTACGAGTTTTCAGGGGATTTTTCTAAATTTGATGAATTTTTGAAATTTCTGGGATTTTATTGAATTTGTGGAAACAATCCAACCATATGTCCCAAATTCACCAATGAAAGCTATTTTTAGCTGTGCCAACCCCTTGGGTTGCCTTGGGAAGTGTTACCCTTTGGTCCACTTTCCCCAATATGATGTATATATGATAAAAAGTTGCAAAAATAAAGATCAAAGGACAAGTTCAGTGCAAATACATATACTTTAAAGAAAAAAGAACAGTATTTTCCCATCCTAATGACCTTATCCTGCCCATTCAGCATTTTGTCTGTGTATAAATAAATGCTTTCTAAACACTGACTTCCTGTTTGTAGGACCCCTAATAGAGACCTTTATGGTCTAGCCCAGCACCTTAGTTGATTCACTTGCTCAGTAGAGATCTGAGCACATTTGACACATCCAAGTGCCAATCAGTAGAAATTAAGGTGGCCATACACTTTAACAATAATTATCAATAACATGATGATCATAGGCATAGGCATTGCTAAGGAAAGATTTCTGTCTGTACTTTAAGTAAAGGGTGACGATTCTTTCTGTCCATGTATGGCCACGCGGCCGACCGATCCCCATAAAACATATGGACGATCACACACCGCATGTGTGCCAGAATATACCAATGTGATCTTTCGCCACAGTGGAATAGGGATTGCATGTATATGGGGTATAATAATGAACACCCCTTTTTAAGTGATTTAGGGAAAGATTTCAGAGACAGATTCTTGAAATTAAGAATTTTCTAGAATTTTCAAAAAATTTAGAATTTTTGCAGAAATTATTTAATGATGAATGCGGAAGCTAGAAAGTATTGCATGCATTTGAAGGAAGTTGCTTTATTTCAAGTTCTGGATATTTGTACCTGTTCCCCAGACCATTTCCTAGGTCCCAGAGCCATGTACAGTAAGTTACCATTGTTATTTTACCATTATTTTATCAAATTTTATCTATTTGTCCCTATTGACTTTAATGGGTCCAATTTAGAATTCTCGTACTTTTTCGAAATTCTGAAATCGGACTGGATTTTTGGAAGTTCGGCCATCTTTGGTGTTACAGATATTATGTTTCTTCAAGCCCCCGAGACACAAGACTTCTAGTGAGTAATTAGGGTCTGTGAATATTTTTATCCATTTTATTTTGGAACTCTGTTTGTATTGTATGTTTATATTTTTACTATTATTTTGTATTACCGGTATATGCACTGTCCACCTTTTGGAATATTAAATGTAAAATTTAATAAGTTTGTCTTTGATGCTCTAAAAGAACCCAGGTAACCTATGATTCAGTATTTATGAAGGTTCTCATTCATCCAGGTCATGGTATATCTGTTGTATTCAATTAGATCAACTGGACTTGAAGTTTAGTTCTTGAAGACGTTTCGCTAGTCATCCGACTGGCTTTCTCAATTCAGAATGAATTGTACAAGAATCTGTGGCAATTATGTACCCTGGAAAATCCAAATTAGCATATCACAGCCAGGTGTTAAGGGTGTGATTGCATAGGGGCTAAGAGGTGTTATAGGAACGCCCAGAGTAAGGTGTCAAAACAGCATTGTACATGGCACACAGTTGGTGTCGAACCCCCCACCTCTATTTTTCCTATAACACCTCTTAGCCACTATCCAATCACGCCCTTAACACCTGGCTGTGATATGCTAATTGGGATTTTCCAGGGTACATAATTGCCACAGATTCTTGTACAAGTCATTCTGAATTGAGAAAGCCAGTCGGATGACTAGCGAAATGTCTTCAAGAACTAAACTTCAAGTCCAGTTGATCTAATTGAATACAATAGATATATCTATGATTCAGTAATGTGGGTTTAAATGTTTTACTTGTTACTTTGACTTCTGACAGGAAAGTGAAAATGTGTTTAGCTGATTAACCCTTTGGTTGCTGGAGTGAGTGGTGTTGATATTTAGCTGGCAGGTCTAGGTATTGTATTGCCAGTAAAAGTGTGAGTGAAGTGGGGAGTCCCCAAGGATTTAAACGTGGTTGGTGGTGAATAGAGATGGACTCAAACTCGAACCCGTTCGAGCCGAACTATTCAAATCCGAACAAATTCGGACTTCTTGAACTATCCCGGACCCGGATTTTCAATATTTTCGGACTTTCTATAAATATCAAATGTTTGACCGCTCAAATAAGCGAGTAAAATGCCTATTATACCTATACGTGAGCTTTGAATCCGCGAGTAAAGTGTCCATTTAAACCAATACGCGAGCATCGAATCTGCGAGTAAAATGTACATGATACCTAGGCGCAAACATCGAATCCGCGAGTAAAGTGTCCATTAAAGCCTATACGCGAGCATCGAATCTGCAAGTAAAATGTCCATGATACCTAGGCGCCAACATCGAATCTGCGACTAAAGTGTCCATTAAAGCCTATACGTGAGCATCGAATCTGCGAGTAAAATGTACATGATACCTAGGTGCGGACATCGAATGTTCGAATGCAAGAGCTCGAAAATATCGAGAGTAAATTTGATTTTTCCAATGTCCTGGATATTCGAACGTGTTCCCCAGCCCATTTCCCAGGTCCCACAGCCATTTACATTAAGTTACCATATTTTCGGACTTTCGATAAATATCAAATGTTCGACCGCTCGAATAAGCAAGTAAAATGCCTATTCTGCCTATACGCGAGCTTTGAATCTGCGAGTAAAGTGTCCATTAAAACCTATACGCGAGCATCGAATCCGCAAGTAAAATGTCCATGGTATCTAGGCGCGAGCATCGAATCCGCGAGTAAAGTGTCCATTAAAACCTATACGCGAGTATCGAATCCGCAAGTAAAATGTACATGGTATCTTGGCGCGAACAACGAATCCGCGAGTAAAGTGTCCATTAAAGCCTATATGCGAGCATCGAATCCACGAGTAAAATGTCCATGATACTTAGGCGTGAACATCTAATCCACAAGTAAAGTGTCCATTAAAGCCTATACGCGAGCATCGAATCTGCGAGTAAAATGTAGATGATACCTAGGCACGGACATCGAATGTTCGAACCCGAGAGCTCGAAAATATCGCTAGTGAGAGTAAAATTGATTTTTCGAATGTCCTGGATATTTGAACATGTTCCCCAGACCATTTCCCAGGTCCCACAGCCATTTACATTAAGTTACCATTAATATTTTATTTGTATTTCATTAGAACTTTTCAAACTATTTGACTCCCATTGACTTTAATGGGTCCGTTTCCGAACTTTCGGACTTTCCATATAGTTCGAAAGTTCGAAAACGGACCGAACTTTCGAAAGTTTGGCCATCTCTAGTGGTGAATAGAGATGGACTAGAACTCGAACGGACTCCGACTTCTCGGACCTGGATTTTTCTGACCTTTCAGAATCGCAGCTGTATTTCCGATAATTATCTAAAATGCGACAATTATTGAATTTAAGGGCTGTTCGCTAACCCTAGAATTTATCGTTCGCTAACCCTTGAATGTATCATTTACTGAAGTTTGAAAACGGACCAAACTTTATGAAGTTCGGCCATCTCTAGTGGTGAATTACCAAATGATTGGTCAGATCATGTGTCCAGTAAACTGGCATTCATAGTAAATTGGTGGTAGCAGTGAGGCTGGTGTCTGTGAAAGGGCAATAATATTGTCCCCAGATGTCCCCTCAATGTTCCAACAACTGACAACCATTTTGTGATAGACAATATGCTCTTTATAATCTGGCTGGAAAATGTTGTCAGGTAAATGCTCTGCTTGATAATACATTCAATTTGAGATTTGTGTTGTAATTTTTGGCCACTGTATTGCCGACATTAGCCTATTTGATAATGAGCAATAATAATTATTTTTAGGATAATTAAACACTTTTTTATTCTAACATTATAAAACAAGCAGATTAGTATTAGACAAACAGATCACTTGAATGATGAACTGTTTCTGCATGCAGTCAATTCCAGGAAGTATGTTTCTAGTTTTATGGAAATGCTTTGATGTTATTGGGAAAATTATAAAATTCCAACAAGATGTGAATCCTGGAATGCTTTGTTTCATGAGTAGTAGACTGAACACATGAAATAATGGCACCCAAATTTAATGTTTGCTTGTCATCAGAATGTAAAAAATATCCTTATTGTCTGCCAAACTCTTTTAATAGCCTACACTCCTAAACTCTTCTACAAGCTCAAACATTAATATCTGGTAGTCCATGGCCAGGTTTATTAGCGATTGCAGGTACCCAGAATCCCTTTCTGCTGGTTACCTGTGGTTCTAACACCTTAGTTCAAGGGTGCCAGTCTAAAAGTTGATTAAATCAACGGAAGCCAAGATGCAGACAAAAGTGTTACTTTATTAAGAACAGATCTAGAAAAGATGGGGGCCACATGGTAGCATGGTAGTGTATAATCACTGCTCTTATGAGGCAATGTGAAAAAAATTCTAATGACAGAGCTCATGGGAAAAACTTCCCCTTTAAAGTCCACTTCCCCCCATCACAGACAGGTTCTTCAAGATTAATGCAGTTGAAGTATCCAACTAGCTTAGTAATAAGTACCCATTTACTTGCTACCTACACTTTTGTGCTGTTCTCTTTCTGAGCATTTATGCAATGCAGAATATATATGTACAACATAAACATGACAACTGCCTGCCTTTTCCTTTAATTAATACTCACTTTCCCTAACAACGAATAATGAAAGGAGCCTGCTGTTGTCATAGTTTTTGTATGCACAAACTTCTTGCTTTACAAAGCAAAGCAAGAGAACAGCACAAAAAGAACCTAGCAAGGGAAAGGGTGGTCTGAAAAGAGAACAAAGGGGCACAGAATAGGAAGAGAACACAGGGGAACTGGAAATAGAACAAGGGGTAACTTTGACTGCTATCCACCAGTATTACTTTTCCAGTTATCCACCAGTGTCACTTTGAGTAAAATGTACATGATACCTAGGCGCAAACATCGAATCCGCGAGTAAAGTGTCCATTAAAGCCTATACGCCAGCATCGAATCTGCAAGTAAAATGTCCATGATACCTAGGCGCCAACATCGAATCCGCGACTAAAGTGTCCATTAAAGCCTATACGTGAGCATCGAATCTGCGAGTAAAATGTACATGATACCTAGGTGCGGACATCGAATGTTCGAATGCAAGAGCTCGAAAATATCGAGAGTAAATTTGATTTTTCCAATGTCCTGGATATTCGAACGTGTTCCCCAGCCCATTTCCCAGGTCCCACAGCCATTTACATTAAGTTACCATATTTTCGGACTTTCGATAAATATCAAATGTTCGACCGCTCGAATAAGCAAGTAAAATGCCTATTCTGCCTATACGCGAGCTTTGAATCTGCGAGTAAAGTGTCCATTAAAACCTATACGCGAGCATCGAATCCGCAAGTAAAATGTCCATGGTATCTAGGCGCGAGCATCGAATCCGCGAGTAAAGTGTCCATTAAAACCTATACGCGAGTATCGAATCCGCAAGTAAAATGTACATGGTATCTCTTGCGCGAACAACGAATCCGCGAGTAAAGTGTCCATTAAAGCCTATATGCGAGCATCGAATCCACGAGTAAAATGTCCTGATACTTAGGCGGAACATCTAATCCCAAGTAAAGTGTCCTTAAAGCCTATACGCGAGCATGAATCTGCGAGTAAAATGTAGATGATACCTAGGCACGACATCGAATATGTTCGAACCCGAGAGCTCGAAAATATCGCTAGTGAGAGTAAAATTGATTTTTCGAATGTCCTGATATTTGAACATGTTCCCCAGACCATTTCCCAGGTCCCACAGCCATTTACATTAAGTTACCATTAATATTTTATTGTATTTCATTAGAACTTTTCAAACTATTTGACTCCCATTGACTTTAATGGGTCCGTTCCGAACTTTCGGACTTTCCATATAGTTCGAAAGTTCGAAAACGACCGAACTTTCGAAAGTTTGGCCATCTCTAGTGGTGAATAGAGATGGACTAGAACTCGAACGGACTCCGACTTCTCGGACCTGGATTTTCTGACCTTTCAGAATCCAGCTGTATTTCCGATAATTATCTAAAATGCGACAATTATTGAATTTAAGGGCTGTTCACTAACCCTAGATTTATGTTCACTAACCCTTGAATGTATCATTTACTGAAGTTTGAAAACGGACCAAACTTTATGAAGTCGGCCATCTCTAGTGGTGAATTACAAATGATTGGTCAGATCATGTGTCCAGAAACTGGCATTCATAGTAAATTGGGTGTAGCAGTGAGGGTGTGCTGTGAAAGGGCAATAATATTGTCCCCAGATGTCCCCTCAATGTTCAACAACTGACAACCATTTGTGATAGAACAATATGCTCTTTATAATCTGGTGGAAAATGTTGTCAGGTAAATGCTCTGCTTGATAATACATTCAATTTGAGATTTGTGTTGTAATTTTGGCCACTGTATTGCCGACATTAGCCTATTTGATAATGAGCAAAATAATTATTTTTAGGATAATTAAACACTTTTTATTCTAACATATAAAACAAGAGATTAGTATTAGACAAACAGATCACTTGAATGATGAACTGTTTCTGCATGCAGTCAATTCCAGGAAGTATGTTTCTAGTTTTATGGAAATGCTTTGATGTTATTGGGAAAATTATAAAATTCCAACAAGATGTGAATCCTGGAATGCTTTGTTATTGAGTAGTAGACTAACACATGAAATAATGGCACCCAAATTTAATGTTTGCTTGTCATCAGAATGTAAAAATATCCTTATTGTCTGCCAAACTTTTTAATAGCCTACACTCCTAAACTTTTCTACAAGCTCAAACATTAATATCTGGTAGTCCATGGCCAGGTTATTAGCGATTGCAGGTACCCAGAATCCCTTTCTGCTGGTTACCTGTGGTTCTAACACCTTAGTTCAAGGTGCCAGTCTAAAAGTTGATTAAATCAACGGAAGCCAAGATGCAGACAAAAGTGTTACTTTATTAAGACAGAACTAGAAAGATGGGGGCCACATGGTAGCATGGTAGTGTATAATCACTGCTCTTATGAGGCAATGTGAAAAAAATTCTAATGACGAGCTCATGGGAAAAACTTCCCCTTTAAAGTCCACTTCCCCCATCACAGACAGGTTCTTCAAGATTAATGCAGTTGAAGTATCCAACTAGCTTAGTATAAGTACCCATTTACTTGCTACCTACACTTTTGTGCTGTTCTCTTCTGAGCATTTATGCAGCAGAATATATATGTACAACATAAACATGACAACTGCCTGCCTTTTCCTTTAATTAATACTCACTTTCCCTAACAACGAATAATGAAAGGAGCTGCTGTTGTCATAGTTTTTGTATGCCACAACTTCTTGCTTTACAAGCAAAGCAACAGAGAACAGCACAAAAAGAACCTAGCAAGGGAAAGGTGGTCTGAAGAGAACAAAGGGGCACAGAATAGGAAGAGAACACAGGGGAACTGGAAATAGAACAAGGGGTAACTTTGACTGCTATCCACCAGTATTACTTTTCCAGTTATCCACCAGTGTCACTTTGACAGCTATCCACCAGTGTCACCTTCCCAGTTATTCATCAGTGTAATGTTAGCTGTTATCCACCAGTGTCACTTTGACAGCTATCCGTATCCACCAGTGTCACCTTCCCAGTTATTCATCAGTGTAATGTTAGCTGTTATCCCCAAGTGTCACTTTGCTAGTTATCCATAAGAGTAACTTTTCCTGCTATCCAATAGTGTCCCTTTTTCAGTTATCAACCATTGTCACTTTTTTTTTATAAGAAGCTTTCAGCATAATGAGCTTCCTTAGGGCACAGTAAAAATCTCTTCTACTCAACTCCAGTTTATGAACAAGGATGAGGAGTGGGTGGTTTGCACTAAGGTGAGAAATTTCTAATTGAAATGATATAACCATGTTTTTTATGTAAATCTTATCTAAATAAATAACTGTTTGAATTTAATAAAATCTTTCGTTACTGAAAGCCCATCTTGTCTACTGTACTTCGTGTAATTAACCTGACTATTCAACAAAGTTTTTGTGTTATTAATGCTACTTTTCACTACGTAATTTTTTGATTAAAAAAAATCACCTTTTCATAAATATGGGGAAAAGCAAAGTGGAAAGTTGAAACATTCTTGAAAAAGTTTTTCGAGGAAAAAACAACAAAAGTATAGCTGGGTACGCACGGAATGATATTTCCAACCCCCCGACTGATAGTGCCGTGTATCGGTTGGTCGGACGGAAATATCTGATGGTGTGTGGGGTGGCTGGCCAAGACCGAGGGACTGTTGGTAAATCATGCCCGATAATGCGGTTCCCTATGGGACCGCACGATCGGTCGCGTGCACTGACGGCCGCTATTGCCGCAATGGACAGACATTTGTCCCAGCCGAGCGCTCGCTAGTAGCGAACGCTCAGTCGGGGAAAAAATGGTACCCAGGCTAGATGTTTAAGCAATACGCCCCTAAAAGGAGCAGCTAATCCAGGATGTTCGGCTGTTTTAAGTTTTCTATGTCCCTAAATAAAATACCTCGGATTACTGCATGTTTAAACTGTTATCTATGGATGTGTGTTATTGGAGGTAATTGCTGTAAGTTATTAAATTATTGATTCACTAACACAGAAAGGCTGACATTTTCCAAGCGATAATGAAGCAGAAGATATGCATTACCAGAAATAATATAGAACAAACAAGACTTTTGGAAAGACATTTAATTTATTTTAATAGATATACAGTAATTAGCCATGAAGTGACTGCTCTTTTCATTATGGTACTAACCATTTAGAAATGACAGTGATACTTTAATATATTACCATTTTATGAATTGGCTCAGAAAACAAATAGAAGTTTAGGGTTACACATGACCATTTATTTTGTCAAAACTGAGATAAACATGTAAATTCACAAGCAACTGTAAAAAAATACTTTAAGATTCCCCGTGCTCTTTGATGTTGCTACTGTAACTCATGGACAAGTTTGTGAATGAAGGGGAACTCCATATGATTGGTGGCTTAGGGGAATGCTAAGCAGTGATTTGTATATAATTGTTGCTTGTGAAGGTTCTCATTCATCCAGGTCATGGTATATCTGTTGTATTCAGTTAGATTAACTGGACTTGAAGTTTAGTTCTTGAAGACGTTTCGCTAGTCATCCGACTGGCTTTCTCAATTCAGAATGACTTGTACAAGAATCTGTGGCAATTATGTACCCTGGAAAATCCCAATTAGCATATCACAGCCCTTAACACCTGGCTGTGATATCGCAACAGGATGAGCGCATGCATAAGCATAGCGGTAGAGAGAGAAAAATGCAGATTTTAGCTATATTGCACTACTGCAATTATCATAAATAGACTACTTGTTTACTAAAAATATTACTAAATAATTGCATATGGTTTCAAAGTATAATAGATAACACATGCACCCTAGAGTGCAGCAATCTGGTCTAAGAGTCATGCTAACCTAACCACACAGAGGGTTTGTTCCTGATTGGCATTTGCTCAGAGCCACAACTGCAATATTTTATCCCCCAGATACCTAGAAATTGCTGCTTTGGATAAATCCCCCCAATAATGTGCCACTTATAGTGAAAAAAAGAGGCTGTAAGAGTTCGTGATTGTATAAGACAGTGTTGGAGAACCTTTTAGAAAAAACAACTCTTTTAAAAAAAACAACTCAAATAGACACAAACCAATACGGTAGATAGAATCTATTATAGATTACCTATTAACCTCTATATTACCACATAGGAGTTTGAGATCTAAAACATTGACCATTAAACCCTTCATTATTAGACAGGAGTTTGAGATCCAAAACAGGGACTCAAGCAGAGCTGAATGTTATATCACGTGTCCTCTCTCTGCTACAGACACCTGCTACATTTTTTCTCTGGCTTTCTGGTAACACAATCTGGTGAACTCTGCTATGAGTGCCCACAGAGAGGGCTCCGAGTGCCACCTCCAAGTGCCACCACCACTGATATAAGATCTCATACACACTGAACGTATCAATCACCAAGTTTTTATTGGATCAGTTTTTGATATTTAGTTTTAACAGCATCCAACTTATTGCTTATGGTCCTTTTTAGCACAAAATTGATCGTTTGGATTGGTCAGGTGGGCAGGTAGATTTCTACACAGAAATCATTGATTGGTCATGTTGGTTGGGAGCCAGAATAGAGCATCAGTCTACTTTTGTGTACCAGGTCTAAAAACATGAGACCAAGGTCATGGCTTTTCTATTTATTTTAACACAGAAATGTGATATTGAATTACAATAATCCAAATGTAGTAAATCTGTTGATTGCCCAATTGGTATTTAAACTGTGATTGTGACATAGGGGAATGGCAAATATAACTTCAAATGTATGTGTACCAAATTCAATCCATTCTGGTGTTATTGTGTTCTTCACAATGTTGTGCTGTACATAGTCAATAATTCATTAAAATTTGTAAATCAATTTACTATATCCATACATGGTTTCTCCATTATCAAAACTGAAAGCACTGTACACCATAAGTATTTTTAAGTCAAAACCTAATTACTATTTTATAATCTCCCACAGCCACAGTATGTAATTTCATTTCATTCATTAGTGTGGGTCTGGCTCATTCTTTACCATCAATCATTTAAGAGGCTTTGTTGCATAGTGTTGTTTAGTAACCTGTTTGGCCCCAGACCCCAACCTAATTTCTATTTTTTATGCGCAAGAACAGACTTTTTTTTCTAGGCAGGGGAGAAACTGCAGAAACTAACAGTGTAGGGAAACCACCTAAGACTCCCAAAAAAAGTGATCGCAAGGCTTTTCAAGCTTGGCCAATAGAAAGTGAAATGGTACCTAGCGACCCCAGGCCAGCAGCTTATGACTTGCAGAACAAGAAGGCAGACACCTATAGTAAGCATGTACTGTATAGTGGCCTGCACATTTAGCCAGAAACCCGTAGTGAGGCATCTGAACCAGAGTTAATATTTAGGGTAGGAAAAGTCACTAGCATATTTTTTGGTATGATTTTTCCTATGGGGACCTGTCTGGAGATGTGTAACATCAACTCCTGTGCATGGCTGGCTTACCAGTGGGGCTTGGGGTTGCAAGGTGCACTACAGTATATGGTCTGCTGAGATCAGTATGCAGCATCAGGAACATTTTCTTATGGACAGTGTGGGTTAGTCATTTAGTTTATCCAAAATAGTTTATTCAGAGTAAGCAACCTTGCCTGGGCATAGAATAACATGTATGATACCATCGATCGGTCCAGCATAAACTATGGTCCCTAAAGAAGAAGGGAGTAGGGAGGCAGAAACTGTATTAATTTAAGGTAAGAGAAAGCTTTACATGTAACAATGAATTCTATTGTTAAACAATGCATCATAGAAATTTGTTACAATTCACTTTATACTGTGTGAGCGACGTGTGATAAAGGAAGCTTCACAAAAAGAGAAAGACATCCTGCCAGATTTATGCCTAATTCTTATGCATCCCAGGAAAATGAAATCATTCACAATAATGCTTCATAAAAGTGAAAATGCTGACTGTCTCAACAATGACAGACAAAGATTTTGTATGTAATATTAATGGCATTGTTAAGGGCAGGAATTGTGATTTCATGCATAGGCTAGAAGGCACAGTCTTTGTTTCTTTGTCACTTTACTTGTGATAAACGACCCCTTTATTTAACCTTGTTACATTCAAAGAACAGAATTAAACCCAGCACAAAATTTTCTCATCTTGTGCTCCTGGAAATGGACTGTACAATGTACAGAGTAAAATTCCAGCCGCTCTCTTTCTCCATTCCTCGTTACAGCACAAAAAGTGATACAAATACATAATTGAACCGATTGTATTAAAAAAACCAAACCAACATAAAACAATAAGAGAATACATTATCACTCTCGATATTTTACTTCTTCCAAAAACTCTATATTCATTTGGATTTAAGTTTTAATTTCCAGATCTAGCCCCTGGTATTATACAACACGAAACAGCCATGGCCTTATCATATAATGGAGCACAATAAAAGTAGAGATGTCTGTATAATATGATGGTCCCCAATGTAATTCTTTAATAGTTTTTATTTCCCTGTGGAGTGCAATACTGTCAGTTCAAAATTGCTTTTTCAAAAATTGAAAACGTGAACATGACTGCCAAATCAATCAGTTCTGTACTTAGGCATTTGTGTGTATAAGTATTTTACACTTGATAAAGCTTGAATGCATAAATGCCAGCCGTCTGACGTTTCCAATCCTTTGATAGTTAAACCGTGATCTGAAGTCATTGCACTTTGAAACCACTCTGCACGTCTGAAGAATGGGAATTGTTAGAAAGCTTCTATCAAACGTTGCTTTTTGTTGCCGTAGCCAGTGTCACCGCTGCCCTAAAGTGATTTTTCATGCTAAAATGAATATGTAACATGCGTACAGTGGCGATACGCTAATTTATATATGGAAATTCCTGTTAGGGATCTCAAATCATAGTTAAAAGGTCTTACTGTAATTTGCTAGGGACTTTAAAACAAGTACCTGTAATGAGCACTCTGTCCCTTAAAAATAAATCAATACGGTTATATAGAAAGCAGTGATTTTGGGCCCTACAGGCCACCATGCAGGCATTAACCCATCATGGATACTGCTGCCTTCTTTTGAGCAAATAGATTACACTATAAATAGGATTATGTGCATTACATTGTTTACCAAAAAAATCATATTTACATGGCTTTATCTCTGGTGTCCTGCATGCATCAATAATACTAATCCACAGGTGTAAATACGTCATCTAACTGCGCGGAGGGTTGAGGGGGTGCGTACGCCATGGGGTTTGCTGGTTTTACATAACACTTAAATATTATCTATTTAGCTATATAGAGACATAACAAATAACAAAGGAGCACACTTTGGTTCATACCTATTGTTATACTGTAACCCATCAAAACTCTGGACCACTCATTTAGTGGAGACAGTTTGACAGACCAACTTCAACATTTGCAAATATCTAAACAATTGTCATTATGATTAATCTATATACCTGTAGAGCATCATAAAATAAAATCCCATTTTCTGATAATGAGATCCCATTTACTCAAAGGGCATAAGTGCACTTATAAGTGCCAGGGAGAAGGTATTTGGTTCCAGGCTGCAGGACCCCTTAAGCCTCAAAAGGCTCTTTTAAGGGTCCCTGGTGGGGTGCAAAAGCCCTATAGAAAACACTATTGATACACATTGATTTGGCATGAAAGCAATGATAAAAATGGCGATTGTTTTGTAGCAATGTTTAGCAATAGGAAACCAGCGGTGTTTGCGAACGTTTACAAATATGCGCCTTAGAGTTCCACCAAAATTAATAGATTGATTATGGAAGCTGACCCCTAGTACCCACAGATTAATTCCATGAATCATCCAGCAGCCACAGCAAAGAGAGAGGTGAGAAACAGCTTGTAGTATATATGTGAATGTGCTCTAATGGAACAATTTTGTCTGGAGACTTTAGTTCCCCTTTTAATCTTTTTAAAGATTGGTGGTCTGGGTGGGTGTGTCTGCATCGTGCATATGTGTGTTAGTGTGCTAAGGGTACTTTGAGTCTGATGGTTTTATTTTTGAAATGTGTCCATTAAAGACCATCAAATATGGTCAAATAAACTGTTGTTATGTGTTGCTATATTGAGAGATATCTTAAGTTGCTTGTATCCATATCTCCATTTATTTGAGATGAAATGAAAGCAGTTGACTTTGCTTTGAAAAATAACTTATTAAAGGCTGCTGCACCAATATTAGTACTCCTCTATATAACAACAAATAATATGATAACACATACTAGAGATTAATTCTTCTTCAATTAATCTATCAGGGAACGAAGATTTTAAAACTTTACCTGCTCCCTCACTAAGTCACCTTACAATTCCTGACTGCTTCCATCTCATTCTATACTATAGGTTGTGTGCTTTAACTCCTGTTCTTCAATTAATAAGAAAAGGGAGAGGTTTATTTCCTATCCTAAGGAACTTAACCATTCAAAATTCCAAAACTCTATTTCTCAATGTTCTAGCAGATTTGACCCAATGGATGCTTTGATCTCTGGAACAGGCTTATGAAATCAGTTGTCATCCCCAGGTCATTATAATTTTAAAAAAAGGCATCTTTCTCCTAACTCGGAAATGCTTACATTGTACAAGGGCTTCTTCTTCTACCTCCTACCTCTTTCTACAGCATTACCAAAATATGGGAACTGTTGTGCTGTTTGTTGTGCTACTGTACAGGTTGGTCACGTTTGATATCCATCCATCCTGGCATTTATAGATCCTTTTATTTTCTTATTGATTTTAGATTTGTGTGAATTGACTTTTACTGGACTCTTGCAATAAATGTTTTTGTTAGTTTCTGTTGGCAGATTATTAGGATTAAGCAATGTTCTTCTGTCTGCAGTGTATTATCTGTCATCTAATGAAATGCATTTATTTTCAACAATGAACCAAGTTAGCTCTTATTTAATTATCATTCAGAAGTAAAACAAACAAAATGGATGTATCCATTAGCTTTAATTTAATTTTAGTTGGCGTGGAAGGTACTTTTGACTTTAGCTACAAAATGAATGAATAGATATGGCCACTGTGCTTTTTATATATGATTTCCAGTATTAGTGTAATGACACTCTGGCCACCTGGAGATCCAATAGGAGCTTTTTGGTCGCTTGCAATACTTTGTCTGACTGTTTCAAGGCATTTCAAACTAAAGGGATAAATTATAGCCAGTGTAGCAACAGGTGAAAGATAAAAGCAACAATAATCAGTGACAAAGTCCAAACCAAGTTTGAATGTCATCAAATTAGTCGGAGGAACTGGATCAGTGGCTCGAAAGCTTAAGGTACAAGTGGCAGGAGCAGATTGGCCTGGTTAAAAGAAGTGGGAAAGCTTGAGATAAGACACGTGCCATTTCATGTTATGAAATTCTCACAAATTGCTGCTGTGCACATGAGGATGTCACAATACATATCAGTCCCTTCCCCCAGTGCATAGTGGGGACAGTTTAGCACATAAACAAAAGCACCTATTTGTGTCTTAATCTACAGAAATTGTAGATATTTATAGTAAATTGTAGATATAAATAATAGATTTACAGAATGTTATTGTAACCTTCTTTTTTTATCATTTGTATGTAAAAGAGTAGCTTAATTCAGAGACTGGCTTTCATTTTTTAGATGCATTGTAAATTTGCATGATCATTATTTGTGCAGAATCTGTTAAAGGACATGTAAACTATGGCAAATCATTTTTAACTAATCACACAATAATTAGGATTAATTACCACCAATCTTAAATCTTCTTTTTGTCTTCTTTGACCTTCCTATCCCTTGTTTTTTTTAGCTCTGGGAGTTGTACTCTGTCACTGCATGGCTAATTGATTTAGCATTAAGATCAGGGAAAGGAATAAGCATTATCTGTTACTCTGTGATCTTTCTGTGCAGATAAACCCAATCCTGCAGTTAGCTGCTGTCTGTGTTACTGAAGTCCCAATGTAGCACTGTACCTAAAGAAATCATTTACAAAGTCCCCCCCCTAAACACACACACACACACACCTTCAAACTCTACAGCTAAAATAAAATATTACTTGATTCAAGCATTGATTACAGCTCCCAGTGCTGCTTACCTTCCCATAGCAAAGCAGTTTTACTTTCACTATAACAAAAAATCACTGGTTGAATGCTATTGGCTGTAGTGGGGCACAGATCATCTCCATTGCACATGCTCCACACTCTAGCTGTGCCTCAGTTGGAAGGGTGGATACTTAGAGAGGAGACATGCATACTAACTAGGAGTGAGCTGAACAGGACATGAGGAGATCTAGTGACAGGTAGCAATGAGAGCAAAAACAGATAAAGTTCCTGAAAGCACTAAAAATATAGAAAATGATAAAGGCAAGTCATTTTTTCAGTTTACTGTCCCTTTAAAGTATATTTGTGATGTACTGTACTTAATGTAATGTTTGTGTTAGTATTCCGCTAATGGAAGCTCTGACACATTATATGCAGATTGCTAATCATGACTCCAAATCTCAGGTGTAACACTTTTTTTTAATTCCGGAATTAAACACTAGCTATCTATGGTAGATGTTCAACTAATCTGCTGTTGGATATAGCAGTATCATTCAACCAATTGAATATTCCATTGGAAATGAGCAAAGATTTTCTTTATTTTGCATCATAAGTTAATTATATGCCTTAATCAGTAATGGAATTTTCAAATGAAAACTGAATTGCATTTAATCTCAGAAACATTGATTAAGAAGATATTTTTAGATAACTATTGCAGATATCAAGTAGTGCTGCCATTATGCTTTATTGGCTTTGAGGAACGAATACATATACTGGGGAATTTTTAGGGTTAAGGAAAAACCCTCAGTCTTACCTTTAAAATGAGACATGGATTACATTTTTATTTATACCCGTGAGAAGTTATATATATTTTATATACATTTTGTCACAGCTTTGGTTTTCTTTAGCTGGATACGTTTTACGTGTGATGTTGTTTGGTGAGTTTAGCTCAGAGTGGGCAGCAATTTACAGATTTGCTCACTTTGTAGCTGGAGACTCCTGGAATCGTCAGGTATTTCATGCCGGTTGCCTCATGGGTGCAGCCTCTGGTACATTGTGTTTTTTCTTACATTATGGTTTAGGATTAATAAAGCTGCGGCCTTTTAGTTCCTCAATATAGGTCTCTGTCTACTTTATTAACAATTGTTTATAGAAGGGAGGATCAATAGGTCAGGTAGCTTCGGTTCAAGCTAATCCCAGGGTGTATTAGCAGCCATGCCAATACAACAGTTATAAACACACCAATACACCAATGTAAATGATCAGCAAATGATCTATCCCACATCGGGGTAATACTAATGTAAACAGTTTGTGTTCATTTAGGTTTGTTTGAAAATTACTGTCCAAGAATTACTGTCCAAGTCTAATGAGGTCCTAGTAAAAAAATACTAGTTGTGGTCCCCTTCAGGGGTGTAACTACCAGGGAGCTGGGGGAGCAGCGTCAGGGGGGCCCAGGAGCCAATGGGGCCCTATGTTCTAATTTTTCCTATGGCAGATATAGCCTCCTCCATGAAAACCAATGTGGATAAAGCACGGATAGGGGCCACATCATAGTTTTGCCGGGGGGCCCAGTGATTCCTAGTTATGCCACTGGTCCCCTTACAGTATATATATTGACGACAGAATTACATTTGTGACCGCCATACTCAAGACAGGATTGGCCCTATATCGCTAATGTCTGTACCCAGCTATTATGTGCCAGTCTTGCAGCAGTGTCGTACATACAGGGACCAGTTGTCTCTGCTTGTGAAAGGTTTATGAGAGTTATTTTAGGGTACTAATTAATATTGGGGAAACAAGCATTATCTTTTGTGAATGGCTTTCTTTACCTTGATTCTCTTCCTTACTAGTTTTAAAGGGTATGTCCACCTAAGAAAACTGCTTTTGGGGTTTCAGTTTTATTGAAGAACGGGAGGTAAAGGAGCTGTGTCTTACCTCCCGTTCTTCAAAAAAAACCTGCAGGAGCCAGGAGTGAAGTTAAGAAACGTACCCGGCCTCATGCTCCTCCTTACAGACTTTGTACTCTATGCATATGCGCAGCGCGTATGCGCATAGTGTACAAAGTCCATCGGGACCTGTCAGCAGAGGACCGGGTAAGTTTCTTACCTTCGCTCCTGGCTCCTGCAGGTTTTATTGAAGAATGGGAGGTAATACATACCTCCTTTACCTCCCATTCTTCAATAAAACAAAAGTAGTTTTCTTAGGTGGACATACCCTTTAATGCACTCAGGATGAATATGTTTATATTTTATTTCATCTAATGTGGTTTCTCTACCAATGCTTCATGTATTTAAATCTGTGATCTTAATTAATCCGCAAAAAGGCTACAATCTTATTTTGAAAGATAGTGTTGATAATGGCTAATTTATACATAATGTGGTATGATTTAGTTAACGACATGTTCCATATTACTGAGACAAGAGGCTTTTTCTTGTCAATATTCCATATCCATTAAGGTATATATTTAGATCACAAAGGAAATTAAATCTGATTGTTGGTTAAATAACAGAATCATTTCAGCGAATATAGACAATTTTTTGTTTGAGGTTAGAAAATTAGTCATCGTATTATATAAGAGATGTTTGTCTTTTTGTCAGCTCTGTAAAAAGAAGGTACAAATCTGTTTGTGTGCGTGCACACACTTCGGAAAATCCGTCACCCCTCTTATATAAATGAAAAGGAAAGATAGGTGTAGCACTCCTTACATTTATTCTATAGGAGACAAAATCACACATTTAAAGGGAATGCTCATCCTTCAAACACAAAACTGTTCAATTGGACAGTTACCTGCCCCCAACCCTCCATGCAGTCAATCAAGGCTCTGACTGCTGACATCACAACCAATGATTGACTGCTGTTTCACCTGCTGCCTCCTCTGCACATGCTCAAGCTTATACAACTATTTCATCAGAGGGAGGCGACCGATACATTTGCCAGAAAGAATTAGAACTTACCATTAAATATCTGGTTACAAATGCATGTAATAAACTGGTAAATAGCAGTGCGGTTTGCTTGCAGACAACTGACAAGTCACCAGTGTTTTGTTTTAAGGGTGGACATGCCCTTTAAAACCAACAATGTCTTGGAATTGTCCAATACTTTTATCAAGCTGTTTTTTTAACATGATGTCCTAATATGGTGTCTTGGTTGGATGGAGCTATTTCATACATTTTTAGATTCTGGGGAGCATTGTTGCTCCTTATTGGCATATCGTGAAGTAGGGGCAGGAAAAGCAAGGCAGGAAAACATTGAATGCATCAAAGTTTGCATTGTTGATTGTTGATGCCCTTGTTGATTTTATTCCAGCACTTAGTTGTTTTTAATAAGAGTCTTATAGGGACATTCACCCAGAGCCACAACTGCTCTGGGCAAATCTCCTGTACGGGATTTACCATAGGCGCGTGGCTCTGGGTGAATCTCACCCTGACATAAGTATTTAACGCCTGCTATTAGTGGCGTTAAATACTTACATCTTAAGAGCCACGCAGCCTTTGGTAAATAGGTTTGTGACAGCTGCGCAAGTTCCTGTTCCGGATCTCGTGCATCCGCCGCAAAGCAAGCCTTAACGTCACGCTAACTGAGCGTAAATCAGCGCAACATTATGAAGGGGCAGGAGCACTGGGCAGCGGTAGCGCTTCTGGGTAAATCGCCCTTTATTAGTTTGGTATATCAGGAGAAATGTTGTTTTCTGATGACCATAGATTTTTATTATGAAGCCAAGAGGGACATTCTAGGCCTGTCCAATATTCTGATCAACTCAGTGTTTAAAGTTAAAAAACTGTAAAATCGGGCCAGTAGATGTGCCTTTGGCTGCATTTATTATGGAAGCACTTCCTTACATAATGTTTACCTGTACTGCTCATGTGAACCCTGGAACTAGTTAGTTAAACTTGTGTTTGTATTACTAAATTGGTAACTTGTATAGTTGCATAACACCAAACATTTATATTTGCACCCTCTGTAATATTATATAACAACATCATTACCAAAGATATATATATACTGTATGGGAAGAGACATTTGGACTTATGTGTGTGTTTGGGGGTGCTTTTTTTGTGGGTATGTGTCCAGTTTTTATAAATATTCCTGGGGATAATCATCTGGCTTATATTTATATTACTGAACTGAACAGCATCGTGTTACAGTTTATACACAAAAGGGGGGCTGTGGGAGCACTCCTGTGGCAAAATTACTTTATAACAAATAGTGGAAGTGCTACTGATCTGACCAAAACATTAGAACAAACAGGAAAAGAGATGATCAATGCACATTCCTGGGCCCCATATACTATCATAATATCTATGCTAGTGCAAACAGTAAAAACATGGGGGGTTTTAGTTACAATTTTATGCATAAAAGTGAAAAGCCTTCCAACCACGTCAAGATAACCCCAGTATGGAAGGTCCTAACAGTTTACCTTGGGTCATTTATCTGGGATGACACTCCCTACTTGGTTGCATTTTCGTGGGAATGTTGTCTCCCTGACCTTGCATTGGATTAGTATTACAGGCTATCACTTCCCCCCGCCTACTGGCTTTTAACAAGGAGGGAAGAGGCCTTTCATCCAATGCTTCGTATTCAAGGCATAAGACCTCCAATTAAAGGGACGTGTTGGGGGTGCTACTACCACTTGGAAGCTTGGTCAATCTTCCTGCAGAGAAACTCTGCTACAATATATACACAAAAGGGGGTCTGTGGGAGCACTCCTGTGGCAAAATTACTTTATAACAAATAGTGGAAGTCTTATGCCTTGAATACTAAGCATTGGATGGCAGGCCTCTTCCCTCCTTGTTAAAAGCTAGTAGGCAGGGGGAAGTGACAGCCTGTAATACTAATCCAATGCAAGGTAAGGGAGACAACCTTTCCAAGCAGGGAGTGTCAGCCCAGATAAATGACCCAAGGTAAACTGTTAGGACCTTCCATACTGGGGTGACCTTGACGTGGTTGGAAGGCTTTTCACTTTTATGCATAAAATTGTAACTAAAAATCCCCATGTTTTTACTGTTTGCACTAGCACATATATTATGATAGTATATGGGGCCCAGGAATGTGCATTGATCATCTCTTGTTTATCATATTACAGTTGCAAACACCAACAGGCCTATGTAATTTTGCCTCACCAATCAGATGTTATTTAATATTTCAAAGCTAACATCTGATTGGTTAGGGCAAAATTAGCACCATTTTTAACGATAAGAACATTTATCACATAGGCCTGTTAATAATGAACTTAAAGGGTATCTCCACCCCTCCAGGGGTGTATCTACCAGGTGAGCAGGGGAAGCAACCACAGAGGCACCTGGGAGTCAAGGGGGTCCCATCTTTGTATTTTTCCTATGACAGATATAGCTTCCTCTTAGAAAACCACAGTGGATAAAGCTCAGATATGGGCCCCATCATAGTTTTGCAGGGGGCTCAGTGATTCCTAGTTATGCCACTGCACCCCTCAATCACCAAATTTTATCTGGGGTTTTAACTTTAAAATCTGCCCAGAAATCTGCCCATCTTTGTTCCTTCAGCCACTGCCAAGGTTGGGTAAGTCTATTGCGCTCTTTTTGAAAATGTACAATATAATACAGTACCGAGGGATCTGAAGGGGCAGGAGGGAGAGGGGAGAGCTCCACTGCAAATGCCAGAGTCCTCTACAAGAAAAAGGAAGTAGCAGGCATCGGATTACACACAGAGAGGCTCCTACTCTTTACTTTTCTGGACTTTTATCAGGCCGTGCAGGACAACCATAAGGAGCAGAGGAGAAAGGTAAGGATTTTTTAACACTACACAGAGAGTCCAGAAGCGGGGACCCTTGCCAGTAAACACTTGCGTTCTCCTTGTTAATATCACAACTGTATCCATTCTTTTATGTTCTAACCACACCCAATATATTTCAAATCTCTCAGGTTTTACCCAGTCAATAGAGTAGTCCTTTTTATAGCAATTGCTTGCATGTGGTCACATGTTTGCTCATCTAAACCTTTGAAATGTATAGACCTGGGCTCATAACTAACATCACTTAAATTTTGTGTTACAAATTGTACTTGGTTGAAGAACGCACACTATTGAACTTCTTGCTTTTTAATATTTATTCAGTGACATGCTTGCACTTAAATTTTGTGCCCCGTTGTGCCAATCTAACTAAAAACTTCTATTTGGATCCTAAATAAGAAAAAACAAATAGCAGCTGGGAGCGTAATCCCCTTACCCCATGTACACAGCTGAAACGGAGCTCCAATCATCCAGATAGTCCCCAGCCAACTACCGACTCGACACCACGGTCGATTCAACAAATGAAAAATAGAAGGACGGGCATCTCATTGCTGTAAAACTTCTTTTTATTGTAGCATATTAAAACCAGAAAACTTCATAGTGAACAGTCCAATGTACAAACACAGGAGAGGTGGGGGGAGTAGCAGCCTGACGCTGCTACTCCGTCACTTCCTCAAAGGCTGGATCCTAAAAAAAATCTGAGTAGGCAGGGCTAAGGCCATTTAAAAATAGATATTTCTCCAAAACAAGTTGAAACCTACATTTTCTCTAAACCCAGTACTTCATAACTTTGTGTCCCTTTCTCTTAGAGAGACCCATTTTGTGCCAGTACAGCATTTCACCTTGTACACTGTGTGTGTAGTGTACATATATTTGTGAAAAGAATGGCTTAAGGTGGCCATACACTATTAAGATCGTAATTACGATTTTAAACCCACCGATACTTTGATAGACAGATGTACAATGTTAATTGTACTTAGATGTACTATACATATTGTTCGACATTCAATTTGTTTTGTGATTAATGTTGAATGTTGTCTATTGTGAGGTTACATTACATTAACATTTAATTGAAACACTACAATCATTTTACCAATCAACTTAAAAAAACGACTTTCCCGATCGATAATACGATCGATATTATGATCTAATGTCGCATAATAATATTGGAAAAATTTTAAATTTTTTCGGCCAATCAATGGAAATGTCGGATTGTATGTCAGATTGTACATAAAATCGTCTTAATGTATGGCCACCTTTTTTTTAGGGTTTTTGGTGACCTCCTGTCATGAAGCCATTTTACAGATTTGCCAGATTAGACAATCTTGCAGGAAGCTTTATGCTAATATAGTGACAGCGGGAAAGGAAACTCAAGATCCCCCAAATGCTAATGGATCTGCTTGAAGAGACAATTGTGGTTTGCCAAAGTCTTCTAATAATGTGGTTATATTTACCTTTGCTAGATATAAATGAGTTCTAAGATATGCACTATGCATTAAAATAGTGCCAACAAATGAGATGTCGACCATGTCGGCATTTTTACGTTTAGAGACTAGGACATAACTTTATATCTATATCAGTAACAACTGCGATGTGCCTAAACAATCTCTCCTTACACACCGCAGTGATTTTTGTATTGCTATGTCTATATAATCGTTTAAACACATACTGAATTCTCATTGCATTAAATAAATGGCTGTTCTGAAATGCTTTATGCATAAGCTTTTATGTGTTTGCAGAATTATAGAGAGCTAGCGCCATTATTATCATATCACATTGTATACTTGCTACTTAGGCTTTTCACTCTGCAAGGTTTATTGATGATTCTGTGCTGATTCATACACATACAATGAGACTTTGTTTATTATTATACCTGTGCAATGTGTGCTGCTAGCCAGTCAGTCGATAAAAAGGTCCGTTGTATAAGGTATTATGTGGCAGAGATTATAAATGAATGAAAAAATATTCAAGATTGTTTGTTCTCAAGGAAATTTTAGGGACTAAACAGGCAATTCACAAAGACAGGATGATTTGTGGGACTAGGCCCCACACCCTACTAGCGAGATCCAGATTGCGTTTCGTGCCAGCGATTGCACACACCCATGTAACCCTATTTGAGGGACCCCACTACATGCTATGCACTCTGAGACATTTTTATGGTTCAGTTTCAGAAGTGCAGTGCACATGCATGGAAGCGTGCACAATCACATGCCATTGCGATGATGCGTTCTTCCGTGTGTCCTAGGGGCCTAGCCCTCGCTGCTGAAATAGGCAATAAAAATTGTCATGCACCTGGTTCAGCCTACAGTATGTGTAAACTGTTTTTTTCGAGTTGACAAGAATTTTACTCACTAGCTAAGCCAATGAATATTTCAGTATATTTCACCAGATGTTTACTCCTGTTGCTACATCTCTTCTCAGTCGCCATTTATATATTATTACTATCAAAGAAACTGTTAATTTACCTCTGTAAAATGGGGTTTATTTATGTTTTCAAGCTCTGGCATTTTAACAGGTACCATGACTTCAGCAAGTGGTATTAATACTTAACCACATTATTATTGTTAAGGCAGTGCATTTCCAACATTTATTAATAGGTATTATGAGCTAACTAGGTACCGCCTGGATTTAGCAATATTATACTTTTAACTCCTTCATTAGGGTGGCTGTGTGGCTAAAGCCTCAATCAATGTTATAACGACACTCTATTTCTCTAACTGAAAGGTGGCATTAAAATTCCCTAAATAGGCTACTGGCGTCTTGCAATACTCCGAGAGCAGCTATCGGCACATAACATCACCGGGGTCAGCTACACAGACATTCAAAAAAGGAATCTGATTTCCTAGATATGAAAATAAGAGACGAAAAAAATGAACTGCAAAACACAGGCTAATCTACATGCAGGCTAAACTACATACACCTCAACAAAATATGACTATGAAAATTACTATTAGGGAGATGAAGTAGTTTCATCCCGAACTACTGGTTTCGGGCCCTGAACTGCAAGAAGAAATTTGTTTTCCAATATTTTCATTATCAATGCCCATTATTGGATTTCTAATGATGTGTTGCATTTTAATCATCTGATTAGGAATATGAAGTAATTGCAAATAAAATTGTTGTTTGTTTTCTGATTTGCAGTTAAGCTTTTGTGCGCAAAGCACAATCGATACAATTTCATATAATTGACTTTCTTTTTAAATTGTGCTTTGGGGAGAGGGGGTTGGAAAACTAACATGGCCTTACACTTCAAAATAATAAAAACAATAAAGAACGTCAAAAGAAAATAACAAAGCATAGATAAAGGAACTGTCCTTGGAACAATATTATTCACATGTTCGGAGAGACATTTTATTGATTCATATCTTTAATTCATATATTTCAATGTGTTTAAGCAATCACATAGTTAACTTTAACTGTATAGTCATAAGTGGGAGGTTGGCATAGTTTCCTGGGGTAGGAGTATTCCAAGAAGTAGTAGATCAATATCTATACATGGAAATTGAGGGAACATTTTGTTTCTGCACCAGCTTTGTTTGGTGTTTGTTTAGATCTTTTGCTTAGATTTCAAGAAACCTTATTCCTTAATTTTGTTTGAGATACATTTATATATTCTCTATTGGGTGCCTTAGTAGTTATTCACAGTCCAAGATGAAACCATCTTCCTATCTGGATTCTTGCTAAGAGCTCACAGCCCAAAACCAATTAAAATTTGAATGTCCATTGAAGACAACAGCATAACTCAGCTTAACAAAAGGTTCAGAAATTATAGATTTTTGGGGGCGGGGCTTATGACACAGCTTATAACACATGCCTGTCACATGCAGACACATGCAGAGACACCGAGACAGGGCAGGCTGGGAGTGGGCAGTAATTTTACAAGCCTATAACTAGATTCAGAGAAGCTAAATACATCATACTTGGCTTATTTGAATGGTATAAGAGCTTTTCAAAAGAGGACACTTGTATGGAGATCACAGTTACCCTTTAATGCAAAAAAATACATGTTATTGTATATCTACATTTATCTTGTTTGACACTTTTTTTAAAGAAAGATTAATGTTGATATAATGCAAAATCTATCATCTGAATTAATTTTATATCTTAAGGCAATAGTTTCTTCAGAAATGGCCGGTTACTTTCTTCCCTTAGTTAAAACCAGTGGTGCAGCATCCATAGTAAGTGCTGTCGAGAGGGGAGGTGACAGCAGAATTTCATGAATCCTGTCACAGATCAACTGGTTTAAACCCGACTCTTTTGCAAAATAATATTCCATTGCCAAAGTCAACAACAGAGAGAGCAAAGAAGGTAAATATATTTGGATATGCATACATGATGGTGTCTCTTATTTTCAATAGTTTCTAAATACTTAGAATTTGTGTTACTTCAATTGAGCTGACTAGAATTTCTCAACCTTATAAACTACACAGCATTCCTTCTAGACATGCAACAGATGAATTCCTTTTTTGAAAGTGACAGTGCAGGTTAACAACTCTGATCTGATTTCTTTCAGCACAGGAAATAATTTACAGTTTACACCTGAACCTTTATTTTAGATTCATAAACAAATTTTATACTTTCTCTTACGTGATTTTTTTTTTTACTGCAAACAAATCTGTGTTAATTTATGGCTCTTGCCATTGATATCTAATGTACATTTCTAGGAAGAAATTGCATTCAGTCTAAATCTCCAGCAATAACCCAATCAATAATTTTTGCAGTTGTTCATAGTATAACAACCGTATTTACTAGGCATTTGTGAACAAGACACTATGACTTTTTACCTTTTTTCCTTCATGGTCTTCTGACAAGCAAGTAAATCAATTTTCAAGTACAGCAATAGTTTTGTGATTGTTGAAACACCTTGTTTTCAAAGCACATGAATGGCTCTGGAGGCACAGCCTTTATTGTTCTTTATTCTTCCATATATCACATATTTTTAGTGTTATGAACGTCTGGCTTTTTTCACTTTTCTTCACCTTTTTTTTACAGTTGACAGAAAATCTTTTGTTTCCGAACCTTCTTTAATCATTGTAAAAAAAATAGGGGATTTTGTCTTGTTTTTGTAAAAAAAAATTTTTTTAATTTTTTTTCAAGCTCAATACTTTAAAAAGTTGATGTTATGGGTCCTGCTGCTTAAATCAGGGACCCATAGTTCTTAAAAGAGCCCTTGCAGCTCTTAAAAAGAGCCATTGGGGCACTGGGGCCCTACAGCTCATAACCAGGACTCATCATCCCTTAACAGTTCTTGCTTAAGCTCACTATCAGCTTTCCAACCATCTTCCACTTCACCAACTTCCTGCTTGATCTCACCATCTTGATCCTGAAATCTTCCTGATATATTATTTATTCTTAAAAATTCTCATATCTACTAAGCAGTGGTTCAGTAAATAAAGGTCCAGGTGTATACTGAAAGACCACATCTTAGTCAGATCAGTCTAGTCAAGAATCCTGTTATTGGGCACAGACCAGAATTCAATTATTTGACACTGGATTTCTGACCAATCAAATTTAGAGGTAATCTTTCAAAAGGTCTATATGAATAACACTGTAAGGAACTGCTGCTCAAAAGCCATGAGTATGTCTAAGCATAAAAATGTATCTGAGTTAAGACTTCGGGATCAAATAAGTGGAGAGAAAGAAAGAAAGACCAGGCAAATGATATGATGGTAAAATCTGCTAGCACCATTTCTGTTTTTCCCCCACTGCCCTTTCCATTTTCCTGATGTATTCTCGCAACATCAGTGTTGCAACTTTTCCATATTTAACATCACATTTTTGTGTTATTAGCCCTCCTTTACATCATGACATGTTGCCTTGAAGCCTGTAGGGGAAAAAAAGAGTTTAACTTCATAAAGCTTTTCAGACACTGACAATGGAATGCAATGAGAGCTGCACCCCCCCCCCAAAAAAAAAAAAAAAAAAAACATTAACCAGTGTGTTGCATTGTTTCAGGTTTTAGACCATATTTCTAGTACTTTGCAGCATGTAAAAAGTTTTTGTGACTGTTTTTAGGGAATCTTTAGTGTTCCATCTACATACAGATGACAATTCATTAAAAAATAAAGAGAAGAAGTGGTAATATTCGATTTTGATGACAATTAAAAAAAAGGAACAGTTGTAACAAATAACAATCTCAGTGAGCTATAACTTTACACTTTACAATATAAATGTTTTTTTTATATGGTATTTTATTAAAGTTTGATAGAGGTTAACAATTCAGTATAGAACAACTAAGGGTTTAAAGGGAATATGATAAAGTCCCTTGATCCGGATATTTTTTCAAAAGCAAAATTAGCTTGTTTGATGGAGGAAATGAATGCTGGTAGAGTTTGTTTGTACTTACCATTGGGGGCTAAGGTGATCAAAAAAGTCTCTACATGAAAAATATTCATTTGAAAATAGCTTGGAGTATTTTTTTATCATAGGAAATTTTATACTATACAGAATATGTTTACTTGTCCTTAATAATATTTTTTAAAACTGTGGAAGGTTTGTTATTGTTAACTTCTTCATGTTGCTGTATTTTGGTTAATCGATTTTATAGCAAAATACAAATATTTTTCCTTTATTGCCATTCGACAAATAAGAAAAGTTTCAGAAAATATTTCAATACTTATTTAACAAATTTCTCAGTATATAGACATGTGTTAATCAGTCGGTGTAAATATACTTTCCTTAATTTGCTACATTAAAAAATAACAATTTAACTTGAATTTGGTCTAGTACACACATGTAAGGATGCATATTAATAGATAATATTATAAAGCGCCAAGGAATATGCAAATAAAGCACTTATTTTTCACTTAAAAAGGAAGGGGTGTGTAGAATGAGGTGTACAAACATTTAATTTGTGCATGTTGATAGTCAGCATCCCAAAAATTAATTAATATGCAAATGAGGAGAGGGAATTTATCAGAACATATTGTTAAGACTTGTATTTGTGTGTTTTTTTATTTCACATAAAAAGAATGAGAAGGCGTGTGTGAGAGGAAAACAAATTGTACGAGAGACTGAATTTTAGGAAACTGTATACATATATTTAAACATGGGTTGGATGGAATTATTAGCTAACCTTAAATAAGTCATGATCAGCAATCAATTTGAAGGGCAAATGAAAAATTATAAATAGGCAAATAAACACCAAAATTACAATAATTAGAAAGCTGACAGACGTAGGGATAATCTTTTATGCAGCAAAATGATGCTCTCTCCACTTCCCAAATCTCTGCCTCTCAAATGTTCTCCGTCTCACCTTCAAGCTCTCCAAGCTTTGAGACAGGTAGGGTATAGCATTCAGCCATTGGCTGCAATATCATCTGTTACATCTTTGACTGATAACTGGAAGAACAACGAAGCTGAAAGAAAGGTAACAAAACATCAGGAAGCATTTATGTTACTTACATATATCAGATTTCTAACCATTGTAGTTTTGGGGTTTCGTGGTAATTGACCTATAAAACATATTTAGAGGTGACTTTGTACATTAACAAAACAATCTAGCCACTGATGTTACTTTTCCTGGTTACAGCTTCTTTTAGAGGCAAAATAGAATTTAGCTACTGTATACTGTTAATTGTCTTGCTGTGAAGATGCTGCTTTTCTTTTTAGATGAGTCTCTTAATGTAGACACAACATTGTTGTGTTTACATTAAAGGGGAATTTCAGTAAATAAATATGCTTTAAAGAAAAAAATGAGTATTTTTTATTTTAATTAACATAATCTGACCATCCAACAATTTCCCTGTGTATAATAAAGTACTGGCTTCATGTTTGTAGTACCCCTAATAAGGTCTGTTATGGTCTCAGTCACTAGGTGTAGGTGGATTTAGTTGCTCAGTAGAGATCTAAGCATGTCTGACCAACCCAACAGCCAATCAGTAGAAACTATTATAGTCAAGGGTATTAAATCAATTGCTTTTTAAAATATAAAATGGTATATGAAATATAGATACATAATTTAAATAATAATGATGTTATTTTCAAAGATTAGCTCGGCTTACAGGTGTTACCAGCAGCCGAGGGGCTTGGGAAGAAGAGGCGGAGCATTGTGCACTGTCACATCCATCAAGAAGTTCCATATATAGCATTTCTGATCCACCTTACACAGGGAATCACCTAAATCTGATTTATTAATGGAATTTAATTCCACTAGAAGAAAAAAAAGAAATAGAAATTCATTATTCATTTTATAATCATTTAGTAGATATATTAGACATCAAATATACACCTCTTGTCATTAATCAGCTGACCCAGTAATTAAAATATTTCCCTAAGTTAAAGGTCAAAAACTGACAATTAAAATGATGTATCACTTGTCTATGTAATTTATCTTCCCTGCCTAAAGCTCAACAAGTAAGGAGTGGGGACAGTAGCAGCAGGGTACTATCATTTTAGTTTCTCACATATAAAAGAGATATTTTGCTATAATCCACCATTTCTGGCATGTAAGTAGAGATAGCCAAACTTCCGAAAATACGTTTCGCTCGAGGATTCGCGGATTTCCGAAAAAATTCTGAAATTCGAAAATCCACAAATTTTGCCATTAAGTCAATGGGGAAAAAAGTTCAGAACTTTCCACCTAAAATAAGGGATTAAATAGCAGTTGCAACTTACTGTAAATGGCTCTGAGACCTGGGAAATGGTCCAAGGAACACATGCTTGCGGGAAGAAGAGCAAAAAGCTGGAAGAAGTGCACACGCGCTACTTCCAGTTTCCGCTGGCTATTTTCAGTAATCCTTGAATAGCCGATTCGAGAATTTCTGAACGTTCGAGGATTCTTGAATTTCGAGTATTCCCGAATGGCCAAAAGCCCCGCATCCAGATGTTCGTGGGTCCCACGGCTCAACCCAGCACCCCCTCCCGGGTCCTTAGAAGGACCATTGTGGCTCTTACAAGGGCCCATTCAGGCTTAAGGGGTCCCGCAGCTCGAAATGGGACCCCCTCCATGGCACTTATAACTGCCCTTGTGGCCCATGGAAGGGCCCTTGTGGCACTGACAAATGCCCTTTGGGGTTTAAGGGGTCCCGCAGCTGTAAATATGATTGGTTAATGTGTCATCATATGATTGCAATCATTGAAATACTAACCAATCAAAATTGGATTTGGTCCTTCAGCAAACCTATAAAGAGGGGCAAACCCTGCAGAGCTCAGAAGCCATCACAATGATGGCAGAAGAAAGAAGACACCAGCAACACCAGCGACATTGATGTTGCCAGCGCCGGCTGGAAGAAAGAAGACACACCCCCAAGGGCTCTCCTAAAAGCCAATGAGGTCCTGTTTTCGAGGTGCAGGACCCCCAACAAAGGCACTTGTCAGTGCTGCAAGGGCACTTATAAGTGCCAGAATGGGGGTCCCGGTTTGAGCTGCGGAACCCCTTAAGCCTCAAATGGCACTTGTCAGTGTCACAAGGGCCCTTCCAAGGGCCATAAGGGCACTTATAAGTGCCGGGCAGTGGGGTACGGGGTCAAGCTGTAGTACCCCTTAAGCCCCAATAGGCACTTATCAAAGCCACAAGGGCACTTTTAAGTGCCGGGGAGAGGGGTCCCCGTTTGAGTTGCAGAACCCCTTAAGCTTCAAAAGGCACTCATCAGGGCCACAAGGTTACTTATAAGTGCCCAGGGAGTGGGGTTCCGGTTCGAGTTGTGGGACCCCTTAAGCCCCAAAAGACACTTGTCAGTGCCTCAAGGGCCACAACGGCACTTATAAGTGCCTGGGAGGGGGGTCCCGGCTAAAGCTGCAGGACCCCTTAAGCCCTTAAGGGCCACAATATTCCTTCTAAGGATTCTGGAGGGGTTACCGGGTTGAGCTGGGGGACCCCCGAACATCTGGCTATGGGACTTTCGGCCATTTGGAAATCCTTGGCCATCTGAGGATTACCGAATGTTCGAGGATTTATGAAAATTTCCTGGCTTTTTCTGAATTTCTGGAAAAAGTTCAGAAAGCAGATTTCGGGAAAATCTGAGAGATCCGCTATGCCATCCCTACATGTAAGTAAAGGTACTGTAAAATGTGTTTTTGGGTGAACTTTTCCTTAATAGAAATGTGTTCCTGGGTTGAACTGCTGGTTTCAAAGTCCAACGGAACACCCAAAACTTTTCAAAATCAAAACTTTTCCTAAATTCAAAATTTTAATGCGTTTATTGATTTTGCAGCATTTTTGATCGATCGAGATTCTGAAGTTTTATATCTTCAAATATTCAATGTTTCGACTGATGGATACCTCGAAAAATCGATACTGAAGTTTAAACATTTGATATTAATCCCTGAAAACGATTGTATTTTTAGCTGCTTGTGAGAAAGGGAATTTTTCGGGTGTGATACTATTTTATTTCAAACTTCTCTGCATTGGTAAATGTTGCCTAGTTCATTTCCCAGGTCCCTATGCAATTAGAACACAGTTAATATTGATATCGGACAAGCAATTAAACAATGATTATTTTATAAACTTTTGTAACAAATATCTGATTTCAGAACTAAACTAGCTGCCTGAAAGGGCATGTCCACCCCCAAAACTAAAATTTAAGCCACTACTGGCCCCACTGTTTAAAAAATCCTTACCTTACATCTCTGCTCCTTATGGTTCTCCTGTCATGTCTGTTCAAAGTTCCAGAAAGAGTAGGAGCTGTCTGTGAGTCATCCGGTCCCTGCTGCTTCCTTAAAGGGGAAGTTCAGTGCAAATACATGTACTTTTCAGAAACAAGAGCAGCATTTTTTCATCCCAATGACCTTAATCTGCCAATTCAGAATTTTGTCTGTGTATAAATGCAACCAAAATACTGACTTCCTGTTTGCAGGACCCCTAGTAAAGACCGTTATGGTCTTGCCCTTGACCCAGAGCCAATCAGTAGAAATAACTGTTAGAAACATTCCAAGGATGTGGTGGACCATTAGAACCTGAAATGGCAGATCAATTATGTCAACAGCAGGGAACAGCAAAGGGTATGAAATCAACCGATTTTACAAAATGGAAGAGAATATGTAGAAAACTAACAGGGTTATTCAATAAAAGTTCTTATCGTTTAAAATGGTGCTAATTTTGCCCCAACCAATGAGATGATAGCTTTCAAATGTTAAATAAAATCTCATTGGTTGGGGCAAAATTAGCACCATTTTAAACAATAAGAACCTTTATTGAATAACCCTGTATGTATGCATTACACAAACTAACAATTTAACAAACATTGGTAATTTCTACTGAACTGACCCTTTAACCTAAGTAAGGACAGTGACATGCGCAGGGGACCCCTCCTACCATCGGGATCCAGTCATGCTTGTCCTTCCACATAGTGTTAAATCCTTTTAATATATGGTAGATACCCCCTACCCACCCCTAACCGCTGAATTATTTATTTAAATGTAATTGGCTGTGTCTAAGCGAAACACAGACGCGGCTGCCAGTCTGACCCCCTGCTTGCAAGTTCCAGCAACCAGGTAACCACATCAGTGCACCATGGAAGCAGAATTGTTTTTTTAAAGAAATAACACGGAGGCTGGGGGTAGGCAGGGGGTATGTACCATATATTTAAAAATGATTTTTAGTCACTAACAATTTGATATTGGGAATAAGGTCACAAGATTTTTGCATTCACAGTATGATACTGAAAATATTGGATAAGGAAAGTTATTTCCAATGGCGTTTGGAATGTCAAATAGAATCACTGTATATTGCATATAGAAAGATAAATATGAAAGGTAAAGTTGCCATTTATGTAAGATGGAATCTCATGTGAACTCAATATTAGTTTTGTCTTCACGGACCTGCAATGAACTTGGAATAATTGGTTTTAACGTGCAAAATATCCCAACATATTAGAGTTTTATACTGTGAAAATGAATTCTGTGGAGTTTTATTTCAAATAGTGATGCAAACATTGCTAATATGAACCAATACAACTGACATTCTTACTGTGCTCATAGCAGGAACTGATGCATAACCTTTAAATGTGCTCTCTCTTTAAACAACTATCCTTTACTGTGGAGACATTTCAGCTGCTCTTGAATTCTGTTCTGTGATTGGAGTTTCCTAGAAAGTAATGGAATGTTCCCTTATTTTGCTATAAATACATCAATACATTTTGCAATAAATCTATAATATAAAAATAGACTTTAGTAAGGTTTTCATTCAATAATTAAAATGTATAGAATAACCCCAATCCAATGCTTTACTTAATAGCCTACTATTCCACCACATGAGGACCTGGGCAACTTCCCCCACCCTTTGAGCCAAAGTATGAGTAACTTCAATAGCTCTAAGAGCATTTAGCAAATAGGATTGAAAGAATAAATCAGTGCACTTACCAGAAATAATGGGACCCCCACCACTGGTCCGGGCCCCGAGTGCAGTTGTCCCCCTTGTAGCTACTTAAAAAAAAAATCTGAATGGCACAATCTCCAGAGATATTATTTTATCGTTTCCTGTCCTCACTTGTTTCTGTGTCCTAACCTCTGTGCATTTACTCTATGCTCCTGCTTTCACTAGGCTTTGTGTATTTCCTTTTTCTGAGGAAAGATTTAGTGCAATCCCTAGCAGGCAGCCTTAATTGTCTTTTGTAACTCTTGCTTGGGTCAGTGAGTTATTGGACATGGGAAATAAAGTTATTAAATCTGTAGGTTACTGTAGTTGTGACTAAAAACACATGAATATTTGATGAAATTCACAAAAATGTTTTTGGTTCTAGACTTATTTTCTAACATTTATTGCTGTTAATATACTACAGAACTGCACTGCTGTTCCACAGAAAATGTCCAACAGGCATTACACTGTATCCATAGTCCTCAACTTTACAATAAAACTGGAGAAGTATGTTTTCATAGATAACCTTCTTTGAGTAATCTCTTGTGAGTGCAGTCAGCAGTAAGTAAGCCTATAACTATGAACTATGTAGTTAGTCTGGAAAAAGAAAAGGCCTTGCATTGTATTATAACAAAGCTATACGCATGCACATACGCATGATCATATCCTCTTGATCAGCTATTAGGTAGGGTACAGGGGTAGGCTAAAGTGGTTGGACTAGATGGGCATATGTCTTTAACCATAAATACTATGTTACTATGCTATTTAAAATCATAATTACAAGATCATACATTTATCCAGTACAATGTCGTGTTTTGGCCACAGTCAGAAAATTAACACACAATCCAACTTTCCTTTTTAAACTATAGTTTTGCAATGCCATTTAAAGATAAAAAAAAGTTATAATTATAAAGATAGGAAACTTAACAGATTAAAATGCTTTTGTTAAAGGATATGCTTTGAATAGTGAAAAAAAAAAAAAGTTAAACAAGGCCTAGAAAGTGTGTCTTTCCAAAATGCATATCCACAATGTTTACTCTATATGTAAGATACATTGTTATATAGAATCTAACAAGCTAAATAACTTTCGAAATTTTCGAAAATATGTCTCTGAGGGAGAGATTCCAATGGGATGTAGGGTATGTCCAGAGGGTCAAGTCTGCCTGCCTGAATTTTAAAAAATAATATTTTCCACAGAACTCTCCCTTTCTGGACACATTTTTTAACTCTTATTTTTGAGGTATGCAACAAGGACTGATTTTTACTGGGCATAATTCCTCTTGAATAATTATGAACTCCCCTTTTTAAGAGATTCAGAGTCAGATTCTAGTAATATCACAAATGAGAAAATTCTCGAATTTCCGTGATAATTATCAAATGTTGAAAGTGGAAACTCAAAAGTAGCACACGTGTGAAGGAAGTGACTTCTTATTATTTTATACGGTTATGGGTGTTACAAGTTCTGGGTGTTTGTGTGTGTTCCCCAGATGATGATTCCCCAGAGCTATGTACAGTAAGTTATCATTGCTATTTTAATTCAGAGACAGATTTTGGAAAGTTCGCAACCTGAAAAGTTTGGGTTCGTTCGAACTATTAATGTTCGATTCGAACTTAGGTTCGAGTTCTAGTCCATCTCTAATTCTTATTAGTAAATACTCATGTGGAAGCTGCAGCTTCAGATATATTTTCCAGTAACCATGTACAGAAATCTAGAGCTACTGGGCAATGGGCATGTGCACTGTCCACTGAGTACAGGTGTTTAACTTTCCATAGGATTGTTTTTATTGCTATGGTAATACATGTTGCCCCATACACAGCTTTATCAGCATTTGTTGGGTTCCTGATTCCTGGTTCTAATTATTTACTCAGAGTTTTAATATATATATATACAGTATATACTGAGCAACCTTTTACACAGGAAGACAGCTCCTACTGTTCACTTTTTGAGATTTTGGATAAGCACTACAGGAGAACCTTTTGGAGCAGAAATATAAGGTAAGGATTTTTTTAACCTGGACAGTGGGGTCAGTAGTGGGTTAAATATTAGTTTGGGGGGTGGACATGCCCTTTAACCATAACACTATTGTACATATACACTGATCCGTGCACTATATTCAATGAAAACTTTTATGTAAGGACTTTTTTTTTTTACTAAGGTTCACCTTGTGTTCTTGTTTATTATTCACAATTGGGCTCTATGGGGAAATATAATTTCCTGTGGATTTGTGACCTGCTCTACAATCTACAAATTTGAATCCAGTAATACACATTTTATTATAGGCCAATTGAAAAGTATCACCTGATGTTATATTTAATTTGCACTTTCTATCACAGTAGAAAGATATTTACTGCACTTTAGACTGTACATGTGTTAAAAAAATGTTGAGAAGGAAAATTAATTGAACTCCTGGAAGCTGTTTAGTATACAAGCATGAAATCACAGTTTTCGTCTATTAAGTCATTTGTTATACTTACTAACATTCCATAGGGAAGCAATGGGACAGGAATAAAACAGTGTCTCTTACTTTGGGGTTTTCAGATATACATAATTAAAAGCAAAGTCAAGGCACTACTTATTCATAGTATAGAACTGAATCATTTATTGACCTTAACTGGTATGCACTTGACAAATTACAAGAACATCTGATAGCCTAAATGTAAAAGCAGCTATATTTTTCCATGCAAGGATTCTTGTTTAATAATAAAACACAGCCTAGCAATAAATCTGCATTGGTTAGATAAGGGGTGAGAATAGAAAGTCAGATCGTTTTATTTGCACTTTCATTAAAAAATAAAATTGATGTATCGTTTGCGTGCTAACTTTATGGTAATGTGACCATTTTGAAGAGTTCAGGTAGAGTAAATAAAGTATGCACTAGGGACTTCTTCTTAAAAAGTTTTCATATGCTTCCATTTGCTTACACAGACATGTATTGTAGGTTTTATTAAGATAATCTTTTTATAATGCTCTTGTTGTATGTATGTTGTTAGGCTGCTAAACACCCACTGTATGTCTATATCTAGTATTAGAGGATATGGCACTGTATAGTTTCTTATCAATGTATGTTATTGGCTCCACATTCATATCTGTCTCAGATATTGAGATTCCTACTAGTAAAGGTGCATTGTTGGATCTATGTTTATAGATATGAAAGTGATGGGAAGCTTATTTTGTCAGTGTTAAAGGGCATGTCTCAACCTCTCCAAGCCCTGAGATTGTTATAGTTACTTACCTCTCCTCAGCCCCTGAAGCTTATGATACTTATATTTCTCTCTCTGGCTTCTCCCCCAGTCCCCACCTTCTCTGCATGCCCAGACAGCTTTTTATAGAGGAGGTAGGCTGGAAGAAAGAGTCAGTAATTACCCATGATTAAACTGTAATAGCAGTGAGTGACTGCTGGAAGAAAAATGGCGTCTGTGTTGGATGCCAGCTTTCTTGCAGAAAAGAAAAGGTAAGTATTATGGGTTTCAGGGACCATGGGCAGTTAAGTAACAATAACAATTTCAGGGAGCAGAAGGTAAGTATAGTTTTCCTTTCTGGGGTGGGCAAGCCCTTTAATGGACAACTCCAGTCCTTAAATCCCTCCCATCCTTTCTCTCCCCCATTAAATTGCCTAGGCTGAGTACCTGAACCACTAGATATTGACTCCAAGGCTTGCAATAGTTCTACTTACCTAAATTACTAGGTTTGGTCTGCCAGTTGGTCTCCCAGCTGTGTTCGAGCCCAGGCTTATAGGAAGACATGCTTTTTCCATTTTCTGAAACAAACAAGGAGGGGGTGGACTGCACAAGACCTGGCAAGTGCAACATTAAGCAAACTATTGCTTATCCAGGAATTTATACCCATCATATCCTGAGCTCTTTTATCTTAAAGGGAAAAGAAAGGATTTAGAGTTGTTTGTCCTTTAACACTGGCAGATAAAATATATGTGCTAATTCTGTGTTTTTGATACGTTTACTATTACATTTGCTCTCAGGTATCAAGGTGCAGTTCCTATGCGTTTTGGCAAAATGTCATTTGCCAATGAATGTATCACTATACAAGCACACAGTCTTTCAGTAGATAATGGTAGAGTAGCTTCATTGGATTGTTTCTGGAGAGGGCTGGAGGTGTTTGGAGTAGGAAAGGATTACTCACCCCCTTTTTTGCTTTTTTCTGGATCAGCTGTTGGTAAGGCATTATAGATAAATATCTTTATTCCACTTCCTCCGATGTTACTATGGCTGCCTTAGCACACACCCTTATTTCCACTAATTTACTTGTCTTTACTTTCAGATACTTAAAGACAGAGAAAAAGGCTTCTAACCATAAAATTGGTGCAATAGAGTAAGTGCCCATACATCTATATGATTTTACTTACCCGACCGAGCGCTCACGCGATGTTCATCGATGCTGCCGAACCGCTTCTCTCGATCTTACATTCGACCGACATGCGATCGCAAAATCCTATTCATTTGGCGATCGCATGTCGGTCGAGATGTATACGGAAGAAGCGGTTCCGGCAGGATTGCGAAGGACATCGGTGAGCGCTCGGTCGGGTAATTAAAATCTTATAGATGTATAGGCACCTTAAGAGTATCTTTTAGATTTTTGGATGGTTGCACAAATGGAAGCTCACTACTGACCACATCAGGGTATAAATTTAATTGATTTATTTAAAAAAAAAATGTAGAAAACCTAGGTATGTGTAATATAGATACAAAAGTTAAATGTTTTTCTCTACTTAACTTCCCTTTTAATACAGCCCCTTTTCTATGAAAACATTAAATTTACATTCAAACAATTAATAGATTATGAGCTATGAACTTCTAAAAATCATTTTGGACAGTAAAATTCAATGCAATGCATTGCTCTTTTGTTTTGCAATTTAACACTAAGACCAAGAAGTAATATGAATAAGCTGAAATTTTTTTTTTTACTTTCATTTTCTTTGATCTTTCAACATTTGGAAGATGCTGTTAAGTACAGAAGATTGGCTGTGCTGACCAATCAGGTAGCATGAGATCAAACACCAATATATAAATGAAAAATGATTATTTACAATTTGTATTTTTAGAAGTGCTGCCACTCCTATTTCATAAAAATGTTTTAGCTGTGCTTTTTTCTCAATACATTTAAAACCATTTCTATATTGATAGCCTTATCTTACTAAGAATAAATTTACCAGTTTAAAAGCATGACGCTTCTAGCAAAGGAGAATGCTGTGCAAAATATGCACTATTCCTGTCCAGTGCATATTTCCATAACTTTCTACAAATACCGTATATACTGGAATATAAGACGTTCAGACTATAAGCCAAGGTACTTATTTTTACCTGAAAAATGAGCAACAGCCAATTCCTTGGTACTACAGATGTTTGGAAACTACTGCCCATCTCAAAGCCCATAGACCCCAAAGAAGATTTTGAAAACTACTTGTAGCTCTTACCAGCACCTCTGACAGGTGAGTCAATGCTCATTACTTGCTCCTCCATTACATCTGGATAGTGTTGAGAGGAGTTGCTCACGTGCCTATGTGCCCTCTTCTAACGGCAATCACGACTGCTCTGGTCTTCATTCAAGGTGTGAGTAATCATTGTACCGAAGACACATAATGGTAGCTCATTATCTATGTAACTCCGGTCTCTTCTTCCCTGTAAATTTGCTTTGACCCGTGTATAAGCCGAGGTTAGCTTTTCAGGCTTATTTTAAAACCTAAAACCCTTGGCTTATATTCGAGTATATACGGTATGTGTTTCCTTTCTAAATCATCCAGTATGGCGCTTCGTCTGCAAACACGTGCTTTGCTTACACCTATATACAGGCCTTAAAGGGCATGTCCACACCCCCAAAAATTAATCCGCCCCACTACTGGCCCCATCATGTAGTGTAGTTTAATCCTTACCCACATCCCAGCTCAATGGTTTCTCCTGTAGCCCCCCCCCAAAGTCAAAAAACTGCCCACCAGGAGGATAGCAGAGTCCATATAGGACTCTGCCTCCTACCTGGCCACCGGGAGAAGTTTGGCATGCGTACTGCAGCCTTCTCCCCCCCCTCTCCTCTCCTGATTAGGATTCCCTCCCCCTAGTGTAAATCCCTTGTCACCAAAGATTCCCCTGTCCCCCAGCCCAAACGCTATGTAATATTATTAGAAAATGCCTGAACATTACTTACCTTCCCCCTTGCCTCCACCACACTGAACTCCCGGCAGCGTGGTCCGTGACTGGCTGCCGCTCAGCCAATCACAGACGCGAGTCCGGTCCGCCCCTCTGCTGCATTTACTCGCAAGCAGAGGGCCTGGCAGCGTGGCGGAGGCAAGAGGGAAGGAAGTAAAGTTTGGGGCATTTTCTAATAATATTAACATAGCGGTGGGGCTGGGGGGTCAGGGGGAAACTTTGCTGGATTTTTTTAAGGGTGGGATACCCTTTAAGATTGTAGGCTGATGTAACGACTAAGTAGGAATAAATTACCATAATTTCATGTCAAAACTGTTTTTTAATGGCTAATTTATGTTTTTGTCTGAAAAACCTGAACGTGAAGTTTGGACATCTCTACTAGGTATAAGATGTATGAAAATAATGCAAAAATATCATTTTGTGTTATATAAATAAAATTAATGGGCATATTTACAATGTCAAAGTGTAATACAATCCCCCATAGGCGACTAAGTATAAGTCAAGGTGTTTGTCTGGGGAAGACAATTTGTACATGGATAGAAAATTGGTTAATGAATAGGATGCAGAGAATAATTGTTAATGGGGCTTCATCATTATGGACTAAAGTGCTAAGTTGGGTGCAACGGGTTGGTGGGGCCGCTTCTATTTAATTGTTTATAATATTTTGGAAGTGGGTATTGTCAGCAAGGCTTCTGTATTTACTGGCGACACAAAATTTGTCGACCATTAAAAACTTTAGAGAATGTGTATCGTTGCAGGGGGATCTAGATAGATTTACACATTGGGCTGCTAAGTGGCAGATGAGATTTTTAGACTTAATTTTAGACTTAAAAACCTTGTGCTGCTTATCCATAAATGTCTCTGAGTTAAGTGAATCTTTGTTGGAACGGCATCTTTGGTGGATAACAAACTTAAAGGTAGTAAGCAGTGCCAGACAGCAACAGTCAGAGCCAGCATGGTATAGTCTTGTATAAAGAGAGTTATGGATTCAAGGGAGGAAATTATTATTCTCCCTCTTTACAAAGCATTGGTAAGGCCTCATTTCAAATATGCAGTGCAATTTTGGAATCCTGTGTACAAAAGGACATCTTTGAAATGGAAAGGGTTCAGAGAAGGGCAACTAAATTAATGAGGGGATTGGGGGAGCTTGAATATGAAGAGAGACTGGATAAGTTACAATTATGTATGCTGGAGAAAAGGCGCTTGGGTGGGTATATGATTACTGTGTATAAATATGTTAATGGGCCATACATGAAACTATGAAGGTTATCGGTGCTAATTCTTCTGTTTTTATCAAGCTCTCCACCTTCTCTTTTTATTTGGTATCAGTCACTTAGGATTTAATGGGTTTAACATGACTACCCAGATCTCGGTAAAATCCCGAATATACGAAAACGGAGCACATTTTCAAGGCTTTTGGAACATTCAAGCTATTGTCGATAATTTTCGAAAATAGCCTTGAACGTTCCAAAATCCTCGAAAATACGCTGAATTCTGGTTGATCCGTCCGGATTCGGATGGATCATTGGGATATAGGTTTGACTTGATGGACATATGTCTTTATTCAACCTTAATTACTATGTTACTATGCATCGGACCCTATGTCTTTATTCAACCTTAATTACTATGTTACTATGCATCGGACCCAGATCCCATCTCTAAACATGACCATATCATTAAAGTTATAGGCCACAATTATTACTGGGTAAAGTGCTGCCTGTAGCATTTTGTGTTTAGTTCCTCTGGTGACTCTTGTTGTTGTGGCAGTATTCATGTTGCAGGTAAAGATGGTGATTTGTGTTCCATCTCACAACATGTATATTGCATATTAAAGTAGCCTGTGTGTTAGCCTAGGGCTAATGGCACTCATGTGGTTTTGTTGTTTGTCTCCAAGATAAAATTGTGTAGATAAAATGCCTTAGTTATATTCATTAGAAATTGCTTAACTTTCAGCAAAGGGGAACTTATCTAGCCAAAAATAAAGAGGTTATGATGGATTGTGTTGTTTCTTGTATGGCCGAAGGCTAAATGTAAACAGAGTACACACCAAGCATTGCAGTGTTACAGTAAAGAAAATGCTGAAAGCATTCACTTAATCTTGACCTTCAATCTATGACTTGTGTGTGTAATAGTTCAGGAAAAGCAAAGCTTGTAATGAAAGTTGTTAAGATCACATTTTTAAAGACAAAAGGACATTTACTTTTTGGAAAATTCTTTATGAACTAACTCATCCACTAATTCACTAATCTTTCTTTCTTTCTTTCTTTCTTTCTTTCTTTCTTTCTTTCTTTCTTTCTTTCTTTCTTGCTTGCTTGCTTGCTTGCTTTCTTCCTTTCCTTTAAAGTATTCTGTTCAAAAGGCATAACATGGTCTCTACTAATATTTAAGTCAGCGGGGGTGTTCCTTAACATAACATATAATTTAATCATTAAAAAGTACTAAAAGTCCAATTTAATATAATTTCTGTATATAAATGTGTAGTTTATTTTTCTAAAACATATTTATCTCTCCCTGGTTTTCTTTCTCTTTTAATTCAAGTTATTTTTCCACCTACTTATCATATAGTATAGTATAGTATTTGATGTTGATTAAGTTTTTTGGTCAAAATACAGTAAAAGTCCTTTTTTATATATAAAATAAAAAGAACTGGTTTGTACAATTTGCAGGACTTGGTTTCTGCAAATGAGTTCGGAAGAAGACAAGGAAAACTCAAATAAGGATAAGTGTTAAAAATTGCAAAATTTCACAAATTTACAAAACCTTCAGGACGATGCACCTATGTTAGTAAGTAGTAATGTAGGAAGGTATTTGACTTTGTGAATGCACTTGTAAACAAAAATAAGCAGTTAAAACATATAGGATAATAGGGTTATTCAATAAAAGTTCTTATCGTTATAAATGGTGCTAATTTTTGAATGTCGCTTTCTTGTGTTTAGGTATTGGGTCTTTCGGATGTACCAATTGCTGCCTCAGTGTGTGTTGTTTCGGTTTAACAGACAGGGAACGATGTTTTTTGAAATTCTTTTAATTTCTCGGAGACCCCCTGCACATATGGGATGACCAGTGTTCTTCCCTCCTGTCTTGCTTTTCCCTTCACTGTTGGTATTCGTGTTCTTTTTCTTTCCTTTACTTCTTTGACAAAGGCCCCAGTCTGGATATCCAAACAGCATGCATCAACGTATGGCCCAGCACAGAAGAGCCAATTCCTCGGGTCAGGACTCAGCCGTTATCTGCACTCTTAAGGCTAAAACGGACATACCAATCAATATTAATTTAACATTTGAAAGCTAATATTTGATTGGTTGGGCGTGCTAATTTTGCCCCAACCAATCAGATATTATTTAACATTTGAAAGCTAATATTTGATTGGTTGGGGCTAAATTAGCACCATTTATAACGATAAGAACTTTTATTGAATAACCCTATTGAATGTCCGCTTTCTTGTGTTTGGTATTGGGTCTTCGGAGTACCAATTGCTGCCTCAGTGTGTGTTGTTTCGTTTAACACAGACAGGGATACGATGTTGTTTTGAAATTCTTCTTAATTTCTCGGAACCCCCTGCTACATATGGGATGACCATGTTCTTCCTCCTGTCTTGCTTTTCCCCTTCACTGTTGGTATTCGTGTTCTTTTTCTTTCTCTCTACTTCTTTTGACAAAGGCCCCAGTCTGGATATCCAAACAGCAACTGCATCAACGTATGCCCAGCACAGAAGAGCCAATTCCTCGGCGTCAGGACTCAGCCGTGTATCTGCCTCTTAAGGAAACGGACCTACCAATCAATATTATTTAACATTTGAAAGCTAATATTTGATTGGTTGGGCTTTTTAACACTACAACAGAGAGTCCAACGGGGACCCTTGCCAGTAAAACTTTGCGTTCTCCTGTTAATATCACAACTGTATCCATTCTTTAATCCATTCTTTTATGTTCTAAACCCCACCCATATATTTCAATCTCTCGGTTTTACAGTCAATAGATAGTCCTTTTTTCGCAATTGCTTGCATGTGTCACATTTTGCTCATCTAACCTTTGAATGTCTAATACCTGGGCTCATAACTACAGCACTTAATTTTGTTTTACAAATTTACTTTGGTTTAAGAACGCACCTATTGAACTTCTTGCTTTTTAATATTTATTCAGTGACGCCTGCTTGCACTTACTTTTGTGCCCCGGTTTTGTGCAATCTCCCTACAAACTTCTATTTGGATCCTAAATAATAAACAACAAATACAGCGGGAGCGTAATCCCCTTCCCCACCCATGTATCACAGCTGAACGGAGCTCCAATCTCTATAGTCCCCCGCCAACAACCGACGCACCACCACGGTCGATTACAACAAATGAAAATAGAAGGGACGGGCTCTCATTTGCTGTACAACTTCTTTTTAAGGGTAGCTAATTAAAACCTAAACTTCAGAGTGAACAGTCCAATGTTACACACAAGTAGAGTTGGGGGAGTAAGCAGCCTGACGCTCTAACTTCCTCACTTACCTCACAGGCTGGCTCCCCTAAAAAAATCTGAGTAGGAGGCCGGCCAGGCCTTTAAAAATAGATATTTCTCCAAAACAAGTTAAAACCTACATTTCTCTAAACCAGTACTTCATACTTTGTGTCCCTTTCTCTTAGCGATGACCATTTTTGCCAGACAAAAAGGCAGTTCCCTTGTACACGTTGTGTAGTGTACATTATATTTGTGAAAATAATGCTTAAGGTGGCCCATCACTATTAAGATCGTAATTACGATTTAAACCCACCATACGACTTTGATAGACAGATGTACATGTTCATTGTACTTAGATGTACTATCCATATGTTCGACATTCATTTGTTTTTAGGGTGATTAAGTTTTGATGTTTCGTATTGTGAGGTTACATTACATTAAACATTTAATTGAACACTACAATCATTTTACCAATCAACTTAAAAAGACTTTCCCGATCGATAATACGATCGATATTATTATCTAATGTCCATAATAATCTTGGAAAAATTTTAATTTTTTCGGCCAATCATGGCATTGTCGGATTGGTATGTCGATTGTACATAATCGTCTTAAATGTATGGCCCCTTATTTTTTTTTTAGGGTTTTTGGTGAGACCGATCCCTGTCCATGAAGCCATTTTAACAAGATTTGCCAGATTAGACATCTTGTCGAGCTTTAATGCTAATTAGTGACAGCGGGAAAGGAAACTAAGATCCCCCCCAATGCCTAAATTGATCTGCTTGAGAGACAATTGTGTTTGCCAAAGTCTTCTAATAAATGTGGGTTATTTTTACCTTTGTCTAGCAGTATAAATGAGTTCTAGATATGCACTATGCATTAAATAATTGGCCAACAAATGAGATGGTCGAGCCATGTCGCATTTTTTACGTTTAAGGACCTAGGACACATAACTTTATATCTATATCAGTAACAACTGCATGTGCCTAAACAATCTCTCTCCTACACACAGCAGTGAATTTTGTATTGCTAGGTCTAATTAAACATCGTTTTAAACACATACTTAATTCTCATTGCATTAAATAAATGGCTGTTTCTGAAATGGCTATGCAGAAGCTTTTATTGTTTGCAGAATTATAGTAGAGCTAGCGCCATTCTTATCATACACATTGTATACTTGCTACTTAGGCTTTTCAACTCTGACAAAGGTTTATTGATGAATTCTGTGCTGATTCCTAACACATACAATGAGACTTTTGTTTATTGAATCTTATACCTGTGAATGTGTTCTGGCTAAGCCAGTCGTCGATAAAAAGGTCCGTTGTATAGGGTATTATGTGCAGAGATTAAAATGAATGAAAAATATTCAGATTGTTTTTGCTCAGGAAATTTTAGGGGACTAACAGCAATTCACACGCCAGGATGATGTTGTGGGCTAGTCGCACACCCTCTACGAATCCGATTGCGTTTTCGTGCCAAGCGTTGCACACACCCATCGTACCCCTATTTGAGGGACCCCCCTAACATGCTATGCACTTGAGACTTTTTTATGGTTCAGTTTCAAAGTGCAGTGCACATGCTGGGCGTGCACAATCACATGCACATTGCGATGATGCGTTCTTCGTGTGTCCTAGGTCCTAGCCCTCGCTGCTGAAATAGCAATAAAATTGTCATTGTGCACCTGGTTTCGCCTACGGTAGTGTAACTGTTTCTTTTTTCTCGAGTTGACAAGAATTTTACTCACAGCTAAGCCAATGACTATCGTATCTTTCACCACGATGTTTAATCCTGTTGCTTACACTCTTCTCAGGTCGCCATTGTATATATTGGATACTATCAAAGAACTGTTACTTACCTCTGTAAAATGGGGTTTATTTCGTTTTCAAGCTCTGGCATTTTACAGGTACCAAGCCAAAGGGAAAATTGTACAGTAAAATGACTTCAGCAAGGATAATCCTTACCACCTTATTATGTTAAGCGCATTGCATTTCCAACCTTTATTCATCGGCTCTTATGAGCTAACTAGGTACCGCCTGGATTTGCAATATTATCTTTTAACTCCTAACTCCTTCATTGGGGGCTGTGTGGCTAAAGCCTCATCAATTTATAACGAACACTCTAGTTCTCTAGACTGAAAGGTGCATTAAATCCGAAAGGTCCTGGCGTCTTGCAATACTCCGAGAGCAGCTATCGGCACATACATCACCCGGGTCCCTTACACATCATTCAAAAAAGGAACTATTTCAAGATATGAATAGAGACGAAAAAAAATGAACTGGGCAAACACAGGCTAATCATCCATGCAGGCTAAACTACACTACACCCAACAAAATTGACTCTAAAATTACTATTAGGGATAGGAGTAGTTCCAACATCCCGACTACTGGTTCGGCCCCTGAACTGCAAGAACATAAAATTTGTTTTCGCAATATTTCATTATCAATGCCCATTATTGGATTTCTAATGATGTGTTGCATTTTAACATCTGAATTAGAATATGAAGTAATTGGCAAATAAAATTGTTGTTTGTTTTCTATTTGCAGTAAGCTTTTGTGCTCAAGCACAATCGATCAATTTCATATAATTGACTTTCCTTTTTAAATGTGTCTTTGGGGAGAGGGGGGTTGGAAAATAACATGTCCTTACACTTCAAATAATAAAAACATAAAGACCGTCAAAGAAAATCACAAAGCATAGATAAAGGAACTGTCCTTGGAACAATATTAGTCCCATGTCGGAGAGACCATTTTTTGAGTTTTCTATCTTTAATTCATATATTTCATGTGTTTACGCAATCAACATAGTTAACTTAACTGTAAGTCATAAGTGGGAAGGTTTTGCATAGTTTTCCCTGGGGTAGGAGTATTCAAGAAGTTTTAGATCAAGATCCTATACATGGAATTTGAGGGAACATTTTGGTTTCGTGCACCATCTGTTTGGTTTTTGTTTAATCTTTTGTTAGATTTGCAATAACCGTAGTCTTATTTTGTTTAGATACATTATCTATCTCTAATTTGGTGCCTTAGTAGTTATTTCACAGTCCAATATGAAACCATCTTCCTATCTGGATTCTGCTAAGAGCTCACGCCCAAACCAATTAAAATTTGAATGTCCATTGAAGACAACAGCATACTCATCTTAACAAAAGGTTTCAGAATTATCGATTTTGGGGGCGGGGCTTATGACACCGCTTATAACCTGCCTGTCACATGGCAGACACATGCAGAGACACCGAGACAGTGTCATTCTGGGAGTGGAGCATTAATTTTACAAGCCTATCACTAGATTCCGAGAAGCTAAATTAACATCATCCTTGGCTTATTTGAATGGTATAAAGAGCTTTTCAAAATAGACACTTGTATGGAGATCACAGTTTACCCTTTAATGCAAAAAATACATGTTATTGTATCCTACATTTATCCATTGTTTGAAACACTTTTTTTAAAGAAAGATTAATGTTGATATACATGCAAAATCTATCATCTGAATTCAGTTTATATCTTAAGCAATAGTTTTCTTCAGAATGGCCGGTTTACTTTCTGAACTTTCTTCCTTTAGTTAACCATTGGTGCATCATCCATAGTTAAGTGCTGTCGAGAGGGGAGGTGACCAGCAGAATTTCATGAATCCTGTCACAGATCAACGGGGTTTAAAACCCGACTCTTTTTCAAATACTATTCCACCTTGCCAAAGTCAACACAGAGAGAGCAAAGAAGGTAAATATATTTGGATATCATACATGGATGGTTCTCTTATTTCAATAGTTTTTTCAAATACTTGAATGTGTGTTACTTCATGAGCTGACTCGACTTTCTCAACCTATTAACGACACACAGCATTCTTCTAGACATGCAACAGATGAATTCCTTTTTGAAAGTGACCGTGCCAGGTTACAACCTGATCTGATTTCTTTCAGCACAGGAAATACTTTACAGTTCACACTGAATCCTTTATTTTACAGATTCATAACAATTTTATATCTTTCGTTACAGTGATTTTTTTTTTTTTACTGCAAACAATCTGTGTTTAATTTTATGGCTCTCCTTGCCATTGATCTCTAATGTACATTTCGAGGAAAAATGCATTCAGTCTAAATCTCGCAGCAATAACCCAATCAATAATTTTTGTGGCAGTTGTTCTAGTATACAACCGTATTTACTATTGCATTTGTGAACAAGACACTATGACTTTTTAACCTTTTTTCCTTCATGGTCTTCTGACAGCAATAATCAATTTTCAACGTCACAAGCATAGTTTTTGTGATTGTTGACACCTTTTTTTTCAAGCACATTAATGGCTCTGGAGGCACAGCCTTTATTTGTTCTTTATTCTTCCATATATCACAATATTTTTAAGTGTTATGAACTTCTGGCTTTTTTCACTTTTCTTCACCTTTTTTTTTACAGTTACACTTGACAGATAAATCTTCTTGTTTCCGAACCTTCTTATCTTGTAAAAAAAATAGGGATTTGTCTGTTTTTGTAAAAAAAATTTTTTAATTTTTTTTTTCAAGCTCATACGTTAATAAAAGTTGATGTTATGAGGTCCTGCTGCTTAATCAGGGACCCTAGTTCTTAAAAGAGCCTTGCAAGCTCTTAAAAGCCTTGATCTCACCACTATCCGGAAATCTTCCTGATATATTCTTTATTCCTTAAAATTCTCCTATCTACTACGCATGTTCAAGTAAATAAGGTCCAGGTGTCTCCTGAAAGCCACATCTTATTCAGATCAGTCTATCAAGAATCCTGTTATTGGGCAACAGACCAGAATTCAATTATTTTGACACTGATTTCTGACCAATCAATTTAAGGTAATCTTTCAAAAGGTCTATATGAATAACACTTACGGAACTGCCTGCCTCAAAGCCATGAGTATTGTTCTAATCATAAAATGTATCTGAGTTACGACTTCGGGATCAAATAAGTGGAGAGAAAGAAGAAAAAGACCAGGCAAATGATATGATGTACAATCTGCTAGCACCATTTCTGTTTTTTCCCCCACTGCCCTTTCCATTTCCTGATTATTCCTCGCAACATCATTGTTTGCAACTTTTCATTTTTAACATCACATTTTTTTGTGTATTTACCCTCCTTTACCTCATGAGCCTGTTTGCCCTTGAGCCTGTAGGGAAAAAAAGAGTTTAAACTTCATAAGCCTTTTCAGACACTGACATGAATGCAATGAGAGCTGCACCCCCCCCCAAACAAAAAAAACAAAAAAAACATTAACCAGTGTGTTGCCTTGTTTCAGGTTTTAGACCATTTTCTAGTACTTTGCAGCATGTAAAAAGTTTTTTGTGACTGTTTTTTAGGAACTTTAGTGTTCCATCTACCTACAGATGACACATCATTAAAAATAAAGAGAATGAGTGGTAATATTCGATTTTGATGACAAGTAAAAAAAGAAGTTGTAACAAATAACAATCCCTCAGTGATCTTATAACTTTACACTTTACAATTAAATGGTTTTTTTTATATGGTATTTGATTAAAGTTGTAGAGGTAACAATTCAGTATAGACCAACTAAGGGTTTAAAGGCTATGATAAGTCCCTTGATCCCGAATATTTGTTCAAGCAAAATAGCTTGTTTGATGAGGAAATGAATGCTGTAGAGTTTGTTTGTACTTACCATTGGGGCTAAGTGATCAAAAAGTCTTACATGAAAAATATTGCATTTGAAAATAGCTTGGAGTCATTTTTTATCATAGTGAAATTTATACTATACAGATAATTTTACTTGTCCGTAATAATATTTTTTAAACGTGTGAAGTTGTTTTTTAAATTTGTTAACTTCTTCATGTTGCTGTAATTTTTGGTTTGATCGATTTATAGATCAAAATACAAATTTTTCCTTTATTGCCATTCGACAAATAAGAAAAGTTTCAGACATAGTTCAATACCTTATGTAACAAATATTTTCTATATATAGAACATGTGTTAATCATTCGGTGTAATATACTTTCCTTAATTTTCTACATTAAAATAACAATTTAACTTGAATTTGGTCTGTTACTACAAACACCATGTACGATGCATATTTAGTAATATTATAAAGACGCCAAGGTAATATGCAAATAAAGCACTTCTTTTTTTCACTTAAAAAGAGAGGGTGTGTAGAATTGGTGTTACAACACCTTAAATTTGTGCATGTTGATAGTCAGCATCCCAAAAATTAATTATATGCAAATTGAGGAAGGGAATTTATCAGAACATATTTTAATACTTGGTATTTGTTTTTTTTTTATTTCACATAAAAAGAATGAGAAGGCGTGTGTGGAGGTGAAAACAACTTGTACGAGAGAACTGAATTTTTAGGAAACTTGTAGACATTTATTTACCATGGGTTGGATGGAATTATTAGCTAACGCTTAAATAGTCATAGATCATGCATCAATTTGAAGGGGGCAAATGAAAAATTATAAATAGGCAAATAAACACCAATATTACAATAATTAGAAGCTGACAGAACGTAGGGATAATCCTTTTATTAAGCAGACAAAATGATGCTCTCTCCACTTCCCAAATCCTCTGCCTCTCAAATGTTCCCGTGTCAACCACTGTGCAGCTCTCCAAGCTTTGAGACAGGTGGGTATAGCAATGCTTTCAGCCATTGGCTGCAATATCAATCTGTTACAATACCTTTAATTGACTGATAAGTGGGAAGAACAACGAAGTCTGAAATAAGTAACAAAACACCAGTGAAGCATTATGTTACCCATATATCAATTTGTCTAACCATTGTAGTTTTGGGGTTTCGTGGTAATTGACCTATAAATAACATATTTAGAGGTGCTTTGTACATTACAAACAAAACATCATCTAGCCACTGCTGTTGTATTTTCTTCCTGGTTACAGCTTCTTTTAAGGCAAAATAGAATTTAGCTACTGTAATACTGTTAATTGTCCGTTGCTGTAAGATGCTGCTTTTTCTTTTAGAGATGAGTCTCTTAATGTAGACACAACATTGTTGTGTTTACATTAAAGGGGAATTTCAGTAAATAAATTGCTTTGAAAGAAAAAAATGAGTATTTTTATTTATTACCATATTCTGACTCATCCCAACAATTTCCCGTGTATAATACGTACTGGCTTCATGTTTGTAGTACCCCCGCCAAAGGTCCTGTGTATGGTCTCAGTCACTAGTGTCAGTGATTTAGTTGCTCAGTAGAGATCTAAAGCATCGTCTGACCAACCCAACACCAATTCGTAAAACTATTAGTAGTCTCAAGGGTATTAACATCAATTGCTTTTTTAAAATTAAAGGTATATGAAATAATAGATACATAATTTTAATATAATGATGTTTTTATTTTTCAAAGATTAGCTCGGCTTTACAGGTGTGTTACCAGCAGCCGAGGGCTTGGAAGAAGAGGCGGAGCATTGTGCACCGTCCACATCCAATCAAAAGTCCATATATAGCATTCTCTGATGCCACCTTACACGGGAATCACCTAAATCTGTTTATTAATTGGAATTTAATTCCACTAAGAAAAAAAAAAGAAATGAATTCATTATTCATTTTATAATCATTCTATTGATATATAGACATAAATATACACCTCTTGTCATTAATCACTGGACCCAGATTAAAATATTTCCCTAGTTAAAGGTCAAAAACTACATTAAAATGATGTATCACTGTCTATTATTTATCTTCCCTGCCTAAAGCTCACAGTAAGGATGGACAGTAGCACGCAGGGTACTATCATTTTAGTTTCTCACATATAAAAGAGTATTTGCTATACACCCACCATTCTGGCATGTAAGTAGAGAATAGATCAACTTCTTCGAAAATACGTTTTCCGCTCGGGATTCGCGATTTTCCGAAAAAATATCTGAAATTTCGAAAATCCACAAAATTTTGCCATTAAGTCATGGGGAAAAAAGTTTCAGAACTTGTCCACTAAAATAAGGTATTACATACGCCGTTGTCAAGCTTTACTGTAATGGCTCTGAGGACCTGGGAAATGTCCAAGGAACACATGCTTGCGAAGAAGAGCAAAAAGCTGGAAGTAAGTGCACCCGCTACTTTCCAGTTTCCGTCGCTGGCCTATTTGCAGTAATCCTTGATAGCCTATTCGAGAATTTTAACGTTCGAGGATTCTTGAATTTCCGAGTATCCCGAATGGCCAAAAGCCCCTTGCATCCAGATTTGTTCGTGGGTCCCATACGGCTCACCCAGCACCCCCTCCCGGTCCTTAGAAGGACCATTGTGGCTCTTACAAGGCCCATTCAGGCTTAAGGGGTCCCCGCAGCTCCAAATGGACCCCCTCCATGGCACTTATAACTGCCTTGTGGCCCATGGAAGGCCCTTGGTGCACTGACAAATGCCCTTTGGGGTTTAAGGGGGCCCCGCAGCTGTAAATATGATTGGTTAATGTGTCATCATATATTGCAATCATTGAAATACTGATACACCAATCACAATTGGATTGGTCCTTCAGCAAACCTAAAGAGGGGCAAACCCTGCAGAGCTCAGAAGCCATCACAATGATGGCAAAGAAAGAGACACCAAGCAACACCAGCGACATTGATGTTGCCAGCGCCGGCTGGAAGAAAGAAGACACCCCCCCAAGGGCTCTCCTAAAAGCCAATGAGTCCGTTTTTCGAGGTGCAGGACCCCAACAAAGGCACTTGTCAGTGCTGCAAGGGCACTTATAAGTGCCAGAATGGGGTCCCGGTTTGAGCTGCGGAACCCCTTAAGCCGCAATGGCACTTGTCGTGTCACAAGGGCCCTTCCAGGGCCATAAGGGCACTTATAAGTGCCGGGCAGTGGGGTACGGGGTCAAGCTGTAGTACCCCTTAAGCCCCAATAGGCACTTATCAAAGCCACAAGGGCACTTTTAAGTGCCGGGGAGAGGGTCCCCGTTTTGAGTTGCAGAACCCGCTTAAAGCTTCAAAGGCACTCATCAGGCCACAAGTTTACTTATAAGTGCCCAGGGTGGGGTTCGGTTCGAGTTGTGGGACCCCTTAAGCCCAAACACTTGTCAGTGCCTCAAGGGCCACAACGGCACTTATAAGTGCCTGGAGGGGGGGTCCGTCTAAAGCTGCAGGACCCTTAAGCCCTTAAGGCCACATATTTCCTTCTAGGATTCTGGAGGGGTTACACGAGGGTTGAGCTGGGGGACCCCCGAACATCTGCTATGGGACTTTCGGCCATTTGGAAATCCTTGGCCATCTGAGGATTACCGAATGTTCGAGATTTATGAAAATTTCCTGGCTTTTTCTGAATTTCTGGAAAAAGTTCAGAAAGCAGATTTTTCGGGAAATCTGAGAGATCCGCTATTGCCATCCCTACATGTAAGTAAGGGTACTGTAAATGTGTTTTTGGGTGAACTTTCCTTAATAGAAATGTGTTTCCTCGGGTTGAACTGCTGGTTCAAAGTCCAACGGACACCCAAAACTTTTCAAATCAAAACTTTTCCTAAATTCAAAATTTTAATAATGGCGTTTATTGATTTTGCAAGCATTTTGATCGATGAGATTCTGAAGTTTTATATCTTCAAATATTCAATGTTTCGACTGATGGATACCTCGAAAATCGATACTGAAGTTTAACATTTGATATTAATCCCTGAAACCGATGTTTTTTTAGCTGCTTGTAGAAAGGGAATTTTTCGGTTGTGATACTATTTTTATTTCAAACTTCTCTGCTTGGTAAATGTTGCCTAGTTCATTTCCCAGTTCCCTATGCAATTAGAACACAGTTAAATTGATATCGGACAAGCAATTAACAATGATTATTTTATAAACTTTTGTACAAATATCTGATTTCAGAACTAAACTAGCTGCCTGAAAGGCTGTCCACCCCCAAACTAAATTTTAAGCCCTACTGGCCCCACTGTTTAAAAAATCCTTACCTACATCTCTGCTCCTTATGGTTCTCCTTCATGTCGTTTTCAAAGTTCCAGAAAGAGAGGGCTGTCTGTGATGCATCCTGGTCCCGGCTGCTTCCTTAAAGGGGAAGTTCAGTGCAAATACATTACTTTCAGAAACAGAGAGCATTTTTTCATCCCAATGACCTTACTCGCCAATTCAGAATTTTGTCTGTGTATAAAATGCAACCAAATACTGACTTCCTGTTTGCAGACCCTAGTAAAGAACCGTTATGGTCTTGCCCTTGACCCAGAGCCAATCAGTAGAAATAACTGTTAGAAACTTCCAGGATGTGGTGGACCATTAGAACCTGAAATGGCAGATCATTATGTCACACGCAGGGAACAGCAAAGGGTATGAAATCCACCGATTTACAAAATGAAGAGAATATGTAGAAAACTAACAGGGTATTCAATAAAAGTTCTTATCGTTTAAAATGGTGCTAATTTTGCCCACCAATGAGATGATAGCTTTCAACTGTTAAATAAATCTCATTGGGTGGGGCAAATTAGCACCATTTTAAACATAAGAACCTTTATTGAATAACCCTTTATGTATGCATTACAACAACACTAACATTTTAACAAACATTGGTAATTTCTACTGAACTGACCCTTTAACCTAATAGGACAGTGACATGCGCAGGGACCCCTCCTACCATCGGATCCAGTCATGCTGTCCTTCCACATAGTGTTAAATCCTTTAATATATGGTAGATACCCCCTACCACCCCTAACCGCTGAATTATTTATTGAAATGTAATTGGGCTGTGTCTAAGCGAAACACAGACGCGGCTGCCATTCTGACCCCCTGCTTGCAAGTTCCACAACCAGGTAACCACATCAGTGCACCATGGAAGCGATTGTTTTTTTAAGAATAACACGGAGGCTGGGGGTAGGCAGGGGTATGTACCATATATTAAAAATGATTTTTAGTCCCTAACAATTGATATTGGGATAATGTCACAAGATTTTTGCATTCACAGTATGATACTGAAAATATTGGATAAGTAAGTTATTTCAATGGCTTTGGAATGTCAAATAGAATCACTGTATATTGCATATAGAAAGATAAATATGAAATGTAAAGTTGTGCCATTTATGGTAAGATGGAAATCTCATGTGAACTCAATATTAGTTTTGTCTCAGCACTGACCTGCAATGAACTTGGAATAATTGGTTTTAACGTGCAAAATACCCAACATAATTAAGTTTTAACTGTGAAAATGATTCTGTGGGTTTTATTCAAATAGTGATGCAAACAATGCATATGAACCAACAACTGACATTCTACTGTGCTCATAGCAGAAACTGATGCATAACCTTTAATGTGCTCTCTTCTTAAACAACTATCCTTTACATTGTGGAGACATTTCAGCTGCTTCTTGAATTCTGTTCTGTGATTGAGTTTCCTAGAAAGTAATGGAATGTTTCCTTAATTTGCTATAAATACATCATACATTTGCAATAAATCTATAATATAAAAATGAGACTTTAGTAAGGTTTTCAATTCATACTTAAAATGTTAGAATAACCCCAATCATTCTTTACTTAATAGCCTACTATTCCCACCAATAGGACCTGGGCACTTCCACCCCCCTTGTAGCCAAGTATGAGTAACTTCAATCGCTCTAAGAGCATTAGCAAATAGATTGAAAGAATAAATCAGTGCACTTACCAGAATAATGGGACCCCCACCACTGGTCCGGGCCGAGTGCAGTTTGTCCCCCCTTGTAGCTACTTAAAAAAAAAATCTAATGGCACAATCTCCAGAGATATTATTTAATCGTTTCCTGTCCCACTTGTTTCTGTTTCCTAACCCTGTGCATTTACTCTATGTCCTGCTTTCACTAGGTTTGGTGTATTTCCTTTTTCTGAGGAAAGATTTAGTGCACTCCCTAGCAGGCAGCCTTAATTGTCTTTTTTAACTCTTGCTTGGGTCTTGAGTTATTGACATGGGAAATAAAGTTATTAATCTGTAGTTACTGTAGTTGTGACTAAAACACATGAATATTTGATATAAATTCACAAAAATGTTTTTGTTCTAGACTATTTTACTAACATTTATTGCTGTTATATACTACAGAACTGCACTGCTGTTCCACAAAATGTCCAACGGCATACACTGTAACCATAGTCCTCAACTTTACAATACAACGGAGAAGTATTTTTCATAGACTAACCTTCTTTGAGTATCTCTTGTGAGTGGCAGTCCAGTAGTAATCTATACTATACTTGTAGTTAGTCTGGAAAAAGAAAGGCCTTGCATTGTATTATAACAAAGCTATACGCAATGCACATACGCATGATCATATCCTCTTGATCACTATAGGTAGGTACCAGGTTAGGCTAAAGTGGTTGACCTATATGGCAATATGTCTTTAACCATAAATATATGTTCTATGCATTTAAAATCATAATTACAAGATCATACATTTATCCAGTACATGTCGTGTTTTGGCCACAGCAGAAAATTAACACACAATCCAACTTTCCTTTTTAACATAGTTTTTGCAATGCCATTTAAAGATAAAAAAAGTTTATAATTATAAGTAGGAAACTTAACGATTAAAATGCTTTTGTTAAAGGATATGCTTTGAATAGTGGAAAAAAAAAAAGTTAAACAAGGCCTAGAAAGTGTTTCTTTCCAAAATGCATATCCACATGTTTACTCTATATGTAAGATATACATTGTTATATAGAATCTAACAAGCTAAATAACTTCGAAATTTTCGAAAATATGTCTCTAGGAGAGATTCCAATGGGATGTAGGGTATGTCCAGAGGGTCAAGTCTGCCTGCCTGATTTTAAAAAATATATTTCCACAGAACTCTTCCCTACTGGACACATTTTTTTAACTCTATTTTTTAGGTATGCAACAAGACTGATTTTACTGGGCATAATTCCTCTTGAATATTATGAACTCCCCTTTTTAAGAGATTCAGAGTCAGATTCTAGTAATATCACAAATGAGAAAATTCTTCTAATTCTCATTTCCGTGTAATTATCAATGTTGAAAGTGGAAACTCAAAAGTTAGCACACGTGTGAAGGAAGTGACTTCTTATTATTTTATACGGTTATGGGTGTTTACAAGTTCTGGGTGTTTGTGTGTGATTCCCAGATGTGATTCCCCAAGCTATGTACAGTAAGTTATCATTGCTATTTTTAATTCAGAGAACAGATTTTGAAAGTTCGCAACCTGAAAAGTTTGGGTTCGTTCGAATCTTAATGTTCGTCTCAACTTAGGTTCGAGTCTAGTCCATCTCTAATTCTTATTAGTAAATACTCATGTGGAAGCGGCACTTCAGATATATTTTTCAGTAACCAGTACAGAATCTAGAGCTACTGGGCAATGGGCATGTGGCAACTGTCCACTGAGTACAGGTGTTTACATTTCCATAGGATTGTTTTTATTGCTATGTAATACATGTTGCCCCATACACAGCTTTATCAGGATTTGTTGTTTCCTGATTCTGGTTCTAATTATTTACTCAGGATTTTATATCTATATATACAGTATATACTGACAACCTTTTACACAGGAAACAGCTTCCTACTGTTCACCTTTTTGAGATTTTGGATAATCACTACAGGAGAACCTTTGAGGCAGAAATATAGGTAAGGATTTTTGTTAACCTGACAGTGGGGTCAGTAGTGGGTTAAATATTAGTTTGGGGTGTGACATGCCCTTTACCATAACACTATTGTCCATATACACTGATCCGTGCACTATATTCCATGAACTTTATGTAAGGACTTATTTTTTTTTACTAAGGTTCACCTGTGTTCTTTTGTTTATTATTCACAATTGGGCTCTATGGGGAAATATAATTTCCTGTGGATTTGTGTACCTGCCTCTACAATCTACCATTTGAATCCAGTAATACACTTTTTTATAGGCCAATTGAAAAGTATCACCTGATGTTATATTTATTTGCACTTTCTATCACAGTAGAAAGTTTTTACTGCACTTTAGACTGTACATGTGTTAAAAAAAATGTTGAGAAGGAAAATTAATTGAACTCCTGAAGCTGTTTAGTATACAAGCATGAAATCACAGTTTTCGCTATTAAGTCATTTGTATAGAACTACTACATTCCATAGGAAGCAGGGACAGAATAAAACAGTGTCTCTTACTTTGTGGGGTTTTCAGATATACTAATTAAAGCAAAGTCAAGGCACGTACTATTCATAGTATAGAACTGAATCATTATTGACCTTAACTGGTATGCACTTGACAAATTAAAGAACATCTGATAGCCTAAATGTAAAAGCAGCTATATTTTCCATGCAAGGATTCTTGTTTAAATAATAACACCAGTCCTAGCAATAAATCTGCATGGTTAGATAAGGGGTGAGAATAGAAGTCAGATCGTTATTTGCACTTTCATTAAAAATAAAATTGATGTATCGTTTGCGTGCTAACTTTAATGGTAATGTGACCATTTTGAAAGAGTTCAGTTAGAGTAAATAAAGTTGCACTAGGGACTTCTTCTTAAAAACGTTTCATGCTTCCTTTGCTTACACGACATTGATGTAGGTTTTAATAAGATATCTTTTTTAATGCTCTTGTTGTCTGTATATTTGTTAGTCTGCTAACACACCACTGTATGTCTATATCGTTATTGAGGATATGGCACTGTATAGTTTCTTATCAATGTATGTTATTGGCTCCACTTCTATCTGTCTCAGATATTGAGATTCCTACTAGTAAGTGTGCATTGTTGGATCTATGTTTAATAATATGAAAGTGATGGGAAGCTTATTTTGTCAGTGTTAAAGGGCATGTCTCTCCTCTCTCAAGCCCTGAAGATTGTTAAGTTACTTACCTCTCCCTCTCCTCAGCCCCTGAACTTATGATACTTATATTTTCTCTCTGCTCTGTTCTCCCCCAGTCCCCACCTTCTCTGCTGCCCAGACAGCTTTTTATAAGGAGGCAGGCTTGAAAAGGTCAGTAATTACCATGATTAAACTGTAATAGCAGTGAGTGACTGCTGGAAGAAAATGGCGTCTGTGTTGGATGCCAGCTTTCTTGCAAAAAAAGGTAAGTATTATGGTTTCAGGGACCATGGGCAGTTAAGTAACAATACAATTTCAGGGCAGAGGTAATTTAGTTTTTCCTTTCTGGGGTGGGCACCCTTTAATGGACAACTCCAGTCCTTAATCCCTCCCATCCTTCTCTCCCCATTAAATTGCCTAGGCTGAGTACCTGAACCACTAGATATTACTCCAAGGCTTGCAATAGTTCTACTTACCTAAATTACTAGGTTTGGTTCGCCAGTTGGTCTCCCCACGTGTTTCGAGCCCAGGCTTTATAGGAAGACATGCTTTTTCCATTTTCTGAAACAAACAAGGAGGGGGTGACGCATCAAGACCTGGCAATGCAACATTAAGCAAATATTGCTTATCCAGGAATTTATACCCATCATATCCTGAGCTCTTTTTATCTTAAAGGGAAAAGAAAGGATTTAGAGTTGTTTGTCCTTTAACACTGGCAGATAAAATATATGTGCTAATTCTGGTTTTTGATACGTTTACTATTACATTTGCTCTCAGGTATCAAGGTGCAGTTTCCTATGCGTTTGGCAAAATGTCATTTGCCAATGAATGTATCACTATACAAGCACACAGTCTTTCAGTAGATAATGGTAGAGTAGCTTCCATTGGATGTTTCTGGAGAGGGCTGGAGGTGTTTGGGGAGTGAAGGATTATCTCACCCCCTTTTTGCTTTTTTCTGGATCATGCTGTTGGTAAGGCATTATAGATAAATATCTTTATTCCACTTCCTCCAATATTACTATGGCTGGCCTGAGCACACACACCCTTATTTCCACTAATTTATCTTGTCTTTACTTTCAGATACTTAAAAGAAAGAAAAGGCTTCTAACCCATAAATGGTGCAATAGAGTAAAGGTGCCCATACTCTATATGATTTTACTTACCCGACCGACGCTCACCGATGTTTCATCGATGCGGCCGGACCGCTTCTCTCTCGATCTTCATTCGACGACAGGCGATCGCAAAATCCTATTCATTTGCGATCGCATTCGGTCGAATGTAAGATCGGAAAGCGGTTCCGGCAGGATTGAAGGAACATCGGGTGCGCTCGGTCGGGTAGTAAAATCTTAGAGTGATAGGCACCTTAAGAGTATCTTTTAGATTTTTGGATGGTTGCACAAATGGAAAGCTCACTACTGACCACATCAGGGTATAAATTTAATTGATTTATTTAAAAAAAAAATGTAGAAACCTTATAGTGTAATTAGATACAAAAGTTAAATGTTTTTTCTCACTTAACTTAACTTCCTTTAATACAGCCCCTTTTCTATGAAAACATTAATTTACATTCAAACAATTAAGATTATGAGCTATGAACTTCTAAAAACATTCAGTTTAGTCTGTAATAAATTCAACGCATTGCGCTTTTATTTGCAATTTACACTAAGACCAAGAAGTATATGAATAAGCTGATTTACTTTCATTTTCTTGATCTTTCAACATTTGGAAGATGCTGTTAAGTACAGAAGATTGCTGTGCTGACCAATCAGTTAGCATAAGATCAAACACCAATATATAATGAAAATGATTATTTACATTTGTATTTTTGAAGTGCTGCCACTCCTATTTCATAAAAATGTTTTAAGCTGTGCTTTTTTCTCAATACATTTAAAACCATTTCTATTTAGATGATAGCCTTATCTTACTAAGAATATTTACCAGTTTAAAAGCATTACGCTTCTAGCAAGGAGAATGCTGTGAAAATATGCACTAGTATGTCAAGTGCATATTTCCATACTTTCTACAAATACCGTATATACTGGAATATAAGACGTTCAGTATCTATAAGCCAAGGTACTATTTTTACCTGAAAAATGAGCAAACAGCCAAGTCCTTGGTACTACGAAATGTTTGGAAACTACTGCCCATCTCAAAGCCCATAGACCCCCAAAGAAGATTTGAAAACTACTTGTTAGCTCTTACCAGCACCTCTGACGGTGAGTCAATGCCATTACTTGCTCTCCTTACATCTGGATGTGTTGAGAGGAGTTGCTCACGTGCCTATGTGCCCTCTTCTAACGGCAATCACGACTGCTCTGGTCTTCATTCAAGGTGTGAGTAATCATTGTACCGAAGACACATAATGGTAGCTCTTATCTATACTCCGGTCTCTTCTTCCCTGTAAATTTGCTTTGACCCATGTATAAGCCGAGTTAGCTTTTCAGGCTCATTTTTAAACACTAAAACCCTTGGCTTATATTCGAGTATATCGGTTTGTGTTCCTTTCTAAATCATCCAGTATGGCGCTTCGTCTGCAAACAGTGCTTTGCTACACCTATTACACGGCCTTAAAGGGCATGTCCTCCCCCCAAACTATAATCAGCTCCCACTACTGGCCCCTCATGTAGTTAGTTTAATCCTTACCTCACATCCCAGCTCCATATGGTTCTCCTGTAGCCCCCCCCCAAAGTCCCAAAAACTGCCCACCAGGAGGATAGCAGATTCCATTAGGACTCTGCCTCCTACCTGGCCACCGGAGTAAGTTTGGCATGCGTACTGCAGCCCTTCTCCCCCTCCTCTCCCTCCTGATTAGGATTCCTCCCCCTAGTGTGTAAATCCCTTTTCACCAAGATTCCCCTGTCCCCCAGCCCCAAAACGCTATGTAATATTATTAGAAAATGCCTGAAACATTACATTCCTTCCCCCTTGTGCCTCCACCACACTGACTCCCGCAGCCGTGGTCCGTGACTGGCTGCGCTCAGCCAATCACAGACTCGCCTGCCGGTCCCGCCCCTCTGCTTGCATTAACTCGCAACAGGGGCCTGGCAGAGTGGCGAGGCAGAGGGAAGGTAAGTAAAGTTTGGGGCATTTTCTAATAATATTAACATAGCGGTTGGGTGCTGGGGGTCAGGGGGAATTTGCTGAATTTTTTTAAGGTGGCATACCCTTTAAGATTGTAGCTGATGTAACAGACATAGAGTAGATAAATTACCATAATTCATGTCAAACTGTTTTTAAATGGCTATTTAATGTTTTTGTCTGAAAAACCTGAACGTGAAGTTTGGACTCTCTACTAGGTATAAGATGTATGAAAATAATGCAAAAATAATTCATTTGTGTTATATAAATAACATTAATGGGCATATTTACAATGTCAAAGTGTAATACAACCCATCCCCCATAGGCGACTAGTATAAGCTAGGTCTGTTTGTCTGGGGAAGCACATTTGTAACATGGATAGAAAATTGGTTAATGAATAGGATGCGAGAATAATTGTTATGGGGCTTCATCATTATGGACTAAAGTGCTAAGTTGGGGTGCAACAGGGTTCTGTGTTGGGGCCGCTTCTATTTAATCTGTTTATTAATTTTGGAGTGGGTATTGTCAGCAAGGCTTCTGTATTTACTGGCGACACAAATGTGTCGACATTAAAAACTTTAGAGAAGTTAATCGTTGCAGGGGGATCTAGATAGATTTACACATTGGGCTGCTAGTGGCAGATGAGATTTTTAGACTTATTTTAGACTTAAAATCCTTGTGCTGCTTATACATAAATGTCTCTGAGTTAAGTGAATCTTTGTGAACGGCATCTTTGGTGGATAACAAACTTAAAGGTAGTAAGCAGTGCCAGACGCAACAGTCAGACCAGCATGGTATAGTCTTGTATAAAGAGATTTATGATTCAAGGAGGAAATTATTATTACTCCCTCTTTACAAAGCTTGTAAGGCCTCATTTCAAATATGCAGTGCAATTTTGGAATCCTGTGTACAAAAGGACATCTTTGAATGGAAGGTTCAGAGAAGGGCAACTAAATTAATGAGGGGATTGGGGGAGTCTTGAATATGAAGTAGAGACTGGATAAGTTACCAATTATGTATGCTGGAGAAAAGGCGCTTGGGTGGGTATATGATTACTGTGTTAAATATTGTTAATGGCCATACATGAAACTATGAAGGTTATCGGTGCTAATTCTTCTGTTTTTATCAAGCTCTCCACCTTCTCTTTTTATTTGGTATCAGTCACTTAGGATTTAATGGTTTAACATGACTACCCAGATCTCGGTAAAATCCCGAATATACGAAAACGGACACATTTCAAGGCTTTTGGAACATTCAAGCTATTGTCGATAATTTTCGAAATAGCCTTGAACGTTCCAAAATCCTCGAAAAAAATACGCTGAATTCTGATTGATCCGTCCGGATTCGGATGATCATTGGGATTTTGGACCGAGGGTTCAATAGAAGCCTGGTAACTATAGACCTGTAAGCCTATCATAGTGGTAGGGAAATGATGGAAACTTGTTAAGGGATCATATCCTTGACTTTGTCTCCAGAGATCATCTTAGTGTAGTAGTCAGATGGATTTATGAAGAAATATATCATGCCAACAAATTTATTGTTTTTTATAAGAAGTGAGTCAAGTTAGATTCAGCACAGCAGTGGATGTGGTATATTTGGATTTTGCAAAAGCTTTTGATACTGTGCCACATAGGCGACTAATGTATAACTGAGGACGGTTGGCCTAAAGAAAACATTTGTTCATTATAGAGAACTGGTTATTGGACCGCAAACGAGAGTGGTGGTTATGGAGCTACTCTATGGGGCTAAGTTCTAAGCGGAGTGCCTCAGGGTTCTGTACTGGGGCCGCTTCTGTTTAATCTGTTTATAAATGACTTAGAAGGGGGCATTGAGAGCAAGGTCTCTGTGTTTGCTGATGACACTAAATTATGCAGAGCTTTGGAACTTCCATGATGTGCAAGTGCTGCAAGCAGACTAGATAGATATCAAAATGGCAGTAGAATGGCAGATGAGATTCAATGTTGATAAATGTAAGGTGATGCATTTGGAATTTAATAATCCCTGTGCCACCTACACCATAATAACTCTGTGTAAGTGCATCTGTAGTGGAAAAATTTGGGGTTCTGGTAGATAACAGACTTAGCTATAGCAAACAATGCCAGGTAGCAACGCTAGAGCTAGCAGATATTGTCTTGTATAAAAAGGGAATAGATTCAAGAGAGAAATAATTATTCTCCCTCTTTACAAGGCACAGGTAAGGCCTCAGTTTTGGAATCCCATATACAAAAGGACATCTTGGAAATTGAGGCAGTTCAGAGAAGGGCAACTAAATTAATAAGGGGAATTGAGGGGCTTGACTATGCAGGCAGATTAGACAAGTTAAGGGGCTTTTAACATTGGAGAAGCGACGTTTGCGTGGGGACATGATAACATTATACAATATATTAATGGCCCATTCAATGAACTCTCTGGTGCATTGTTTACTAACAGTCTATCAGAGGACACGTGGACACCTTTTAGTTCATTAAATAGCTTTAAAAAAGGCCTGGATAAGTTTCTAAAACTAAAAATATTGAGAATTACTGGTATTAATGCATATAGATCTATTTGATCCAGGGATACTTTCCGATTGCGTTTTGGAGTCAGAAGGAATTCCCCCCCCCCCCCCCTTTTTAGCTGGGTTTTTTGCCTTCCTCTGATCAACTGTTAGGTAGGGTTAAAAAAAAAAAAAAGGGGGTGAATAGGTTTGACTTGATGGACTATGTCTTTATTCAACCTTAATACTATGTTACTATGCTCGGCCCAATCCCATCTCTAAACATGACCATATCATTAAAGTTATAGGCCACAATTATTACTGGGTAAAGTGCTGCCTGTAGCATTTTCTGTTTAGTTCCTCTGGTGACTCTGGTTGTTTTGTGGCAGTATTTCATGTTGCAGGTAATATGTTGATTTGTGTTCCATCTCACAAACATGTATATTGCATTTAAAGTAGCCTGTGTGTTAGCCTAGGGCTAATGGCACTCATGTGGTTTTGTTGTTTGTCTCCAATAAATTGTGTTAGATAAAATGCCTTAGTTATATTCATTAGAAATTGCTTAACTTTCAGCAAAGGGGAACTTATCTAGCCAAAAATAAGAGGTTATATGGATTGTGTTGTTTCTTGTATGGCCGAGGCTAAATGTAACAGAGTTACACACCAAGCATTGCAGTGTTACAGTAAAGAAAATGCTGAAGCATTCACTTAATCTTGACCTTCAATCTATGACTTGTTGTGTAATAGTTCAGAAAAGCAAAGCTTGTATTGAAAGTTTTAAGATCACATTTTTAAAGACAAAGGACATTTACTTTTGGAAATTCTTTATGAACTAACTCATCCACTAATTCACTAATCTTTCTTTTCTTTCTTTCTTTCTTTTTCTTTCTTTCTTTCTTTCTTTCTTTCTTTCTTCTTACTTTCTTTCTTCGCTTTGCTTTGCTTGCTTGCTTTTCTTCCTTTCCTTTAAAGTCTTCTGTTCAAAAGGCATAACATGTTCTCTACTAATATTGTAGTCAGCGGGGGTGTTCCTTAACCATAACATATAATTTAATCATTAAAAAAAGTACTAAAAGTCCAATTTTATATATTTCTGTATATAAATGTGTGATAGTTTATTTTTCTAAAAACAACATATTTATTCTCCCTGGTTTTCTTTCTCTTTTAATTCAAGTTATTTTTCCCACCTACTTATCAATGTTTGAAAAAATATTTAAAATGTTGATTAAGTTTTGTGGCCAAAATACAGTAAAAGTCCTTTTTTATATATAAAATAAAAAGAACTGGTTGATCCAATTTGCAGGATTTGGTTTCGCAATGAGTTCGGAAGAAGACAAGAAACTCAAATAAGGATAAGTGTTAAAAATTGCAAATTTCATTCAAACCAATTTACAAAACCTTCAGGACGATGCACCTATGTTAGTAAGTAGTAATTTAGGAAGGTATTTGACTTTGTGATGTGCACTTGTAAACAAAAATAAGCAGTTAAAACATATAGGATAATAGGGTTATTCAATAAAAGTTCTTATCGTATAAATGGTGCTAATTTATAGCCCCAAATTTCTAATGCTAAGAAACTAAACCAAAAAAACTGCATTGTTAGCAATAATGACCAACCTAAAAGCATTATTTCTCTGCACTTTCAAATCTGCCTTTTGTATATTTTTATATATAGTTGTTATTCATTCAGTGAATGTCTGTGGTGGCTACATGATAATTCCAGGGCTAAACTATTTGTAATACAATACATCATACAGTGTAGAAGTTGAACCCTCGCCCAGTGTGTAAACACATATAGTGAGTTTGACACTGTTGGTGGGAAAAAGCACAATACCATTTATGGTCAGTTTTGCCCCATCATAAAAATTGAGAGCAAGACCCCCTATCCATAACACTGAAACATGTTTTCCATGTTTCATTGATTCACATTTTTGCTCACAAAAAAGAAAACAGAAATGAGCATGCAATTATAATACATGAATTCAGCCAAACACAAATTAAAACTCATTTCAGGTTCACCTTAGGATCTGCAGACAGTCACCACAGAAGGCCCTCTTATTTGTTTAAATCTATTTTGTTTTGTTTTTTTTATTACAGCATTAAAATCATGTTGAAGTCTGAATGTCTGGGATCAAACCCAAGGTTGTTTACTTTTGTGAAAGCAGATGTTCTACTTGTCATTACATTTATGTATGATAGTGTCCTATGGTGACCTTTCATAGAAAGTATTTGTGTGTTCAGGTTGAATAAACAATCTTTATTCCAAACATTCCATTGAAACATTTGGCACAAAAAACATTATAAATTCTGGAAAAAGAAATGAACAAAATATGAAAAGGGGTAATCTGGCAGTTTATCCAAGGCTCCACTGGAATACAGCATGTGCTATGCATTATTAGGGTGGCAGGAATTTCCAAAAAACTTTACTTCAAGCATTATAATGTCAGAGGCAGATTGTGTTACGACAAACTAACCTAATATAAGCATGTTAAGAAAAAAAAAACAAACTCACCTCTTTCAAGAGCTAATAGCATTTTGTCAGTGATACAGCAGGGGGATGGAACTGAATTTATAGAGTTAATAGAAATTAGACACAAAGATAAATATTTCTAATATTATTTAGTAATAAGTTATTATGAATAATAGTGAGGTATATACGTAAGTAAAAAGAATAAATATATTGCATTGAATCTGGAAGTGTCAACATATTGCCTTTTTGGCCAATGCAAATTAAACAAAGTACGATTTATAGGAAAGTAGGACTGAAATGATGTGCTGCCCATGTCTGGGTAAGGCTGGGTTAACCACATACAATATTTTCGGTATTGATTGGTCAGTCGGAAATATAACATGTGTAGGTGGGGTGATCAAGCTCGTTTGTCTAGATTGGACAATCAGGTGATCGTGTAGTGTTGGTAAATCACAGCCATCGTGCAAAAAGTCAGCCACAGTCACTATTGCCATGGCATACAGTCATTGTCACCAGCCAAGCACCTCGCTAGTAGGGAATGCTTGGACGGGGCAAAAAGACCCTTCGGGGGTTTTTTGTATTATTTATCAGTTTTGGCCACAAACTTTATCTTTCTTTGATTTGTCCAAAAAATTTCAGCTCAGTAGTTGTCAAGGGGAGGTGAGTATAATGTCTAATGTTTGCATTACATCTGTTGCGTTTTTGTTTCATGTAATAGGGTACACTGGTATTTTCTGTACAAAGCAGACAGATATGATGTAAAAGACACATTACACTGAATTCCAAATTAAAGGAACATCGAGAAAAGATGTTGTTGCCTTGATATTTTATCAATATTAAATATCAAAGGCACTCTTCAGGCAAGCATATAACATGGCTAGACATTACCCTCTCACTGACTCAACCTGTTTCTAGCCGCCTCTCACACTCCACTGCTAATCTATTTACAGCTACCATTCCCGTGGCCTTCTTACTACTCACCCCATTTCCTCAACTTAAGTCTTTGGGCAGGGTCTCTTTCCTATGGTATCACGGTTTTGCTGTAAGTAACTTCAACTGTATATGGTATACTTGCGTATGTAGTATGTATGACATGTAGTTGTAAACGTGCCACAGAGATGTTGGCACTTGACAAAAAAAACATAATAATGCCATAAAAATAATAATAATAATATACACCATCTTTAGTGTTTACAGCTTTCCTTACCCTGTGCAACACCTAAAACCAGGCATACATACAGGATTGTGGAAGCACTCCAATTAGGCTAATTACAACTACATTTAGCGGAAGTGCTACTGATCTGGTCAACATTAATACAAACATAGAAAGATGGATGGCCTCTTCCTCATTTTATAAAAGAAAAAGGCGGGGGGAAAAATAGAGAGAGCCTGTTATATGGATCCAGTGTGTAGGAATGAGAAATGCAAAAGTTTGCTAATCATAATTGAAGTAAAAGAAAGTAAAATGGTTAGAGTTAGGACCTTCCAGACTGGGGTTACCTTGACGTGGTTGGAAGGCTTTTCATTCATGTGATCACATAATGTATACTAAAACCCCTTTAATTATAAAGTATGCCAGTGTGCAGATAATATGATATTGTATGGGGCCTAGGTACACCCTACAAGGCACACGCAGGACCATATGTGATGAATCCAGGGTGAGAATCCCTCAATAACAATGTCAAAGATGATATTAGTGTAACAATAGGCAAATAACCACATGATCGTATATTTTAGTTATCATTTACACATGTTGATTAACATTTGTCTAAAATCCACTGAAATCGATTGAAATCAATGGGAACAGCAACTTTTTTAAATTAAAAATCAACAGGATCATTAAGAGAATTTGGTGCAAAGGATAGAGGGATCCTGTATTTCAAATTATTTAACACCATCAACTACAAATCTTTTTGCATTTTGTTTTCCTTTTCTTTTGGTTTCTATGATTCTATTCTTTATTAAGATAAACAAAAATACAAATCATAATCATAGCATTATATAAGAAACACGTTTAAATGATAGGCGCTCGTTTGCTGTGTGAAAGACCCAAATTTAACAATCTTCCCCTTTCTTGTCACTCTCATTTGATTAAAATCCAGAGCAGCCAAATATCCTTTCAAGCTAATGCCGTTTTCAAGTATGTCTCGGACTTAAAATGACATCAATTTGGGATTTACATTTACTTTGCTAGCTAGTAAATATCAAGACAACTGATGGGTACAGTTTCTGTAAATGTCTATAGGCAGATAATGATAGTAATCAGGAGAACACAAAATTGTTTAGTCTAGAAATCACAGTGTTTTTATAATTGAGGTTTTTTATGTTTGCAATATGTAAACTAGTGATTGGAATAAAACACTTCTATTTTATTAAGTGGTTATCTTAGATAAACATTACTGAGCGGGTACATAGATGTTTACAGAAATATTTGTAACATTAGGGAAATGTTTTGTAATTTCAATTGGTGCATGAGTTCAGCACACACCATTCTAGTTCCAATTCAGGTACAAAAAATGTCGGCCAATCATGTGTTAGCAAACACAGTAACCCAGTAAAAAGGTTAAATCAGATTTTTTTGCTGCAAAGTTCCATTAGAGATTACCAAACCTGCCAGTAAATTTTTAATTTACTATGGGAATGGGAAATTTCAATTTACCAGCAACCAATTTTTTGTTGTGAAATTAAAATTAACATAAAATCACAAAATATTGATCAGGAAATTAAAAATTTCACAGCAACAAAGAGAAAATGTACTAAACACTAGCTAAATACTTAAAGCAAGGGAAATGTAAGTAAAACTGTTAAAATTCAATTGAAAATTATTGGTACATTATAATCAATACTCAATAAAAATCTATGAACAAAAAAAAATTCACAGCAGAATTCGTTTTTTGAAAGTGCGATATTGTTGATGAACCTCTAATTTCAATACAAACCAGTTTTGTAACAAAATAAACCAGACATCTCTTGTCTCCAGCAAACCGATTTAGTTATACAGTAGTTTTAAAAATGTAGCATCAGGTTTCGGTTATTTTGAAAACTAAACAGAGTAAAACTGCATCTCTGTAGGGTATTAAAAAAATAAAGGTCATTTTAAGAAACCAAAATATTATTTCCCCAAGATTTGTATATCAGTCCTGTATTTCTCCGTTATTGAATTACTTTTATGTAAATTTGCCATTAAGATCATCCGGTTTTGTTCAGAGAAAGATAAGATAAAGAGATTACAGGTGTGTCACAAAGTATATGTAAACTGCCCATTTTGGAAACTATGATTCTTCCCAACTATACTGTACATTTTATTGTTCATCTGTCCCCTATTTCTTGAATATCCAGTCTGAAAAATCTTAGATTTCAGCTGTCAATCAAGGGCCTTATATATAAATTTCTGTTTTGTACAGTTTTGCTGCAGCTGGAATGGTGACAGTTAGTATGTAAACTGCATGGTGGGAAATTCCCCTCCCAAAGGCCTCATAGGCATTACTAAGCTTGCTTGCCCCACAGAGAGTTGGATAGTCTGGCCTGAGGGGGCTGAGGGGGTGACCTTGAGCAAACAAGTACTGTGCTGGCCTGAGTGGGCTGAGGGGCTGAGCTAGAGCAAAACAAGTAAGTGCTGCTTACATGTATTCCGTTATAATCATGCCCATGATGATAGGAATGGGATCAGGTTCAATTTGGACCCGGTTCTGACACGTAACTCCTGGTTTGAAGGTCCAAAGTACAGTCAGAAACCGTTCATTTTTGTTTATGTTTCGTTCTATGTAAGCGCTCTTTTGACCATTTTAATTTATTTTAATTAATTTTCATTTAAAAAACTTACTATTGGTATTTATACCTTTATACCTTCTATCAAAACGTTTAGATTTTTTTCTCTCGTTGAATTCTATGAGTACATTTTAGGATTTTCGAATTCTCACATTTTTCGAAAATTTTAAAATGGAACTTTTGAAATGGAATGACGAAGAATTTGTTGTAAACTTTCAGGTTATAACCGGAAGGTAGAAAATATGACCACTACTGCCTTCTGATTCGTATTGTTTTTAGGCTTTAGTTGCCCTTTAAATAGACAGCAGAAATTCCCATACAGTAGTCCCATACAGTATAGGCAAATCCAGTATGGCTTTACTGTATGGGAATTTTGCGCCCATTTAAGGGCAACTAAAGCCTCAAAACAATACAGAATCAGAAGGCTATCTTTATCAATAGATGCCATCCTCCTGATTCTGTATTGTTTGGGTTAGTTGCCCTTTAAATGTATAGTAAATCCCACAGTAGCCCCAATTCCTTGCCATTCCAGATGTTTGGAAACTACAACGCCCAAACATGTTTAGTTGCTGGGAGTTGTAGTTACCAAACATCTGCAGTTGCCACCTCACTGCCACCAATGAAGACCACTCCAAAAAACATACAGAGGAGCTAATAGGGTGATTGTTGGTGGATTTTAAAGTGATAAGAAATACTAACATTTTTATTCTTTTTATCTCTATTTTGGGTTAATACATCACTGAGAGGAGGGAGATCAGTCCTGCTAGATTAACAAATATGTAAGGGAGTGGCAGCCTCAAGTTGAAATAAAAAGGTTGGCTTAAATGAAGATGAATACATGCAAATATTTACCCACTGGGTACATCTATGCAGCAGAAACTCATTGCTCCTAGTTGTTGTTTTTTGGGGGAAATTTTACTAGCTGAATCTCAAATACAGATAGGAAATCCATGTAGTGAAATACCATGTAGATTATTCTAACAACTGACAATTCACTGTGTTTGAATATTTTATTTGACTGAAGTTCCCTTTAAAATTTGTTAAAAATCCTAGCCTTACATTTGCTCATATTTGTTTACATATGATATTTATGAAATATTAGTCTGTATTTCAAAAAGCAGAAATCTTGCATAGTCCCAGTTTTACAGTATCGAACATATTTTGAGTCATTAAATGTAATTGTGTAAAATGTGTTTAGGCAGTTAGGATCTGGGCATATTTTTGATGACGTTTGGCAAGCTATGATATATGCAAATAGTTGCTGTCTTTGATTAACTCGATGAGTTTTGCTTTGTGGTAGGAAATCATGTTCCCTGTAATTGAACAGTGACTGCTGCCGACGGAAATAAAATATCAATAAAGCTAAAATTCTACCGTAGGTCTTTGTTATCCCCAGCTGTAAAATGAAAATGAGGTCTAAGAGAAAGGATTTTACAGGATTACATAGTGAAACAGCCAACAAGAAGCTGTAAATCAGCAACATCTGTTGGCTTTTGGGAAAGATGTCATTCTTTTGCCATCTATTACAATTAATTTTAATCAATACCCTCAGAGAGGAAGCTCTTTACCTAAGTGTTTCTGTTCATGAAAATTATGGAGACATTTTCTTTAATCCTTACAAGTGGTTTACAGCTGAATTCTGACGCAATCTAGCGCAAGGACATTAGCTAGTTAAGGAATAGTTCACTGCAAAGTAAATTTCCTTTAATGTATTGATTGAAGCCCGGGAGGATAAGCAGCTATTCCTTACCTTCCATTCTTCAACAATACATATAGAGCAAGAAATAAAGATCGAACAAACTTACCTTTCCCGAGATCCTCACAGCATCACAGAAATTCCCGACAACTTCTGGTTCTTTAGCTATAGGGCTCATTATCATGCATGCGCGCTATAGTTAATATTAATATAATAGAATATTAATAGGGACAAAATATATGAGGGCAACAATGGAACATTTTCTTATAAAAATCACCCAGCTACGGAGCCCATTGGGACTTTTTGGAAATGGAGTGAAAGGGTGTGTTACCTTAAAAATAAAGATTTGCTTCCCCCACCTCACCTTTAGTGCATGGTTTGTTTAAAAAAAAAAAAAAAAAAAAATCAGCCATCACAGACGTGGCTGACGGCTGTTGATTTAGCCAAAGGCACACATGGTCCGTAAGTAATTCTGCTGATTTTTAAATAAAATCAAACCATGCGGTAGGGTTAAATCCTTTTGCAACACTACAGCAATGTGAAATGTGAAAGAAAAAACATACAGGGCAATGATTTGGATGAGGGAGAGAGGGCAGAATCATCTCTACAGCACACCAGGAGGACTGTGAAGAGGCAGAAACCTTTTCACAGGAAGACAGGCTCCTACTCTTCAGTTCCTGGACTTTGGACAAGCAATGCAGAGGAACCATTTGGAGCAGAGGGGAAAGGTTAACATTTTTTACACTATATAATGGGCCAGCATGGGGTATAATTTAGTTTTGGGGGTTGACATGACCTTTAACCATATGCTTTCTTTAAGGGATTTTCAGTAAAAATACAAAGCCTAAAAAATAGAAACTAGGGCATATTTATAAAGGGACGAAAATAGCCGCCCAAAAATTACCGCACCGCACATCGCGCGCCACGAAAATAGTAATATCACTGTATTTATAACGGGAAGCGCCATCGCCGCATTGCGCGATACTGCACTTAACGTGATGCGCTAAGTACAATATCGCCGCGAAGGGACCTAAAATCCCTTATCGGCGCTCTGCTTCAGGGCGGCCATACACCCACGCGGGGTGGTCGCCGCCGCTTCCCAGCAGCCCTCCCAACGCCATCCCGCACTTCGGTGAACCTATGGGAACAGGAGGCGGAGGGGCTGCTGGGAAGGGGCCGCAGCACGCCCTGATGAAGTCACGGGTCACTGACGAAATGTGCGTCGGTGGTTAAGCGTGGTCGTTACATGGTGGCTTGACGAGACGTTGAATCTCGAGTGAGACTTTTGATAGAGTGGAATACAGGGTGTATGGGTAAGGGGACTTACCATGAGGGAAGGTCTGTATAATCTATACTGAACTCGGAGTGCTCCGGAAGTAGGATGTTTGTGAGATTTTAGGATGATGAGTAATACTATATGTAATGCATACCCATATCTAAATATATAAGAGGTAATACACTTGGACATTAATGTATATGATTAAGATAGTATTGTAGTCCGAACAACCTCAGTACCAGCCACTGAAGTGTGTGTATATAGGTGTGTTTGGGTGTGGGGAGAGACAATGGTATTTAGGGACACTATATGTATGTTGGGCTATTTCCACTTTATGGTCTAAAAAAATCTGTGATGATACTGTGCTGATATGTGTATGTGGCGAAAACATAGGCACTACCCAAATTGACACGGCTAAGTCTTTGTAGGGTATGAGATCTGATCCAACCTGTTGCAACAATAATGGGTGGAGTGTTGTGCAACTCCTGTGATTAATGCATGTAGGACCAAGTGGTCCATTCTGTGTGATATACTATTACATAGCCCCCTCAAGCCCCCTGCCTGCCACTGGTGGAGAGGGAAGAAGGCCCACTGGAAGGGGTGGAGGCCCCCTCTCCTTCTTTCTTCAGCAATCTACTGCGATGGCATCTGAGGGTCCACCGGAGGAAAGCACCTCTTTATCAGGTTTGCAGAAAACCCTAATCCGTTTCTGATTGGTCAATTTTTTAATGCTTAGTTTACATGCTTACATTAACCCAATGACCTCTCGGGGGTCGGCCGGCCCAGCAGAGCTTGTGGAAGAAAAGAAGACGCTGCCCCAGAGCTCTCTGGGGTCCCGATTCAGGCTGCGTGACCCCAGCTAAAGGCACTCCTTAGTGCCGCAAGGGCCTTACAAGGGCCGGGGAGGGGGGGCCCTGTTTGAGCTGGGAACCCTAAGCCCCAAAGGGCTCTTGTTAGAGCTGCAAGGGCACTTGGAAGTGCCACAAAGGCCTATAGGGCCGGGGAGGGGGGTCCGGACCGAGCTGTGCGACCCTTTTAGCCCCAAAAGACCCTTCTCAGGGCCCCCGCTGGAGGGTGCCTCCACCCTCCCAGCGGGCCCTTCCCTCCCGCGAGCGGTGGGGCAGGGGGCTGGAGGGGCGGTGGGGAGGGGGTGCGCGGTGGGTGGTCGCGACCACCTGCTGCGGCCCTTCCCAGCAGCCACTCCTAGCCTCCAGTTCCATATGTTCGCCGTGAGTGGGGATGGGGTTGGGAGGGGCGTCTGGGAAGTGGGGCGGGGTGGGCGTATGCAGCGGCGACCCCCGCGGTGAGGTGGGCGTGGCTCCCGGGGGATCCAGGGGATCTCGGCCGTTTTCACCCCTCAAGGTGGCGAGAAGTTAAACGGAGAGATTAGCGATGCATACAGTACCGCCACTTTAGAATAGAAGCGGCAGTAACTGTTCCGATAGGCGCGAAAAGTTAAAGATTCGTTACTTTTGCTGCCGTTTTCCGCCCATTAATAAATCGCGGAATACGAGATTTTGTGAAAATGGGGGGAATAACGTCCGCGAAAATTTAACGAACATTTATAAATATGCCCTCCAAGTAATAATCTAATTTTAAAAAAAGAAAGAAAAAATAAATAACCTGTGCATTGTAAGAAATAATGTACCCTGTATAAGGATATAAAGTCACCTTAGAGTTTCCTGACCTGTATAAAAGCACTCGTCCTTCAGCCTAGTGTTTTTTATATGGTCATGTGTAATATCCTTATAAAACAAACTGCTTCTGAATTATAATGGGAGGTACAGTGGAATATTTTCTTATAAAAAAAATCACTCGGCTTGTAGCTGAGTGACTTTTTATAAAACTTCCGCTCAATTGCACCTCACATTGTACTACAAAACAACCCACATACACTTAAAGTACAAATGTTTTCAAGTTCCTCGTCACAAATTTCCTTGTTAACAAAATTAATTCTTTATGTCGGGCACATCTTCTGTCGGGGCAAAGGCAAAGTTAAGGGCAGCCCACCCTGAAAATTCTCTTTCATATAGGGTAGGTACCAGCTGCCCACCCCAACCACCGTAATATTTCTTTTAAAATGCTCAGAACGTTAATTACAGAGCCTTCTCTCCCACGATGTCTTGCAACTTCTGCAAGCAGGGGCCAGATCGGCAGCACATTGATTGGCTAAAACGCGGCCAATCACAGACACCCCTGACATCATTAAAGATGCCACGGGAGAAAGGCTCTGTAAGTAATGATCAAAGCATTTTTTATAGAAACGTTATGGCGATTGGGGTAGGCAGCTGTTATCTACCTTATGGGATTCATGCCAGGTGCCACGGCTGCAGAGGGTGGATCCGGATGGTGGGAGGGGAGGGGGAAAGGGCTCCTGCACATGCCTCAGACCAAAACCCCGGCTCAGGATGGGATACTGGCAACTTCTACTCTTCAGTTTCCTGGACTTTGAAAAGGCATCATAGCAGGAGAACATAAGGAGCAGATGTGTAAGGTAAGCTTTTTTTAAACTACAGAATGGGCCAGGATGGAGTTTTGGGGGTGGACATGCCCTTTCATTAAAACCCACTGATATTTCTAAGTATGATATTGTCAGATGATGATCAATTGCCAGATCTTGTAAGTAAATAGGTTTTGTTTTTAAAATTATACTTAGTAACATAGCAACATTTATTTAGTCCAGCATTTTTAGCCTATTCAAGAGCCCTACCTAACAGTTTAATCCATTGGAAGGCAAAAAAAAAAATTTTATCTAGCCCACCTCTGAATCTATACAATGAACCCTCCATTATCACACTACTGGTAGACAGTTCTCCAGTTTCACTATTTTCACTGTAAAGAAACTAACCTGAATATGAAACTCTTTTGTTCTATTCTTAAAGGAGGCCATGAGTCCTGTGATGTGACCTATTAGTGAACAATGCACCATAGAGAGCTTACTATATGACCCATTAATTATTTGTATAAATTGATCATATCCCCGCAATCCTCACTTCTCCATTGTAAACAGCTCTAATTTGTCCAACCTGTCGTATAGTTAAGGGCCTCCATTCCCCTTATTAAATTAGTTGCTCTTCTCTGAACTCTTTCCATTTCCAAGATGTCACTGTTATACAGTATTGGGATTGCAAAACTGCACTGCATTTTCCAAATAAAGCCTTACCATTGTAAGAAGGAGAATAATATTTTCGCTCTGAATTATTCAACTCTTTATACAAGATAATATCTTGCTAGCTTAGCAGGTTGCTACCTGGCATTATTTGCTACAGCGAAGTCTACTAGAACCCCAAATCTTTTTCCAACAGAGATTCACTTAGCACAACAGTCATTTATGTATAAGTGGCACAAGGATTGTTAAACCCCAAAATGCATCACCTTAAATTTGTCATCATAAATCTAATTGCCAATCATTTTGATGATCTATCTAGGCATGCAGTATGCACATCATTTTAAGTTTACAATAATCATATGGATAGATTACATAGTATTAAGACCTTGTTCTCCATTTCTAGAGATTAGGTCCCATTCAGACCTGTTTCTGACACGGAATTACCACTTTAAAAGGTCATTCGATTGGAACTTTCAAATCTCAAAGAAATTATGTATTTTGATTAATTTTGAAAATACGTGATACTTTGAGGGTTACCGAAGCTACTTTCAGGTTATCTTTTGAGGATTATCAAATCTTTTTTGAAGGATAACTGAAGCTAGTTTCGATGGTTATCACTTTAGAGGGTATTGATACATGAAGCTCCTTTGAGGTGTCCGAAGGTAGCTCAAATACATATGCGGAAACCAAAAACATGCATGTAAAAAGGAAGTTCATTTTTATTAACATTTTGTTGATTTGTACATTTCGCCTGATTGTTACTCAGAACTTTCAGATTTTTTTTCTCCATTGACTATAGGTCTGTTTTCGGATTCCCCGGAATTCTGAAAATTCGAAAACTGAACAGAACTCTCTGTTTTTTATTTACAATAAACAGAAGTGCCCCCAGCACAAAACCCTAGCCACTCCACTTAAGCACAAATTATTAATTTCAAAACTTTTAATAATACGTTCATGTTTAAGGCGAACATAGAGAAAAAGAATATTTATCACCAGTGGTTACTGAATCAAAGATGGAAGAAGAAAATAATATGAAAAAGACTTTAGTACTGTTGCCAAAGAAAACTCTGGGTATTTAAAAACAGTATTAGCTGCCATCCAACATTCTTATTATTGCTATTATTAAACAATGTATAATCTGTAGCTGCTTATCCTTGAGAAGTTTGAAATATAAACATAAAGTGAACACTGTAGTGTAGAGCTATGTTGTTAGTAATCTTCTGTAATATACTTAGAAAAAATGAACATTAAAGAAATGGCTCGTTGTGTCCGGGAATAAAGTACTTTCTGCTTGGTGCACTCTCATAATGATAAAGGGCAGCAGGAACCTTCTTTTCGTTCCTGTTTGTTATTTTCTTGACACATTAAAGAACATTATTAAGTTTTCATAATAGTACCTCCTCTGAAGTGTTTCCATGAAATAAAGAGAAGAAACCAAAATGCAGTGGTATGTAGAGTGTTTCGATTCTAACTTCTTTATAACAACCCTATAAAAGTGATTGCTTTACAGAACTGTTCAAGAAGACATTGATTGCTGCAATCTAGTTAGATTTTTCTTTACTATTTATATATCCTTTGGGTTTTTGACAAGAAAATTGCAGTTATGTGAATGTTATTTTGTTGGAGATGTATAGATTGCTATGTAAAATGAGAAAAAATATACTTTTTTTTTACTTGTACCCAAAAAAGCATGTATCAAAACAGGGATTTCTCTGTAGTTTTCTTCTATTCTGGTTTGGGTTGAGTATAATAGGAAAGTAGATGTTAAGAAGTGTAAATATCCTCGCAAGTCTTTGTGGCTACGTGATCTTTCTTAAAGGGGAACTAAACTTAGTTTTTTAATCTTAAATAAAATGTAAGATTCTTCTCTAGTAAGTAGCATTAGTTCATGTACGTAATAGATATGTAGCTAAGAAGGCTTCATGTTGCCAGTACAAGTCACAGCCCATGTAGTCTTCACCCTCCCCCTGCCCCCTGATTCACTGTTATCTAACAAGAGCATTTTCTATACAAATGTCATATCAAATATGGAATCTCTGGTAAGACTCTGAAAGCTGTTTGTTACTCCAGCTGAATTACCTACAGCCTTTCTGGGGCATACAAAAAAATCATAAGGGCTTTACTGTCATTTTAATATGTTTGTGGTGGCTCACCGTCTAACATACAGTATGTTTAAGAAAAACTCAGCCCATGGGGTAAGGTATTCATTTTTTGTTTCCATTTATTCTTAGCAAAAATAAAGTTTTTACATTTACTAATTTCTATATGGAAGCTCTATTGGGATAGTTATTATAAAGCTTGATTTTAGCAAGAAAGTACATGATGTTGCATGTTCAATTCCTTTGATTTACTTTTAATTTTTACTCAATGTAATATTCTTTTTCCTAACATCTTGTTATCTAAGAAATATGCGCGCAAAACTTACTTTTTATTCTCTTGTGTTAAGCAAAGGAATATATCATGCATAGGGGCACATAGCATTTAAATATGTTTACACAAAAAACTGATCTCTGTGCTGTAATGTGACTGCCTCTAGGAAGGCTGCAGCTATCTTGTTTTGATCGTTTAGCCACTACAAGCATGTGAAGTATACTGTTACACTTAGCTGGGAGGTCACCAGCTATGACCCAGCTGTGACCAAAGTGACCTGTATGTCTAAAAAAAAGCTGTTTACTGTAATTACATCCTGTTCACCAGAACTGTAATTTTGTGACTATGGCGATCTGGAATGATGTTATTCTCTCAAACAATACAGTACTTTTAAATACTTTGCACTCTTACTTTTCTGAAGTGTAGTGTTAGCTAGCCTGGATTCACACATTTACTGTAGTGGATAATATAAATTCTTCTCTGGTGTTATATAATCTGGTATCTCATGCTTCATCTAAGTGAAATCACCACAGGATTTTCTGTATACTTCACCATTGAGGGATCGGTACGAACACAACTTACTGAGTCTTGCAGAGAAAAGAACTTATATATCCATGTAGAAGCTGTAGTTGATACTAGCATTTGTTCTATACCGCCGTTTGCTAGGTTATGTACACAGACGAGAACTTAAGTACAAAACTACCTACCAGTTGCGTAGACTTAAACAACTGATGATCCAGAAAGAAACAAAACCTGAATTCATTGGATATGCCAGTAATATATTTGTTAATGAATTAAATCCTCCAGGTAACGTAATGTCAATAGCAGTTGTCCGCCACATGATGATCTCGTTGGCAAACAAGGATGGCAAATGGCCCATGTTTGTGTTTTCCATTTGAAAGATCAAAAACGACTCTGTTTGTGTGCCATAATATTACGGTGCTCTCTATTTGCTCCATCTTTGTTAACCGGGAACATTGGGGTCAAAAATGTTTGAAAATCTTTCGACATATTTATAAAGAGGCAAATTTCCAACTGCGTTCATTTTTATTATTGGCCAAATGTTATCGTGATAAAAATCCAGCAAAAATCTAGCGTAAATTTATCGAATTTCAAACATATGGATGCACTTTCTCAAAACCATTATTTAATTTAAAATATGATACATTACTAAAATTTTACAAAGCTTCCCTAGGAATGCATTGGTCGGCATTACGACTCGCCAACATTCCTGGATAATTTTTAACAAAAAAACAATATAAGCAGTTTTATAATACCGCTTAGTGTTTTTTTACAACGTTACCTCTCCAAGGAAACGTGTATTTTGATATATATGGTGAAAACTTTGTTGCTCAGTCAAAAACAGCATCAAAATTTCGGACTTTAGAAATAACCCCTTGGTCACATGACCCCTGTACAGCAGTAGGCGACTTCATTAAAAATTTTGTTTACCCAGGCTTTATCTGCCTTAGAGTTGCCACATACATCTTTCCTTACTAAAATTTATTTCATTTTGATGTTACTACAGTTTGGTCATGTTGAAACGTTCAATATTGTCCTGACTTAACGGTTTTTTAAAGTTTTAAGTTTTATTTTTACTGGTACATGCATTGTTGATTTGATCTGTCACCAATTTAAAAGTTATGGGCAAAAGTGGGCTTTTATAAAAAAGTTTGTCGTGTGTGTGTGTGTGACAGTGTGTGTGTTAAAGGCTTTTATTTTTTTACTTCTTTAGCATAAAGTGGGTGACATTACCAGTACATCATACGTAACATAACATCACGTATCCTTAAACAATACCAAACGCCAATCACGAGGAATCTGTGCCCCAGAGACTGTCCTAAAATGTTGACTTGGAGGTTTGAAGAACATTGACTCCAACAGCATAGCATTCGTGCAGGGCAGGTTTCACCCATACAATATATTACACTAGAAAGATTGGAATGATACAGCATAGATGGCCAATAACATGAATTGCTTGCTTGTTGGTAGATGTACAGAGCGGTCTGCAGGGTTTTCTTGTCTAAGGGCTATGTGTAGTATTTTACATTTACAGTACCCTTGATGTGTAATGGACACAGCGCTATCGCGTTTTGGCAGCTAGTCCTGAATGATGAAGTGGAGACGAAGCAGAGCAAGCAGCATAGTCCTTAAACTATATGAATTATTTCTTTTGAACCTCAAACGCAATCAGTGCCGTTGCAAATCTTAACAAGACAGGAGCTTATTGGCACATTTCCTTTTGGTTTGCTAAAGGAATAAATGGTTCAGTCTCATGCATACAATTGAAAATGTAAACACAAGACTAGACTCATAATGATGTTGAACCTGAAATAAAGGTCAGAACTATAGGAGCGATTTTTAATGCAGTGCTTAAAAGCCATACGAGTCAAAGCAGGAATTGCGACTTTCAAATGTTAAATAATATCTGATTGGTTGGGGCAAAATTAGCACAATTTCTAATGCTAAGAACTAAACCAAAAAAAACTGCATTGTTCTAGCAATACTGACCAACCTTAAAAGCATTATTTTCTCTGCACTTTCAAATCTGCCTTTTGTATATTTTTATATTAATAGTTGTTATTCATTCAGTGAATGTCTGTGGTGGCTACTGATAATTCCAGGGCTAAACTATTTGATCAATACAATACATCATACAGTGTAAGCAGTGGAACCCTCGCCCAGTGTGTAAACACATATAGTGAGTTCTGACACTGTTGGTGGGAAAAAGCACAATACCCATTTTATGGTCAGTTTTGCCCCATCATAAAAATTGAGAGCAAGACCCCCTATCCCATAACACTGAAACATGTTTTCCATGTTTCCATTGATTCACATTTTTGCTCACAAAAAAGAAAACAGAAATGAGCATGCAATTATTAATACATGAATTCAGCCAACACAAATTAAAAACTCATTTCAGGTTCACCTTAGGATCTGCAGACAGTCAACCACAGAAGGCCCTTCTTATTTGTTTAAATCTATTTTGTTTTGTTTTTTTATTACAGCATTAAAATCATGTTGGAAGTCTGACTGTCTGGGATCAAACCCAAGGTTGTTACTTTTGTGAAAGCAGATGTTCTACTTTGTCATTACATTTATGTATGATACGTGTCCATTATGGTGACCTTTCATTAGAAAGTATTTGTGTGTTCAGGTTGAATAAACAATCTTTATTCCAAACATTCCATTGAAAACATTTGGCACAAAAAACATTATAAATTCTGGAAACAAGAAATGAACAAAAATATGAAAAGGGATAATCTGGCAGTTTTATCCAAGGCTCCACTGGAATACAGCATGTGCTATGCATTATTAGGTTGGCAGGAATTTCCAAAAACCTTTACTTCAAGCATTATTATAATGTCAGAGTCAGATTGTGTTCAGACAAACTAACCTAATATAAGCATGTTAAGAAAAAAAAAACAAACTCCATCTTTCAAGAGCTAATAGCATTTTGTCAGTGATACAGCAGGGGAGATGGAACTGAATTTATAGAGTTAATAGAAATTAGACACAAAGGAAATATTTCTAATATTTATGTTAGTAATAAGTTATTATGAATAATAGTGAGGTATATACTGTAAGTAAAGAAATAAAAATATGATTGGCAATTGAAATGGAAGTGGTCAACATAATTTGCCTTTTTGGCCAAATGACAAATTAAACAAGTACAGATTTCATAGGAAGTAGGCTGAAATGATGTGCTGCCCATGTCTGGTTTAAGGCTGGGTTAACACCATACAATATTTTCGGTATTGATTGGTCAGTCGGAAATATAACATGGTGTAGGTGGGGTGATCAAGCTCGTTTGTCTAGATTGGACAATCAGGTGATCGGTAGTGTTGGTAAATCACAGCCAATCGTGCAAAAAGTCGGCCACATTCACTATTGCCATGGCATACAGTCATTTGTCACCAGCCAAGCACTCTCGCTAGTAGGGAATGCTTGGACGGGGCAAAAAGACCCTTCGGGGGGTTTTTTTGTATTATACACAGAGGTGAGGACACAGCGTTTTTGGTCCTTACCCTGGGAACTTTGCAGGCAGCGCAGTAAGGTTGTCAAGGGGAGGTGAGTATAATTGTCCTTTAATGTTTGGCATTCCATCTGTTGCGTTTTTGTTTCATGTAATAGGGTACATTGGTATTTTTCTGTACAAAGCAGACAGATCTGATGTAAAATGACACATTACATGAATTTCCAAATTAAAGGAACATCGAGAAAAGATGTTGTTGCCTTTGATATTTTATCAATATAAAATATCAAAGCACCTCTTCAAGGCAAGCATATAACCTGGCCTAGACATTACCCCTCTCACTGACTCAACCTGTTTCTAGCCGCCTCTCACACTCCACTGCTAATCTATTTACAGCCTACCAATTCCCGTGGCCTTACTACTCACCCCCATTTCCTCTTAACCTTAAGCTCTTTGGGCAGGGTCCTCTTTCCTATGGTATCACGGTTTTGCTGTAAGTAACTCATCAATCTGTATTATGTATTACTTGCGTATGTAGTATGTATGACTATGTAGTTGTAAAGTGCCACAGAGATGTTGGCACTTGACAAAAAACATAATAATGCCATAAAAATAATAATAATAATATACACCATCTTTAGGCTTTTACAGCTTTCCTTACCCTGTGACAACACCTAAAAGGCATACAATACAAGGATTGTGGAAGCACTCCAATTAGGCTAATTACAACTACATTTAGCGGAAGTGCTACTGATCTGGTCAAACATTAATACAAACATAGAAAAGATGGATGGCCTCTTCCCTCATTTTAAAAAGCAAAAAGGCCGGGGGGAAAAATGAGAGAGCCTGTTATATGGATCCAGTGTGTAGGAATGAGAAATGCAAAAGTTTGCTAATCATAATTGAAGTAAAAGAAATGTAAAATGGTTAGAAGTTAGGACCTTCCAGACTGGGGTTACCTTGACGTGGTTGGAAGGCTTTTCATTCATGTGATCACAGTAATGTATACTAAAACCCCTTTGTTTATCATCCAGCAGAAACAGCAAAGAGAGAGAGGTGAGAAAACAGCTTGTCGTTATATGTGAATGTGCTCAATGGACACTTTTGTCTGGAGACTTTAGTTCCCTTTTAATCTTGTTTAAAGATTGGTGGTCTGGGTGGGTGTTCTGCATCGTGCATATGGGTGTTAGTGTGATAAGGGTACTTTGAGTTGATGGTTTATTTTTGAAATGTGTCCATTAAAGACCATCAAATTGTTCAAATAAAATGTTGTTATGTGTGGCTATATGAGAGATTACTTATAGTTGTTGTATCAATATCTCCATTATTTGAGATGAAATGAAAAGCAGTTGACTTGCTTTGAAAAAATAACGTATTAAAGGCGCGCACCAATTTAGTTACTCCTCTATATAACAACAAATAATATGATAAAACATACTAGAGATAATTCTTCTTTCAATTAATCTATCAGGGACGAAGATTTTAAAACCGTTTACTGCTCCATCACTAAGTCACCTTACAATTCCTGATGCTTCCATCTCATTCTATCCTATAGGTTTGTGTGCTTTAACTCATGTTATTCAATAATAAGAAAAAGGGAGAGTTTATTTCCTACCTAAGGAACTTAACCATTCAAAATTCCAAAAAACTCTATTTCTAATGTTCTAGCAGATTTGACCCAATGGATGCTTTGGATCTCTGGAACAGGCTTATGAAATCAGTGTCAGCCCCGAGGTCATTATAAAGTTTAAAAAAAGGCATCTTTTCCTATACTCGGGAAATGCTTACATTGTCAAGGCTTCTTCTTCTAACCTCTACCTCTTTCTACAGCATACCAAAAATATGGAACTGGTTGCGCTGTTGTTGTGCTACTCGTACAGGTTGGTCACGTTGATATCCATCCATCCTGGGCATTGTTATAGATCCTTTATTTTCTTATTGATTTAGATTTGTGTGAAGGACTTTTACTGGACTCTTTGCCAATAAATGTTTTGTTAGTTTGTTGGCAGATTATTAGGATTAAGCAATGTTCTTTCTGTCTGCAGTTGTATGATATGTTCATCTAATTGAAATGCATTTATTTTCAACAATGAACCAAGTTAGCTCTATTTACTTATCATCAGAAGTAAAACAAACAAAATGGGATTGTATCCATTTAGCTTTAATTTAATTTTAAGTTGCGTGGGAAGGTACTTTTGATTAGCTACAAAATGAATGAAATAGATATGGCCCTGTGCTTTTTATATATGTTTCCAGTATAGTGTAATGGACAAAGCTGGCCACCTGGAGATCCAATAGGAGCTTTTGGGCGCTTGCAAACTTTGTCTGGTTTCAAGGCAATTCAAAAACTAAAGGGATAAATTATAGCCAGTGTAGCACACAGGTGAAAAGATTAAAAGCAACAATTAATCAGTGACAAAGTCCAAACAGTTTGAATGTCAAAATTGAGTCGGAAGGAAGGGGGAACTGCGATCAGTGGCTCGAAAGCTTAAGGTACAAGTGGCAGGAGCAGATGCTGGTTAAAAGAAGTGAAACTTGAGATAAGACAGTGCCATTTAATGTTATGAAATTCTCACAAATTGCTGCTGTGCACATGAGGATGTCACAAATACCATATCAGTCCCTTCCCCGTGCATAGTGGGGACACAGGTTTAGCACATAAACAAAAGCAACTATTTGTTTGTCTTAATCTACAGAAATTGTAGATATTTATAGTTAAAATTGTTAGCTATAAATAATAGATTATAGATTAGCAGAATGTTATGGTAACCTTATTTTTTTATCTTGTATGTAAAAGAGTAGCTTAATTCAGGACTGCTTTCATTTTTTAGATGCATTGTACGTAAATTTGAAGATCAGTATTGTGCAGAATCTGTTAAAGGACATGTAAAATATGCACATCATTTTTAACTAACACACAAATAATTAGGATTAATTACCACCAACTTAATCTCCTTTTTGTCTCTTGCCTTCCTAATCCATTGTTTTTTTTAGCTTCTGGAGGTGTACTCTGTCACACGCATGGCTATTGATTAGCATTAAGATCAGGGAAAGGAAAAGCATTATTCTGTTACTCTGTGATCTTCTGGGCAGATAACCCAATCCTGTGCAGGTTAGCTGCTGTCTGTGTTACGAAGTCCCAATGTACGCAATGTACCTAAAGAAATCATTACAAAGTCCCCCCCCTACAACACAACACACACACACCTTCAAACCTCTACAGCTAAAATAAAAAGATACTTGATTCAGCATTGATTACAGCTCCCAGAGCTGCTTTACCTTCCCATAGCAAAGCAGTTTTACTTTCACATAAACCAAAAAACACTGGGTGAATGACTATTGGCTGTAGTGGGGCACAGATCATCTCCATTGCACAGGCTCCACACTCTAGCTGTGCCTCAGTGGAAGGGGGATAACTTTAGAGAGAGACATGCATACTAACTCGGAGTGAGCTGAACAGGACATGAGGAGATCCTAGTGACAGGTAGCATGAGCGCAAAAAACAGATAAAGTTCCTGAAAGCAATAAAAAAGAAGAAAAATGATAAAGGCAAGTCATTTTTTCAGTTTACGCCCTTTAAAGTATATTTGTTGATGTACTGTAATTAATGTAATGTTTATGTGTTAGTATTCCGCGAATGGAAGACATCTGACACTTATCTGCCAGATGGCTAAATCATGACTCCAATATCAGGTGTTTGTAACACTTTGTTTTTTATTCCGGAATTAAACCACTAGCCTAGCTATGGTAGATGTTAACTAATCGCTGTGGATAAGCAGTATCATTCAACCAATGGATATTCAATTGGAAATGAGGCAAAGATTTTCTTTATTTTGCATCATAGTTAATTATATGCATTAATCAGTAATGGAAATTTTCAAGATGAAAACTGAATTGCATTTAATCTCAGAAGAAACATTGATTAAGAAGATATTTTTAGATAAACTATTGCAGAGATATCAGTTAGTGCTGCCATTATGCTCTATTGGCTCTGAGGACCGAATACATATACTGGGGAATTTTTCGGGTTAAGGAAAAACCCCTCCGTCTTACCTTTAAAATGGGCCATGGATGACATTTTTATGTCTACCCGTGAGAAGTATATATATTTTATATAAAAACAAATTTTTGTCAAAGCTTTGGTTTCTTTTAGGGCTGGATACGTTTGACGGTGTGATGTTGTTGGTGGTTTAGCTCAAGTGGGCAGCAATTTACGATTTGCCTCACTTTGTAGCGGAGGACTCTGGAATCGTGCAGGTATTTCATGCCGGTTGCCATCAGGGGTGCGCTCTGCCGTACATTGTGTTTTTTTTTTCCTTACATATGGTTTAGGATAATAAAGCTGCGGCCTTTTCGTTCCTCAATATAGGTCTTGTATACTTATTACAATGGTTTATAGGACAGGGAGGATCAATAGGTCAGGTAGGCTTCGGTTCAAGCTAATCCAGGGGGTATTAGAAGCCATGCAATACAACAGTTATAAACACACCCATACACCAATGTAAATGATCAGCAAATGATCTATCCCACACGGGGGTAATATAATGTAAACAGTTTGTGTTCATTAGGTTTGTTTGAAATTACGGTCCAAGAATCTGTCCAAGTAATGAGGTCCCGTAAAAAAAGACTAGTTGTGGTCCCCTTCAGGGGTGTAACTACCAGGGAGCTGGGGGAGCAGAAGTCAGGGGGCCAGGAGCCATGGGGCCCTATGTTCTAATTATTTCCTATGGCATGATATAGCCTTCCTCCATGAAAACAATGTGGATACGCAGGTAGGGGCCACATCATAGTTTTGCAGGGGGGCCCAGTGATTCATAGTTATGCCACTGGTACCCTTACAGTATATTATATTGACGACAGAATTACATTTGTGACCGCATACTCAAAGACAGGATTGGCCCTTATATCGCTAATGTCTGTACCCAGCTATTATGTGCCAGTCTGTGCAGCAGGTGTACAACAGGGACAAGTTGTCTCGCGTGTGAAAGGTTATGGCGTTATTTAGGAGTACTAATTTAATATGGGGAAACCAAGCATTATTCTTTTGTGAATGGCTTTCTTTACCTTGATTCTCTTCATTACTAGTTTTAAAGGGTAGTCCACCTAAGAAAACGCTTTTGGGGTTTCAGTTGTTATGAAGAACGGGAGTAAAGGAGCGTGTCTTACCTCCGCTTCTTCAAAAAAAAAAACCTGCAGGAGCCAGAGTGAATTAAGAAACGTTACCCGGCCTCATGCTCCTCATTACAGACTTTGTACTCTATGCAATATGGCAGCGCGTTGCGCCATAGTGTACAAAGTCCATCGGGACCTGTCAGCAAAGAGGAATCCGGGTAAAAGTTTCTTACCTTCGCTCCTGGCTCATGCAGGTTTATTGAGAATGGGAGGTGAATTACATACCTCCTTTACCTCCATCTTCAATTAAAACAAAAGTAGTTTTCTTAGGTGGACATACCATTTAATGCACTCAGGATGAATATGTTTATATGTTTATTTCATCTAATGTGGTTCTTACCAATGCTTCATGTATTAAATCTGTGATCTTAATTAAATCCCGCAAAAAAAGGCTCAATCTTTATTTGAAAGGATAGGGTTGATAAGGCTAAATTTATACATAATGGGTATATGATTTTTAGTTAACGGACATGTTCCATTCTTACGGACAAGAGCTTTTTCTTGTCAATATCCATATCATTACGGTATGATATTAGTCACAAAGGAAATTAAATCTGATTGTGGTTAATAACAGAATCATTTCAGCGAATATAGAAAATTTTTGTTTGAGGTTAGAAATAGTCATCGTATTATATAAGAGAGGTTTGTCTTTTTGTAAGCTCTGTGTACAAAAGAGGTACAAATCGTTTTGTGTGCGTGACACCCACACTTCGGAACATCCGTCCACCCCTCGTATATAAATGAAAAAGGAAAGATTAGGGTAGCACTCCTTACATTTATTCCTAGGAGACAAAAGCACCACATTTAAAGGGAATCTCATCTTCGAACACAAAACTGTTTCAATTGGACAGTTACTGCCCCCAACCCTCCATGCAGTCAATCAAGCTCTGATGCTGACATCACAACCAAGATTGACTGCTTGCTTTCACCTGCTGCCTCCTCTGCACGAGCTCAAGCTTATAAAACTATTTCATCAGAGGGAGGCGAGACCGATACAATTTGCCAGAAAGAATTAGAACTTACCATTAAAATATCTGGTTACAAAGCATGTAAAAAACTGGTAAATGCCAGTGCGGTTTTGCTTGCAAGACAACATGAAAGTCACCAGTGTTGGTTTTAAGGGTGGGGACATGCCTTAAAACCAACACTTGTCTTGGGAATTGTCCAATATTTTATCAAGCGGTTTTTAACATGATGTCCTAATTGGTGTCTGGTTGGATGGAGCTATTTCATACATTTAGCTTTGGGGAGCCATTGTGCTCCTTATTGGCATATCGTGAAGTAGGGGAAGGAAAAGCAAGGCAGGAAAAACATTGAATGCATCAAAGTTTGCATTGGTGATTGTTGATGCCCTTGTTGATTTTTATTCAGCACTTAGTTGTTTTAATAAGAGTCTTATAGGGGACATTCACCCAGAGCCACAACTGCTCTGAGGCAAAATCTCCTGTACGGGATTTACCATAGGCGCGTGGCTCTGGTGGAATCTCCACCCTGACATAAGTATTTAACGCCTGCATTAGTGGCGTTTAAATACTTACATTCTTTAAGAGCCACGCAGCCTTTGGTAACTAGGTTTGGACAGCTGCGCAAGTTCCTGTTCGGATTCGATGAATCCGCCGCAAAGCAAGCCGTTAACGTCACGCTAACAGAGTAAGATCAGCGCCAACATTATGAGGGGCAGGAGTCACTGGGCAGCGTAGCGCGTCTGGGTAAATCGACCTTATTAGTTTGTATATCAGGAGAAAGGTTGTTTTCTGATGACCAGAGATTTTTATTATGAAGCCAAGGGACATCTAGGCCCTGTCCAATATTCTATCAAACTCAGTGTTTGAAAGTTAAAAAACTGTAAAATCGGGCCATAGATGTGCCTTTGGCTTGCATTTATTTGGAAAGCATTCCTTAATAATGTTTACCTGTATGCTCATGTTAACCCTGGAAACTAGTTTAGTTAAACTTGTGTTTGTAGTCCTAATTGGTAACTTGTATAGTTGCATGAACACAAACATGATATTTGCACCCTCTGTACTATTATAAACAACATTTCAATTACCAAAGATATATATATTACTGTACTGGGAAGAGACATTTGGATTAGTTGGTGTTTGGGGTGCTTTTTTTGTGGGTATGTGTACATGTTTTATAAATATTCCTGGGATAATCATCTGGTTATATTCTGATATTACTGAACTGAACAGCATCGTGTTACAGTTTATACACAAAAGGGGGGAGTGGGCGCACTACTGTGGCAAAATACTTTATAACAAATAGTGGAAGTGATTTACTGATCTGACCAAAAACATTAGAACAAAAAGGAAAGAGATGATCAATGCACATTCCTGGCCCCATCTTTACATCATAATATCTATGCTAGTGCAAAACAGAAAAACATTGGGGGGTTTTAGTTACATTTTATGCATAAAAGTGAAAAGCCTTCCAACAGTCAAGATAAACCCCAGTATGGAAGGTCCTAACAGTTTACCTTGGGTCATTATCGGGATGACACTCCCTACTTGTTGCATTTTCGTCGGGAATGTTGTCTCCATGACCTTGCCATTGGATAGTATTACAGGCTATTCACTTCCCCGCTCTGGCTTTAACAAGGAGGGAAGAGGCCTTTCATCCAATGCTTCTATTTCAAGGCATAAGACTCCAAATTAAAGGGACGTGGTGTTGGGGGTGCTACTACCAATGGAAGCTTGGTCAATCTTCCTGCAGAGAACTCTTGACAATAATATACACAAAAGGGTGGGTCTGTGGGAGCACTCCTGTGGCAAAAATACTTTTATAACCATAGTGGAAGTCTATGCCTTGAATACTTAAGCATTGGATGGCAGGCCTCTTCCCTCCTTGTTAAAAGCTGTACCACAGGGGGAAGTGACAGCCTATACTAATCAATGCAAGGTAAGGGAGACAACCTTCCAAGCAGGGAGTGTTCAGCCCAGATAAGTGACCCAAGGTAAGACTGTTAGACCTTCCATGACTGGGGTACCTTGACGTGGTGGAAGGCTTTTCACTTGTATGCATATAAAATTGTAACTAAAAATCCTCCAGTTGGTACTGTTTGCAATAGAACATATATTTGATAGTAATGGGCCAGGAATGTGCATTTTTCACTCTTGATTGATCATATTACAGTTGCAAACCAACCAAAACAGGCCATGTAATTTTGGCCTCACAATCAGATGTTATTTAATATTTCCAAGCTAAACATCTGATTGGTTTTAGGAGCAAAAATTAGCACCATTTTTAACGATAAGAAACATTTATCACATGCCTGTTAATAATGAACTTAAGGGTATCTCCACTCCTCCAGGGGTGTTGTAATCTACCAGGTGAGCAGGGGAAAGCAACCACAGGGACACTGGGAGTCAAGGGGGTCCATCTTGTATTTTTCCTATGACAGATATAGCTTCCTCTTAGAAAACCCACGGGGATAAAGCTCAGATATGGGCCCCATCATAGTTTTGCAGCGGGGCTCAGTGATCCTAGTTATGCCACTGAACCCTCAATCACCAAATTTTATCTGGGGTTTTAAACTTTAGTAAAAAATTGCCAACGAAATCTTGCCCAATCTTGTTCCTTCAGCAATGCCAAGGTGGGTTAAGTCTATTGCGCTCTTTTTGAAAATGTACAAGAAATACAGTACGAGGGAATTGAAGGGGCAGGGGGAGAGGAGGAGAGCTCCACTGCAAAATGCCAGAGTCCTCTACAGAAAAAGGAAGAGAAGTACAGGCATCGGATACACACAGGAGAGGCTCCTACTCTTACTTTCGGACTTTTATCAGGGCGTGCAGGACAACAGAGGAGCAGAGGAGAAAGGTAAGTGATTTTTACACTACACAGAGAGTCCGAAGCCGGGGACCCTGCCAGTAAAACACTTGCGTTCTCCTTGTTAATATCACACGTATCCATTCGTTTTAGTTCTAACCACAACCCAATATTTCAAATCTCTCAGGTTTACCCAGTCAATAGAGTAGTCCTTGTTATAGCAATTGCTTGCAGTCGAGTCACATGTTTGGCTCATATAACCTTTGGCAATGTAGACATGGGCTCATAACTAACATCACGTAAAAATTTTGTGTTTACCCAATGTACTTGTTGAGAACGCACACTATGAAAACTCTTGCTTGAAATTTATCAGTGACATGCTTGCACTTAAATTTTGTGCCCCTTGTGCCATCTAAACTAAAACTTCATTTGATCCTAATAAGAAAAAAACAAAAAAAATAGCAGCTGGGAGCGTAATCCCATACCCAGTACACAGCTTGATAACGGGAGCTCCATCATCCAGATAGTCCCCAGCAACACCAGACTCGCACACGGTCGATCACACAAATGAAAAATAGAGGACGGGGATCTCATGCTGTAAAACTTCTTTATTGTAGCATATAAAACCAGAAAACTATAGGGAACAGTCCAATGTACAAACACAGAGAGGTGGGGGGAGTAGCAGCAGGACTGCTGTACTCGTCAATTCCCAAAGGCTGGGGATCCTATAAAAAATCTGAGTAGGCAGGGCTAAGGCCATTTAAAATCGAGATTTCTCCAAAACAAGTCTGAAACCCTTACATTTCTCAAACAGACTTCATTAACTTTGTGTCCCTTTCTCTTAGAGAGACCCATTTTGTGCCCAGACAGAATTCACCTTGTACACTGTGGGTGTAGTGTCATAATATTGTGAAAAGAATGGCTTAGGTGGCCAACACTATTAAGATCGTAATACGATTTTAAAACCCACGATACTTTGTAGACAGATGTACAATGGTAATATGTACTGAGATGTACTATCATATTGTTCGACATTCAATTTGTTTGTGATAAATTGTGAAGTTTTTGTCGCTTGTGAGGTTACATTACAGTCTAACATTTAATTGAAACACTACAATCATTTTACCAATCAACTTAAAAAAAACGACTTTCCCGAATCGATAATACGATCGATATTATGATCTAATGTCGCATCAATAATATTGGAAAAATTTTAAATTTTTTCGGCCAATCAATGGAAATGTCGGATGTATGTCAGATTGTACATAAAAATCGTCTTAATGTAATGGCCACTTTTTTTAGGGTTTTGGTGACTCCTGTAATTAAGCCATTTTTACAGATTTGCCCGATTAGACAATCTGCAGGAAGCTGTATGCTAATATAGTGACAGCGGGGGAAAGGAAACTCAAGATCCCCACAAATGCTAATGGATCTGCTTGAAGAGACATTGTGGTTTTGCCAAAGTTCTTCTTAATAATGTGGTTATATTTACCTTTGCTAGATATAAATGAGTTAGTTCTAAGATAGGCACTATGACATTAAAAATGTGCCAACAATGGAGTCGAACCATGATCGGCCATTTTTACGTTTAGAGACTGGACTAACGTTAATTAGATATCAGTAAACAACTGCGATGTGCCTCTCTAAAAACAATCTCTCCTTACACACCGCAGTGATTTTTGTATGCTATGTCTATATAATAGTTATTTTAACAACATACTGAAATTTTTCTTCAAAATTGCAGTAAAATTAATGGCTGTTCTGAAATGCTTTATGCATAAGCTTTTTGTGTTTGCAGAATTTATAGAGAGCTCAGCGCCATTTTATCTATCACATTGTATACTTGCTACTTAGGCTTGTCCACTCGGCAAGGTTTATTGATTGATTCTGTGCTGATTCATACACAATACAATGAGACTTTGTTTATATTATAACCATGTGCATGTTGTGGCTGCTAGCCAGTCGTAGATAAAAAAGGTCCGGTATAAGGTATTATGTGGCAGAGATTATAAATAATGAAAAAATATTCAAGATTGTTTGTTTCAGGAAATGTTAGGGACCTAAACAGGGCAATTCACAAAGGACAGGATGATTTGGGACTAGGCCCACACCCCTACTAGCGAGGATCCAGATTGCGTTTCGTGGTGCAGCGATTTGCACCACACCCATGTAACCCTTATTTGAGGGACCCCAATACTGCTATGCACTCTGAGGACATTGTTATGTTTCAGTTTCAGAAGTGCAGTGCACAGCATGGAGCGTGCACCAATGTCAACATGCCATTGCGATGATGCGTTCTTCCGTGTGTCCTAGGGGCCTAGCCCCGCTGCTTGGAAATAGGCCAATAAAATTGTCATGAACCTGGTTCAGCTACAGTATGTGTAAACTGTTTTTTTCGAGGTTGACAGCATTTTACTCACTAGCTAAGCCAATGAATATTCAGTATATTTACACCAGATGTTTTACGCCTGTTTGCTACTCTCTTCTCAGTCGACATTTATATATATATATCAAAGAAAACATGTTAATTACCTCTGTAAAATGGGGTTTATTTATGTTTCAAGCTCTGGCATTTAACAGGTACCATGGACTTCAGCAAGTGGTATTAATACTGAACCAAATTATTTTGTTAAGGCAGTGCATTCCAACATGATTAAATAGGTATTATTGAGCTAACTAGGGTTACCGCGGGATTAGCAATATTATACTTTTAACTCATTCATAGGGTGGCGTGTGGCTAAAGCCTCAATCAATGTGATAAACGACACTCTATTCTCTAATGAAAGGTGGCATTAAAATTCCCTAAATAGGCTACTGGCGTCTTGCAATTACTCCGAGAGCAGCTATCGGCACATAACTCACCGGGGTCAGCTACAACAGCATTCAAAAAAGAATCTGATTTCCCTAGATATGAAAAATAAGAGACGAAAAAAATGACTGCAAAACACAGGCAATCTAAATGCAGGCTAAAAATACAACACCTCAACAAAATATTGACTATGAAAATTACTATTAGGGAGATTTGAAGATTTCATCCCGAAAACTAAGGGTTTCGGAGCCCTGAAACTGACAAGAAGAAATTTGTTTCCAATATTTCATTATCAATGCCCATTATGATTTCTACTTGATGTGTTGCATTTTACTCATCTGATTAGGCATATGAAGTAATTGCAATAAAATTGTTTGTTTGTTTTCTGATTTGCAGTTAAGCTTGTGTGCGAAAAGCACAATCGATACAATTTCATATTATAATTGACTTCTTTTTAATTGTGCTTTGGGGAGAGGGGGTTGGAAAATAACATGGCCTAAACTTAAAATAATAAAAAAAAATAAAGAAAGTCAAAAGAAAATACAACGCATAGATAAAAGGAAACTGTCCTTGGAAACAATCTTATCAACATGTTCGGAGAGACATTTATTGATTCATATCTTTAATTCATATAGCTTCAATGTGGTTTAGCAATCACCTAGTCAACTGAAACTGTAGAGTCATAAGTGGGAGGTTGTGCATAGTTTCCTGGGGTAGGAGTATTCAAGAAGGTAGTAGATTTCAATATCTAGACATGGAAATTGAGGGGGGAACATTTGTTTCGCACCAGCTGTGTTTGGTGTTGTTTGATATTTTGCTTAGATTTCAAAGAAACCTTATTTCCTAAATTTTGTTTGAGATACATTTATATTTCTTATTGGGTGCCTTAGTAGTTATTCACAGTCCCAAGATGAAACCATCTTCCGATCTGGTTCTTGCTAAGAGCTCCAGCCCAAAACCAATTAAATTTGGAAGCCATTGAAGACAAACAGCATAAATCAGCTTAAACAAAAGGTTCGGAAATATAGATTTTTGGCCGGGCGGGGCTTATGACACAGCTTATAACACATTGCCTGTCAAATGCAAGGACACATGCAGAGACACCGCGACAGGGCAGGCTGGGAGTGTGGCCAGTAATTTACAAGACTATACTAGACTTCAGAGAACTAAATAACATCATACTTGGCTTATTTTGAATGGGTATTATAAGAGCTTCAAAAGAGGACACTGTATGGAGATCACAGTGTACCATTTAATGCCAAAAAAATACATGTATTGTATATCTACATTTATCTGTTTGACACTTTTTTTAAAGAAAGATTAATGTTGATATATGCAAAATCTATATCGAATTAATTGTATATTTAGGCAAAGTCTCTTCAGAAAATGGCCGGTTACTTTATTCCCTTAGTTAAAACCAGGGGGGGGCAGCATCCATAGTAAGGTGCTGTCTGAGAGGGGGGGGACAGCAGAATTTCATTGGAATCCTGTCACAGATCAACTGGTTTAACCAGAATCTTTTGCAAATAAGGATTCCATTGCCAAAGTCACCAACAGAGAGAGCAACAAAGAGGGAAAAATATATTGGATATGAAACATGATGGTGTCTCTCGTATTTTCAATAGTGTTAAATACTTAGCATTGTGTTATTCAATTGAGCTCGAACTAGAATTTCTCAACCTTATAAAATTACACAGCATTCCTTCTAGGACATGCAACAGATGCATCCTTTTTGAAAGTGACAGTGAAGGTAAAAACTTTGATCGGATTTCTTTCAGCACAGGAAATAATTTACCAGTTACACCTGCAACCTTTATTTTAGAGTCATAAAACAAATTTCATACTTTCTCTTACGTGATTTTTGTTTTTAGAAACAAATCTGTGGTAATTTATGGCTCTTGCCATGATATCTAATGTACATTTTATAGGAAGAAATTGCATTCAGTCTCAGTAATCTCCAGCCAAGAACCCAAGCAATAATTTTTGCAGTTGTTCATAGTATAAAACAACGTATTTACTTAGGCATTTGTTGAACAAGACCTATGAATTTGACCTTTTTTCCTTCATGCGTCTTCTGACAAGCAAGTAAATCATTTCAAGAAAGCAATAGTTTTGTGATTGTTGAAAAAACACCTTGTTTCAAAGCACATTGAATGGCTCGGAGGCACAGCCTTTATTGTTCTTGCTTCTTCCATATATCACATATTTTTTAGTGTTATGAAAGTTTGGCTTTGTTCAATTTTCGTCACCTTTTTTTTACCAGTTGACAGAAAATCTTTGTTTCCGAACCTTCTTTAATCATTGTTAAAAAAAATAGGGGATTTTGTCTGTTTTTGTAAAAAAAAATTGTTTTTAATTTTTTTCAAGCTCAATACTTTAAAAAGTTGATGTTATGGGTCCTGCTGCTTAAATCAGGGAACCATAGTTCTTAAAAGAGCCCTTGCAGTCTCTTAAAAAGAAGCATTGGGGCACTGGGGCCCTCAGCTCATAACCAGGATCATCATCCCTTAACAGTTCTTGCTTAAGACTCCCTATCAGCTTTCCAACCATCTTCCACTTTCAACCAACTTCCTGCTTGTCTCACCATATGATCCTGAAATCTTCCTGATATATTATTATCTTAAAAAGCTCAGATCTACTAAGCAGTGGTTCAGTAAATAAAGGTGCCAGGTGTTGATACTGAAAGACCAACATCTTAGTCAGATCAGTCTAGTCCAAGATCCTGTGATGGGGCACAGGACCAGATTCAATTATTGAACACTGGATTCTGACCAATCAAATTTTAGAGGTAATCTTGCAAAAGGTTTATATGAATAACACTGTAAGAAACTGCGCTCAAAAGCCATGAGTATGTATAAGCATAAACAATGTATCTGAGTTAGACTTCGGGATCAATAGTGGGATGAGAAAGAAAGAAAGGACCAGGCCAAAGGATATGATGGTAAATCTGCACACCAGTTCTGTTGTTCCCCAAATGCCCTTTCCATTTCCTGATGTATTCTCGCAACATCAGTGTTGCAAACTTTTCCATATTTAACATCACATTTTGGTGTTATTAGCCCTCCTTACATCATGACATGTTGCCTTGAAGCCTGTAGGGGAAAAAAAAGAGTTTCTAACTTTCCTAAAGCTTTAGGGACATGACAAGGAATGCATGAGAGCGCCACCCCCCCCCAAAAAAAAAAAAAAAAAAAACATTAACCAGGTGTGTTGCATTGTTTCAGGTTTTAGACCATTATTTCTAGTACTTTGCAGCAGTAAAAAGTTTTTGTGACTGTTTGAGGGCATATCTAGTGTTCCATCTACTACAGGATGACAATTCATAAAAATAAAGAGAAGAAGTGGTTAATATCTCGATTTTGATGACAAATTAAAAAAAAAGGAAACAGTTGTAACAAAAATACCAATCTCAGTGGGCTATAACTTTACAACTTTACAATATAAATGTTTTGTTATATGGGTATTATTAGTTTGATAGAGGTTAACAATTCCATATAGAACAAACTAAGGGTTTTAAAGGGAATATGCTTAAAGCCCGGGATCCGGATATTTTTCAAAAGCAAAATTAGCTTGTTTGATGGAGGAAATGAATGCTGGAGAGAGTTTGTTTGTACTTACACAAATTGGGGGTAAGGGATCAAAAAAGTATCTACATGAAAAAATATTCATTGAAAATAGCTTGGAGTATTTTTTTATCATAGGAAATTTTATACTTATACAGAATAGTGTACTCTGTCCTTAATAATATTTTGTAAAACTGTGGAAGGTTTGTTATTGTGAACTTTCTTCATGTTGCTGTATTTTGGTTAATCGATTTATAGCAAAATACAACTATTTTTTTTTTCCCTTTTAAAATTGTTGCCATTCGACAAATAAGAAAAGTTTCAGAACAATATTCAATAATTATTGAACAAATTTCAGTATATAAGACATGTGTTAATCAGTTCGGTGTGGTAAATATTACTTTCACTTAATTTGCTACATTAAAAAATAACAATTTAATTGCTTTGGTCTAGTACAACATGTACGGATGGCATATTAATAGATAATATTATAAAGCGCCCAGGGGGAATATTGCAAATAAGCACTTATTTTACTTAAAAAAGGAAAGGGGTTTGTAGAATGAGGTGTACACAACATTTAATTGTCATGTGATAGTCAGCATTTCCCCATCCCAAAAATTATTAATATGCACATGAGGGAGAGGGCATTTATCAGAAACATATTGTTAAGGACTTGTATTTGTGTGTTTTTTTATTCACATAAAAAGAATGAGAAGGCGTGGGTGGAGGAAAACAAATTGACGATGAGACTGAATTTTAGGAAAACTGTAGACATTATATTAAACATGGGTTTGGATGGAATTATTAGCTAACCTTAAATAAGTCATGATCAGCAATCAATTTGAAAGGGGAAAATGACAAATTATAAATAGGCAAATAAAACACCAAAATTACAATAATTAGAGCTGACAGACGCGTAGGTTAATCTTTTATGCAGCAAATGATGCTCTCTCCATTCCCAAACTCTGGCTCTCAAATGTTCCGTCTCACTTCAAGCTCTCCAAGCTTGAGACAGTAGGGTATAGAATTAGCCATTGGACTGCAATATCATCTGTGACATCTTTGGGACGCTAACTGGAAGAACAACGAAGCTGAAAGAAGGTAACAAAATCAGGCAGCATTTATGTTTACTTACAATATCAGATTTTCAACATTGTAGTTTTTGGGGGTTTCCGTGGTAAAATGACCAGTAAAAACCATATTTAGAGGGACTTTGTACATTAACAAAACAATTCGAGCCACTGATGTTACTTTTCGGGTTACAGCTTCTTAGAGGCAAAATAGAAATTTAGCTACTGATACTGTGATGTCTTGCGGTGAAGATGTGCTTTCTTTTTAGATGGAGTCTCTTAATGTAGACACAACAGTGTTGTGTTTACATAAAGGGGAATCAGTAAATAAATATGCTTTCATTTAAAGAAAAAATGAGTATTTTTATTTTAATTAACAGAATCTGACCCATCCAAACAATTTCCCCTGTGTATAATAAAGTACTGGGATTCATGTTTGTAGTACCCCTAATAAGGTCTGTTATGGTTCTCAGTCACTAGGTGTAGTGGATTTAGTTGCTCAGTGATTAGAAGATCTAAGCATGTAGGACAACCCAACAGCCAATCAGTCGAAACTATTATAGTCAAGGGTATTAAATCAATGCTTTTTAACAATATAAAATGTATATGGACTATAGATAACATAATTTAAATAATAATGTGTTATTTTCAAAGATTCGGTCGGCTACAGTGTTACCGCAAGCCGAGGGGCTTTGGAAGAAGAGGGGGCGCATTGTGCTAATGTCACATCCATTCAGAAGTTCCATATATAGCCATTTCGGATCCACCTTACACAGGGAACACCTAAATCTGATTTATTAATGGAATTTAATTCACTGAAGAAAAAAAAGAAATAGAAAGTTCAATTATTCATTTATAATAATTTAGTTAGATATATTAGACATCAATATTACACCTCTTGTCATTAATCAGCTGACCCAGTAGTAATTAAAATATTCCCTAAGTTAAGTTAAAGGTCAAAAAAACTGACAAGTAAAATGGTATCAATTGTCTATGTAATTTATCTTCCCTGCCTAAAGCGCAACAAGTAAGGGAGTGGGGACAAGTTAGCAGCAGGGGGTACTATCATTTTAGTTTCCACATATAAAAGAGATATTTGCTTATAATCCACCATTTCTGGCATGTAAGTAGAGATAGCCAAAACTTCCGAAAATACGTTCGCTCGAGGTTCGCGATTTCCGAAAAAATTCTGAAATTCGAAAATCCACAAATTTTGCCATTAAGTTCAATGGGGACAAAAGTTCAGAACTTTCCACCTAAAATTAAGGGATTAAATAGCAGTCAAACTGTAAATGGCTCTCTGAGACATGGGAAATGGTCAAGGAAAACACATGGCTTGCGGGAAGAAGAGCAAAAACTGAAGAAGTGCCACGCGATTACTTCCAGTTTCCGCTGGCATTTTCAGTAATCTTGAATAGCGATTAGAAGAAGAATTCTGAACGTTCCGCAGGATGCCTTGAATTTCGAGTAATTCCCGAATGGCCAAAACCCCGCATCCATATGTTCGTGGGTCCCACGGCCTTCACCTGGCACCCCCTCCCCCGTGTCCTAAGGACCTTGTGGCTCGTACAACGGGCCCATTCAAGGGGCTTTTAAGGGTCCCGCGGAGCTCTAAATGGGACCCCCTCCATCACTTTATCAACTGCCCTGTGTGTCCCTGAAGGGCCCTTGTGGCACTGAACAAATGCCCTTTGGGGTTTAGGGGGTCCCGCACCGCTGTAAATTGATGGTAATGTGTTCCTCCATGCTATTGCAATCATTGAAATACTAACCAATCAAAATTGGATTTGGTCCTTCAGCCAAACCATAAGAGGGGCAAACCACTGCATAGGTAGCTCGAGAAGCCAGTCTCACAAATCGATTGGCAAAAGAAAGAAGACACCACACACCACCAGCGACATTGATTTGCCAGACGCACCGGCTGGAAGAAAGAAGAACACCCACCCCCAAGGGCCTCCTAAAAAGCCGATGATGTCCTGTTTCGTGGTGCAGGACCCCAACCAAAGGCACTTGTTCAGGCATGCAAGGGCACTTTAAGTGGCCGAATGGGGGTACCGGTTTGAGCTGCGGAACCCTAAGCCGTTCCAAATGGCACTTGTCCGTGTCACAAGGACCTTCCAAGGCCATTAAAGGGCACTTATAAGTGAACGGGCAGTGGGGTACGGGTCAAGCTGTAGTCCCCACCCTTAATCCCAAATAGGCAACTTATCAAGCACACAGGGCACTTATTAGTGCCGGGGCGAGGGGTCCGTTTGAGGTTGCAGTAACCCCCTATAGCTTCAAAAGGCCCTCATCAGGGCCACAAGTATTATAAGTGCCAGGGATGGGGTTCGTGTTCGAGTTGGTGGGACCCCTTAAGCCCCAAAGACACTTGTCAGTGCCTCAAGTGCACAAAAACGGCACTTATAGTGCCTGGGAGGGGGTCCCGGCTAAAGCTGCAGGACCCCTTAAGCACTTCAACGGGCCACAATATTCCTCTAAGGTTTGGAGAGTTCACCGGGTTTAGTGGTGGGAACCCCCGAACATCTGGCTTATGGGACTTTCGGCCATTTGGAAATCCTTAGGCCATCTGAGGATTACCGAATGTTCGAGTAGTTATGAAATTTTCTTCCTGGCTTTTTCTGAATTTTCTTTCCTGGAAAAGTTCAGAAAGCAGATTTCGGGAAAATCTGAGAGATCCCTATGCCATCCCTACATGTAAGTAAAGGACTGTAAAATGTGTTTGGGTGAAACTTTCCTTAATAGAAAATGGGTTTCCCTGGGTTGAAAACTGCTGGTTTTCAAAGTCACGAACCACCCAAACTTTTCAAAATCAAAACTTATTTTTCCTAATCAAATTTTAATGCCGTTATATATTGATTTTGCAGGCATTTTGGATCGACTCGAGATTCTGAAGTTTTATATCTTCAATATTCAATGTTTCGACTGATGGATATCCTCGAAAAATCGTATACGAGTTTAAACATTGATATAATCCCTGAAAAACGATTGTATTTTTAGCGGCTTGTGAGGAAAGGGAATTTTTCGGGTGTGCTACTATTTATTTCAAATTCTCGGCATTGGTAAATGTTGCCTAGTTCATGTTCCCAGGTCCTATGCAATTAGAACCCAGTTAATATTGATACTCGGACAAGCAATTAAACAATAGTATTTTATACTTTTTGTAAAAATATCTATTTCAGAACGAAACTGCTGCCTGAAAGGAATGCCACCCCCACAAAACTAAACATTTAAGCCCTATGGCCCCCACGTTTAACAAACCTTACCTTACATTCTGTCTCCGCTTGGCTTCATCTGTCAGTCCTGTTCAAAGTTCCAGAAAGGTGTAGCTGGTCTGGATCATCCTGTCCCTGCTGCTTCTTAAAGGGGAGTTCATGCAACATACCTGTACTTTTGCAAACAAGAGCAGCATTTTTCAATCCCAATGACTTAATCTCCAATTCAGAATTTTTGTCTGTGTATAATGCAACCAAAAACTGACTTTCCTGGTTTGCAGGACCCCTAGTAAAGACCGTATGGTCTGGCCCTTGACCCGAGCCAATCAGTAGAATTAAACTGTTAGAAACATTGCCAAGGATGTGGTGGACCATTAGAACCTGAAATGGCCAGATCCAATTATGTCAACAGCAGGGAACAGCAAAGGGTATGAAATCAACCGATTTTACACAAAATGGCAATAGAATATGTAGGAAAACATACAGGGTTATTCAATAAAAGTTCTTGATAGTTTAAAAATGGTGCTAATTTTTGCCCCAACCAATGAGATGATAGCTGTTCAAAATGTTAAATAAAATTCCATTGGTGTGGGGCAAAATTAGCCCACTTTTAAACAAGTAAGAACCTTTATTGATAACCCTGTATGTATGCATATACACAAACTACAATTTAAAAAACATTGGTAATTTTCTACTGAGCGACCTTTACCTAAGTAAGTACCAGTGACATGCGCAGGGGACCCTCACCCCTACCCATCGGTATCCAGTCATGCTTGTCCTTCCACATAGTGGTAAATAAATCCTTTTAATATATGGTATTACCCCCCTACCCACCCCTTAACCGCTGAATATTATTTAAAGTAATTGGCTGGTCTAAGACGAACACAGACGCGGCTGCCCAGTCTGACCCCTGCTTGCAGTTTCCCACGCAACCAGGTTAACCACATCAGTGCAACCATGGAAGCAGAATTTTTTTTAAAGAATAAACACGGAGGCTGGGGGGTAGGCAGGGGTATGTACCATATATTTAAAATGATTTTTTTAGTCACTAACAATTTGAGATGGGGAATAAGGTCACAAAGATTTTTGCATTCACAGTAGGATTACTGAAAAAATGCAAGGAATTATATCTGCGATAATTTGAAAATTTCCAATAGGGTAATGTCAATATAGTCCTTTATATTGCATATAGAAAGAGATAAATATGAAAGGTAAAGTTGCCATTTATGGGATAAGATTGGAATCTATGTGAACTCAATATTAGTTTGTCTTTCACGGAGCTGCAATGAAACTTGAAATGAATTGGTTTTAAACGTGCAAAATATCCCAACATATTTAATGTTTTAATACTGTGAAAATGAATTCTGTGGAGTTTTATTTTCAAATGGTGATGCAAACATTGCTATATGAACGCAATCAAACTGACATTACTTACTGATGCTCTAGCAGGAACTGATGCATAACCTTTAAATGTGCTCTACTCTTAAACAAACTCTCCTTTACTGTGGGAACATTTCAGCTGCTCTTGAATTCTGTTCTGTGATTGGGAGTTTCCTAGAAAGTAATGGAATGTTCCCTTATTTTGGCTATAAAATCATCATATTTTGCAATAAACTCTATAATATAAAAAAATAGACTTTAGGTAAGGTTTTCATTCAATAATTAACAAGATCGAATACACCCCAATCCAATGCTTTACTAATAGCCCTTACTATTTCACCATGAGGACCTGGCAACTTCCCCCACCCTTGAGCCAAAGATGAGTACTTTCAATATGCTCTAAGAGTATTAGCAAATAGAGTTGAAAGAATAAATCAGTGCACTTACCAGAAATATGAAGGTACCCCCCCACCATGTTCCGGGGCCCCATGCATTTGTCCCCCTTGTAGCTAACTTAAAAAAAAAATCTGAAGGCCACCAATCTCCAGGTATTATTTTATCGTTTCCCTGTCCTGACATTGTTTCTGTGTCCTAAACCTCTTGTGGGTGATTACTCTAGCTCCTGCTTTCACTAGGCTTGGTGTATTTTCCTTTTTCTGAGGAAAGATTTAGTGCAATCCCTACAGGACAGCCTTAATTGTTTTTTCTTAACTCTTGCTGGGTCAGTTGATTTGGACTGGGAATAAAGTATTAAATCTGTTAGGTTACGTATTTGTGACTAAACACACAATGAATATTTGATGAATTCACAAAAATGTTTTGTTCTAGACTTATTTTCTAACATTATTGCTTGTTTAATTATACTACAAAAACTGGCACTGCTGTTCCACAGAAATGTCCAACAGGCATTACACCTGTATCCCTAGTCCTCAACTTTACATAACAACATGGAGAAGTATGTTTCATAGATAACCTTCTTTGAGTTCAACTCTTGTGGTGCATTCCAGCACGTCAGTAGCCTATAAACTAGAACTATGTAGTTAGTCTGGAAAAAAAGGCCTTGCATTGTAATTTAACCCAAAGCATACGCATGCACATACGCATGAATCATATCCTCTTGATCAGCTATTAGGTAGGGTTACAGGGTTCTAAGTGGTTGGACTAGATGGGCACTATGTCTTTAAAACCATAAATACTATGTAATCTGCTATTTAAACGATCATACATTACCAAGATCATACATTTATATCCAGTACAATGTCGTGTTTTGGCCACAGTCAGACCAAATTAACACACAATCCACTTTCCTTTTTAACCTATAGTTTTTTGCATGGCCTGTTTAAAGATAAAAAAGTTATAATTATAAAGATAGAAACTTAACAGATTAAAAATGCTTTTGTTACAGATATGCTTGAATAGTGAAAAAAAAAAAAGTTAACAAGGCCTAGAAGTGTGTCTTTCCAAAATGCATATCCACAATGTTACTCTATCATGTAAGATACATTGTTATATAGATCTACAGACTAAATAACTTTCGAAATTCGAAAATATGTCTCGGAGGAGGAGAGATCCAATGGGATAGGGTTATGTCCAGAGGGTCAAGTCTGGCCTGCCTGAATTTAAAAAAACTAATTATTTCCACAGCAGACTTCCCTCTTCGGACCACATTTTTTAACTCTTATTTTGAGGTATGCAACAGAAGGACTTGATTTTATAACTTGCGCATAATTCCTCTTGAATATTAATGAATCCCCGTCTTTAAAGAGATTCAGAGTCAGATTCTGATAATCATCCACAATGACGAAAAAGCTCTCGAATTTCCTGATAAGTTATCAAATGTTGAAAGTGGAAACTCAAAAGTAGCACAGTCTGGACGTGTGAAGGAAAGTGACTTTTATTATTTTAATACGGTTTATGGGTGTTACAACAGTTCGTGGGTGTTTTTGTGTGTGTTTCCCAGATGATATTCCCAGAGCTATGGTACAGTAAGTTATCATTGCTATTTTAATTCGAGACAGATTTTGGAAAGTTATCGCAACCTGAAAAGTTTGGTTCGTTCGAACTATTATGTTGATTGAACTGTAGTTCGAGTTCTAGTTCCATCTCTAATCTATTATAATCATACATGGAAGCTGCCAGCTTCAGATATATTTTCCAATCACACCATGTACAGAAATCTAGAGCTACTGGCCCGCAAGTGGGCATGTTGCCACTGTCCAGAGTACTGTTTTAACTTTCCAGTAGGCAATTGTTTTTAGTTGCACTATGGTTAATAATGTTGCCCCATACACAGCTTTTATCAGGCTTTGTTGGTTCCTTGATTCCTGGGTCTTAATTATTTACTCAGAGTTTATAATATCATATATACAGTATATACTGAGCAACCTTTTACTTACCAGGAACATCTCCTACCTGTTCAACTTTTTGAAGATTTGGATAAGCACTCAGGAGAAACTTTTGGAGCAGAATTAAGGTAGGAATTTTTTTAACCTGGACATGGGGTCAGTAGTGGGTTTCTAATATTGTTAGTTTGGGGGTGGATGGAACATGCCCTTTAACCATAACACTATTGTACATACACTGATCCGTGCACTATTCTCAATGGAAAACTTTTTATGTAAGGACTTTTTTTTTTACGAAGGTTCACCTTGTTTCTTGTTATTATTCCGCAATTGGGCTCTATGGGAATATACTTCCTGTGGATTTGTGACCTGCTCTACAATCTACAAATTTGAATCAGTAATACACATTTATTATAGGCCAATGAAAAGTATCACCTGATGTTTATATTTATTTGCACCTTTCTATCAAGTAGAAAGATATTACACTGCACTTAGACGTACGTGGTAAAAAAAATGTTGAGAAGGAAAAAATTAATTAGACTCCTGGAACTGTTTAGTATACAAGCATGAAATCACAGTTTATTCGTTATTAGTAAGTCATTTGTCTATTTTACTAACATTTCCTAGGGAAGCAATGGGACAGGGAATAAAAACAGTGTCTCTTACTTGTGGGGTTTTAGATATACAAATAAAAGCAAAGTCAAGGCCATACTTTTCATAGTATAGAACTGAATCATTATTTGACCTTAAACGGTATTGCACTGACAAATTCACAAGAACATACTGAGTGCCTAAATGTAAAACGCGCTATATATTTCATGCAATTGATTCTTGTTTAAATAAAACACAGCCTGCAATAAATCTGCATTGGTAGATAAGGGGTGAGAATAGAAGCAATCGTTTTATTTGCACTTTCATTAAACAATATAAAATTGTTGTATCGATTTGCGTGCTAACGTATGGTAATGTGACCATTTGAAGAGTTCAGGTAGAGTAAATAAAGTAATGCACTAGGGAATTCTTCTCTTAAAAAGTTTCATATGCCTTCCAGTTGCCTTACACAGACATGTATGTGTAGGTTGATTAAATACAGACTTTTTATGATATGCTCTTGTTGTATTGTATGTTGTTAGGGGCTGACTAAACACCCACTGTATGGCTATATTATTATTTAGGATATGGCACTGTATAGTTTGTCTGTATCAAGATGTTATTGGCTCCACATTCAATCTTCTCAATATTGGGTATTCCTACTAGTAAAGGTGATTGTTGGATCTACTGTTATATGATAGTAAATTGATGTGGGAGCTTATTTTGTCATGTTAAAGGGACATGTCTCACCTCTCAGCCCTGAGATTGGTTATAGTTACTTACCTCTCCATCAGCCCCTGAAAGCTTATGATATTATTTCTCTCCTCTACTGCTTCTTCCTCCCCAGTCCGTCCCCACCAAAAAAAAAAATGCTCTGCATGCCAACACTTTTTAATAGAGGAGGTAGGCTGGAAGAAAGAGTCGTAATTACCCATGATTAAACACTTTATAGCATGAGTGAATCTGCTGGAAGAAAAAATGGAGGTCCTGTGTTGGATGCCAGCCTTTCTTGCAGAAAGAAAGAAAAGGTAAGTATTATTGGGTTTTCAGGGACATGGGCAGTTAAGTAACAAAACAATTTCAGGAGAAGCAGAGGTGTAGAGTTTTTCCTTTCTGTGGTGGGCAAGCTCTTTAAATGGACGAAACTCCAGTCCGTATAACTCCCTACCATCCACCCTTTTCTCTCACCCCATTAAATGCCTAGGCTATCACCTGAACACAGATATTGACTCCAATGCTTGCCAATAGTTTTACTTACCTAAATACTAGGTTTGGTCATGGCCAGTTGGTCTCCCTGTGTTTCGAGCCCCAGCTTATAGGAAGACATCTTTTTTCCATTTTTCTGAAACAAACAAGGCGAGGGTGTGGACTGACCACAAGACCTGGCAACGTGCAACATTAAGCAAACTATGCTTACCAGAATTATACCCAAGCATACTCCTTAGTCTCTTTTATCTTAAGGGAAAAGAAAGGGGATTAGAGTGTTTTCCTTCCACTGGCAGGATTAAATCTAATGTGCTATTCTGGTGTTTGATACGTTTACTATTAATTTGCTCTCAAGGTCACAAGGGCAGTTCCTATGCGTGTTTGACAAAATGTCATTTGCCATCGAATGTATCACTAACAAGCCAGCACACAGTCTTTCAGTAGATAATGGTAGAGTAGCTTCATGGGAGTTGTTCTGGAAGGGCTGGAAGGTGTTTGATGGAAGTAGAAAGGATACTCACCCCTTTTTTGCTTTTTTCTGGATCCAGCTGTTGGTAAGCATTATGATAAATATCTTTTATTCCACTTCCTCCTCGATGTTACTATGGCTGCCTTGCACACACCCTTATTTCCACTAATTTACTTGGTCTTTACGTTTCAGATATAAAAGCAGAGAAAAAGGTCTTCTAAACCATAAAATTGGTGCAAATAGAGTAAGGATGCCATACATCTATAAGATTTACTTACCACGACCGAGCGCATCACGCGATGTTCAATCGATTGCTGCGGAACGCTTCTCTCTCATCTACCTTACGACCGACCTGCGATCGCAAAATCCTATTCATTTGTGCGATCGCATGTCGGTCGAATGTAAGATCGGAAGAAGAATGGTTTCGGCAGGATCGAAGGAACAGCGGGTGAGCGCTCGGTCGGGGGTAGTAAAATCTATAGATGTATGGCCACCTTAAGAGTATCTTTAGATTTTTGGATGGTTGCACAAATGGAAGCTCACTACTGACCACATCAGGGTATAAATTTAATTGATTTTATTTAAAAAAAAAAATGTAGAAAACCTAGGGATGTGTAATATGAGATACAAAGTTAAATGTTTTTATCTACTTAACTTCCCTTTTAATACAGCCCTTTTCTATGAAAACATTAAATTTACTTCAAACAATTAATAGATATGAGATATGAACTTCTAAAAATCATTTTGTAAAATAAAATTCAACGCATTGCGCTTTTATTTTGCAATTTAACACTAAGACCAAGAAGTAATATGAATAAGCTGAATTTACTTTCATTTTCTTTGATCTTTCAACATTTGGAAGATGCTGTTAAGTACAGAAGATTGGCGGTGCTGAGACAATCAGGTAGCATGAGATCAAACACCAATAATAAATGAAAAAATGATTATTTACAATTTGTATTTAGAAGTGCTGCCACTCCTATTTCATAAAAATGTTTTAGCTGTGCTTTTTTCTCAATACATTTAAAACCATTTCTATATTGATAGCCTTCTTACTAAGGAATAAATTTACCAGTTTTAAAAGCATGACGCTTCTAGCAAAGGAGAATGCTGTGCAAACATTGCACTAGTATGTCAAGTGCAGTATTTCCATAACTTTCTACAAATATGTAATACTCGAATATAGACGTTAGACTATAGCCAAGTACTTATTTTTACCTGAAAAATGAGCAAGAGCCAATTCCTTGGTACTACAGATGTTTGGAAGCTACTGCCCATCTCAAAGCCCATAGACCCCAAGAAGATTTTGAAAACTACTTGTAGCTCTTACCATCACCTCTGACAGTGAGTCATGCTCATTACTTGCTCCTCCTTACATCTGGATAGTGGTTGAGAGGAGGGTTAACTACGATCATCGTGCCTATAGTGTCCTCTTCTACGGCAAATCACGACTGCTCTGGTCTTCATTCAAGGTGTGAGTAATCATTGTACCGAAGACACCATACGGTAGCTCATTATCTAGTAGCTCAGTCTCTTTCCCTGTAATTTTGCTTTTGACCCGTATAAGCCGAGGTTGCTTTTCGGCTTATTTTAAAAACCTAAAACCCTTGGCTTATATTCGAGTATATACGGTATGTGTTTCCTTTCTAAATCATCCAGTATGGCAGCTTCGTCTGCAAACACGGTGCTTTGGCTTACACCTATATACCAGGCCTTAAAGGGCAGGCTACCAAACATAATGCTCCCCCCCACTACTGGCCCCATCATGTAGTGTGTTTAATCCTTACCTGCATTCCCAGCTCCATAAGGTTCTCCTGTAGCCCCCACAAAGTCCCAAAAACTGCCCACCCAGGAGGATAAGCAGATCCATAGAGGACATACTCGGCCGTCCTACCTGGCCAACCGGGAGAGAGTTTGGCATGCGTAGGAGCCCTTTCCCCCGCCTCCCCTCCCTCCCTTACCCTGCCCTGATTAGGATTCCCTCCCCCTAGTGTAAATCCCTTGTCACAAAGATTCCCCCTGTCCCCCCCCCTGTATTATTATTAAAAATGCCTGAAACATTACTTACCTTCCTCTTGCCTCACACACTGAACTCCCGGCAGCCGTGTCCGTTGACTGGCTGCCGCCTCAGCCAATCACAGACGCGACTGCGGCCCGCCCCTCTGCTTGCATTTACTCGCAGAAGAGGGCCTGGCAGCGTGCGGAGGCAAGAGGGAAGGTAAGTAAAGTTTGGGGGCATTTTCTAAATATTAACATAGGGTTGGGGCTGGGGGTCAGGGGGAACTTTGCTGGATTTTTTTAAGGGTGGACATACCCTTTAGATTGTAGGCTGATGTACAGACATTAAGAGGAAAAATTACCATAATTTCATGTCAAAACTGTTTTTAATGCTAATTTATGTTTTTGTCTGAAAAACCTGAACGTGAAGTTTGGACAATACTCTACTGGTATAAGATGTATGAAAATAATGCAAAAATATCTTTTGTGTTATTATAAAAAAATTAATGGGCTATTACAATGTCAAAGTGTAATACAACCCCCATAGGCGACTAATTAAGCTAAGGCTATGTTGTGTCTGGGGAAGCACATTTGTACATGGATAGAAAATTGGTTAATGAATAGAGAGTGCAGGAATAATTAGTTAATGGGGCTCATTCATTATGGACTAAGTGCTAAGTTGGGTGCAACAGTTCTGTGTTGGGGGCCGCTTCTATTTAATCTGTTATTAATATTTTGGAAGTGGGTATTGGTCAGCAAGGCTTCTGTATTTACGGCGACACAAAATTTGTCGACCATTAAAAACTTAGAGAATGTGTTATCGTTGCAGGGGATCTAGATAGATTTACACATTGGGCGCTAAGTGGCAGATGAGATTTTTTAGACTTAATTTTAGACTTAAAAATCCTTGTGCTGCTTATACAATAAATGTCTCTGAGTTAAGTAAGCTTGTTGGAACGGCATCTTTGGTGGATACAAAACTTAAAGGTAGTAAGCATGCCAGACAGCAACAGTCAGAGCCAGCTGGTATAGTCTTGTATAAAGAGAGTATGGATTCAGGGAGGAAATTATATTCCACCTCTTTTCAAGCATTGGTAAGCCATCATTTCAAATATGCAGTGCAATTTTGGATCCTGTGTACAAAAGACATCTTTGAAATGGAAAGGGTTCAGAGAAGGGCAACTAAATAATAAGAGGGATTGGGGGGAGCTGAATACGAAGAGAGACTGGATAAGTTACAATTAGTACGCTGGAGAAAAAGGTGCTGGGTGGTTATATGATTATTGTGTATAAATATAGGTTAATGGGCCATACATGAAAACTATGAAGGTTATCGGTGCTAATTTCGTCTGTTTTTCAAGCTCTCCAACCTTCTTTTTATTGGTATCATCCACTTAGGATTTAACAGACTACCCGGATCTCGGTAAATCCCGAATATACGAAAACGGAGCACATTTTCAAGCTTTTGGAACAAATCAAGCTATTGTCGATAATTTTCGAAAATAGCCTTGAACGTCCCAAATCCTCGAAAATACGCTGAATTCTGGTTGATCCGTCCGGATTCGGATGGATCATTGGGATTTGGAACCGAGGGGTTCCAAGAAGAAGCCTGGTAACATATAGACCTGTAGCTAACATCAGTTGGTAGGAAAACGTGATGGAAACTTTGTTAAGGATCATATCCTTGCATTTGTCTCCAGAGATCATCTTATTAGTAGTTAGTGAGCATGGGATTTATGAGAAATAGATCATGCCTGACAATTTAATTGGTTTTTATGAAGAAGTGAGTAAGAAGTGTAGATTCAGGCACAGAGTGGATGTGGTATATTGTGGATTTTGCAAAGCTTTTGATACGTGCCACATAGCGACTAATTATAAACTGAGACTGTTGGCCTTAAAGAAAACTTTGTTCAGTGTATAGAGAACTGGTTATTGGACCGCAAACAGAGAGTGGTGGTTAATGGAGCTACATCTATGTGGGCTAAAGTTCTAAGCGGAGTGCCTCAGGGCTCTGTACTGGGGCGCTTCTGTTTAATATGCTGTTATAAAGACTTAGAAGGGGCATGAGAGCAAGGTCTCTGTGTTTGCTGATGACACTAACTATGCAGAGCTTTGGAAACTTCCAATGATGTGCAAGTGCTGCAAGCAGACCTAGATAGATTATCAAAATGGGCAGTAGAATGGCAGAAGAGATTCAATGTTGATAAATGTAAGGTGATGCATTTGGAATTTAATAATCGTGCCACCTACACACATAATAACTCGTGTGTTAAGTGCATCTGTAGTGGAAAAAGATTTGGGGGTTCTGTGTAGATAACAGACTTAGCTATAGCAAAACAATGCCAGGTAGCAACGGCTAGAGCTAGCAAGATATTGTCTCCTTGTATAAAAAGGGGAATAGATTCAAGAGAGAAAAATATTATTCCCTTCTTTACAAGGCACAGGTAAGGCCTCATTTGGAATATGCGGGCAGTTTTGGATCCCATATACAAAGGGACATCTTGGAATATTGAGCAGTTCAAGAAGGGCAACTAAATTAATAAGGGGAATGGAGGGGCTGACTATGCAGGAGATTAGACAAGTTAGGGCTGTTTACATTGGAGAAGCAAACGTTAGGGGGGACATGATAACCTTATACAAATATATTAAGGCCCATTCAATGAACTCTCTGGTGCATTGTTTTACTAACCAGGTCATATCAGAGGACAGTGACATACTTAAGGTGGAAGAAAGAAGTTATCTTCAGTTAGAAAGTTCTTTTTCGTGAGAACGGTGAAACTGTGGAACTTCTTCGCAGATGTGGTAATGGCAAGTCATTAATAGCTTTAAAAAAGGCCTGGATAAGTTTCTAAAACTAAAAATATTGAGAATTACTGGTATTAATGCATATAGATCTTAGTTGATCCAGGGATACTTTCCGATTGCCGTTTGGAGTCAGGAAGGAATTCCCCCCCCTTTTTAGCTGGGTTTTTTGCCTTCCTCTGGATCACTGTTAGGTAGGGTTGTTAAAAAAAAAAAGGGGTGAATAGGTTTGAACTGATGGACGTATGTCTTTATTCAACTAATTACTATGTTTCTATGCATCGGACCCCAGATCCCACTCTCTAACATGACCATATCATTACAGTTATAGGCCACAATTATTACTGGGTAAAGTGTGCCTGTAGCATTTGGTTTAGTTCCTCTGGTGACTCTTGTTGTTGTTGTGGCAGTATTCAGTTGCAGGAAAGATGTGGATTTGTGTTCCATCTCACAACATGTATATTGCATATTAAAGTAGCCTGTTGTTTAGCCTAGGGCTAATGGCACTCATGTGGTTTGTTGTTTTCTCCAAGTAAAATGTGTAGATAAAATGCCTTAGTTATATCATTAGAAATTGCTTAACTTTCAGCAAAGGGGAACTTATCTAGCCACAAAATAAAGAGGTTATGATGGGATTGTGTTGTTTCTTGTATGGCCGAAGCTAAATGTAAACAGAGTACACACCAGCATTGCAGTGTTACAGTAAAGGAAAATGCTGAAAGCATTCACTTAATCTTGACCTTCAATCTAGACTTGTGGTGTAATAGTTCAGGAAAAGAAAGCTTGTAATGAAAGTGTTAAGATCACATTTTAAAGCAAAAGGACATTTACTTTTTGGAAATTTCTTTATGAACTAACTCATCCAACTAATTCACTAACTATTCTTTCATTCTTTCATTCGTTCATTCTTTCATCTTTTCTTCTCCTTCTTTCTTTCTTTCTTTCTTTCTTTTCTCTTTTTTTTTCTTTCTTGCTTGCATTGCTTGCTTTCTTCCTTTCCTTTAAAGTAGTATTCTGTTCAAAGAGCATAACATGGTCTGCTACTAATATTAAGTCTCGCGGGGGTGTTCCTTAACATAACATATAATTTAATCATTAAAAGTACTAAAAGTCCAATTTATATAATTTCTGTATAAAATGTGTAGTTTATTTTTTCTAAAACATATTTCTATCCTGGTTTTCTTTCTCTTTTGAATTCAAGTTATTTTTCCACCTACTTATAGTATAGTATAGTATAGTATTGGGTTGAATAAAGACATACGTCCATCGTCCAACCCATCTAGCAATATCCTCATTTCCTGCCTAACGGTGACCAGAGGAAGGCAAAAAAACCCCCACCAAATTTATGAAGGGGGAAAAAATTCCTCCTGACTCCAAGTGGCAATCGGAATTCCCTGGATCAACTCTATTTGTATCAATACCAGTAACTTGCAACATTCCTTGTTTGCAGAAACTCATCCAGCTTTTTGAAACTGACCAATGAACTGCCATTACAACGTCCACTGGAAGACAGTCCATAGCCTTACGTTCTCACAGTGAAAAACCCTTTCCGAGCTTGAAGCCTAAACCTTTTTTCTTCAAGTCTTAAGGGAGTCCTCGTGTCCTTTGACATGTTCTCTTGGTGAACAATGCCCCAGATAGTTTATGTATGGCCCGTTAATGTATTTATACAAAGTAATCATATCCCCACGCAAGCGCCTTATCAATGTTGAAAAAAATATTAAAAATGTTGATAAGTTTTGTGGCCAAAATACGTAAAAGTCTTTTATATATAAAATAAAAAAGAACTGGTTTGTACAATTGCAGGACTTGGTTTCTGCAAATGAGTTCGGAAGAAGACAAGAAGAGAAAAACCAAATAAGGATAAGTGTGTAAAAATTGCAAAATTTCACAAATTTACAAAAACCTTCAGACGATGCACCTATGTTAGTAAGTAGTAATGTAGGAAGGTATTTGACTTGTGATGCACTTGTAAACAAAAATAAGCAGTTTAAACATATAGGATAATTAGGGTTATTCAATAAAAGTTCTTATCGTATAAAAATGGTGCTAATTTAGCCCCAACCAATCAAATATTAGCTTTCAAATGTTAATAATATCTGATGGTTGGGGCAAAATTAGCACAATTTCTAATGCTAAGAAACTAAACCAAAAAAAACTGCATTGTCTAGCAATAATGACCAACTTAAAGCATTATTTCTCTGCACTTTCAAATCTGCCTTTTGTATATTTTTATATATAGTTGTTATTCATTCAGTGAATGTCTGTGGTGGCTACTGATAATTCCAGGGCTAAACTATTTGCTAATACAATACATCATACAGTGTAAGAAGTGGAACCCTCGCCCAGTGTGTAAACACATATAGTGAGTTCTGACACTGTTGGTGGGAAAAAGCACAATACCATTTATGGTCAGTTTTGCCCCATCATAAAAATTAGAGCAAGACCCCCATCCCATAACACTGAAACATGTTTTCCATGTTTCCATTGATCACATTTTTGCTCACAAAAAAGAAAACAGAAATGAGCATGCAATTATAATACATGAATTCAGCCAACACAAATTAAAAACTCATTTCAGGTTCACCTTAGGATCTGCAGACAGTCAACCACAGAAGGCCCTCTTATTTGTTTAAATCTATTTTGTTTTGTTTTTTTTATTACAGCATTAAAATCATGTTGAAGTCTGATTCTGGGATCAAACCCAAGGTTGTTTACTTTTGTGAAAGCAGATGTTCTACTTTGTCATTACATTTAGTATGATAGTGTCCATATGGTGACCTTTCATTAGAAAGTATTTGTGTGTTCAGGTTGAATAAACAATCTTTATTCCAAACATTCCATTGAAACATTTGCACAAAAAACATTATAATTCTGGAAAAAGAAATGAACAAAATATGAAAAGGGGTAATCTGGCAGTTTATCCAAGGCTCCACTGGAATACAGCATGTGCTATGCATTATTAGGTTGGCAGGAATTTCCAAAAAACTTTACTTCAAGCATTATAATGTCAGAGTGCAGATTGTGTTCAGACAAACTAACCTAATATAAGCATGTTAAGAAAAAAAAAACAAACTCCCTCTTTCAAGAGCTAATAGCATTTGTCAGTGATACAGCAGGGGGATGGAACTGAATTTATAGAGTTAATAGAAATTAGACACAAAGATAAATATTTCTAATATTTATTTAGTAATAAGTTATTATGAATAATAGTGAGGTATATACGTAAGTAAAAAGAATAAATATATTGCATTGAATCTGGAAGTGTCAACATATTGCCTTTTTGGCCAATGCAAATTAAACAAAGTACGATTTCATAGGAAAGTAGGACTGAAATGATGTGCTGCCCATGTCTGGGTAAGGCTGGGTTAACCACATACAATATTTTCGGTATTGATTGGTCAGTCGGAAATATAACATGGTGTAGGTGGGGTGATCAAGCTCGTTTGTCTAGATTGGACAATCAGGTGATCGGTTGTGTTGGTAAATCACAGCCATCGTGCCAAAAGTCAGCCACAGTCACTATTGCCATGGCATACAGTCATTGTCACCAGCCAAGCACTCTCGCTAGTAGGGAATGCTTGGTCGGGGCAAAAAGACCCTTCGTTTTTTTTTTTGTATTATTTATCATGTTTTGGCCACAAACTTTATCTTTCTTTGATTTGTCTAAAAAATGTCAGCTCAGTAAGTTTGTCAAGGGGAGGTGAGTATAATTGTCCTTTAATGTTTGCATTCATCTGTTGCGTTTTTGTTTCATGTAATAGGGTACATTGGTATTTTCTGTACAAAGCAGACAGATTGATGTAAAATGACACATTACATGAATTTCCAAATTAAAGGAACATCGAGAAAAGATGTTGTTGCCTTGATATTTTATCAATATTAAATATCAAAGCACTCTTCAAGGCAAGGCATAATAACTGGCCTAGACATTACCCTCTCACTGACTCAACCTGTTCTAGCCGCCTCTCACACTCACTGCTAATCTATTTACAGCTACCATTCCCGTGGCCTTCTTACTACTCACCCCATTTCCTCAACTTAAGCTCTTTGGGCAGGGTCTCTTTCCTATGGTATCACGGTTTTGCTGTAAGTAACTATCAACTGTATTATGATTACTTGCGTATGTAGTATGTATGACTATGTAGTTGTAACGTGCCACAGAGATGTTGGCACTGACAAAAAACATAATAATGCCATAAAAATAATAATAATAATATACACCACTTTAGGTTTACAGCTTTCCTTACCCTGTGACAACACCTAAAAAGGCATACAATACAGGATTGTGGAAGCACTCCAATTAGGCTAATTACAACTACATTTAGCGGAAGTGCTACTGATCTGGTCAAACATTAATACAACATAGAAAAGATGAGATGGCCTCTTCCTCATTTTAAAAAGAAAAAAGGCCGGGGGGAAAAAAGAGAGAGCCTGTTATATGGATCCAGTTTGTGTAGGAATGAGAAATGCAAAAGTTTGCTAATCATAATTGAAGTAAAAGAAATGTAAAATGGTTAGAAGTTAGGACCTTCCAGACTGGGGTTACCTTGACGTGGTTGGAAGGCTTTTCATCATGTGATCACAGTTAATGTATACTAAAACCCCTTTAATTATAAAGTATGCCAGTGTGCAGATAATATGATATTGTATGGGGCCTAGGTACACACACCTACAAGGCACACGCAGGACCATATGTGAATGAATCCAGGGTTAGAATCCCTCAATAACAATGTCAAAGACTGATATTAGTGTAACAATAAGGCAAATAACCACATGATCGTATCATTTTAAGTTATCATTTACCACATGTTGATGACCATTTGTCTAAAATCCACTGAAATCGATTGAAATCAATGGGAACAGCAACTTTTTTAAAATTAAAAATCAACAGGATCATTAAGAGAATTTGGTGCAAAGGATAGAGGGATCCTGTATTTCAAATTATTTAACACCATCAACTACAAATCTTTTTGCATTTTTGTTTTCCTTTTCTTTTGGTTTCTATGATTCTCATTCTTTATTAAGATAAACAAAATTACAATCATAAATCATAGCATTATTATAAGGAAACACGTTAAATGATAGGCGCTCGTTTGCTTGTGTTGAAGACCCAAATTTAACAATCTTCTGCCCTTTCTTTGTCACCTCTCATTTTGATAAAATCCAGAGCAGCCAAATATCCTTTTCAAGCTAATGCCTGTTTTCAAGTATGTCTCGGGACTAAAATGACATCAATTTTGGGATTTACATTTACTTTGCTAGCTAGTAAATATCAAGACAACTGATGTGTACAGTTTCTGTAAATGTCTATAGGCAGAATAATGATAGTAATCAGGAGAACACAAAAATTGTTTAGTCTAGAAATCACAGTGTTTTTATTAATTGAGGTTTTTTATGTTTGCAATGTAAACTAGTGATTGGAATAAACACTTCTTATTTTATTGTAAGTGGTTATCTTAGATAAACATTACTGAGCTGGTACATAGAATGTTTACAGAAATATTTGTAACATTAGGGAAATGTTTTGTCATTTCAATTGTGCATGAGTTCAGCACACACCATCTCCTAGTTCCAATCCAGGTACAAAAATGTCGGCCAATCATGTGTTAGCAAACTACAGTAACCCAGTAAAAAGGTTAAATCAGATTTTTTTGCTGCAAAGTTCCATTAGAGATTACCAAACCTGCCAGTAAATTTTAATTTACTATGGGAATGGGAAATTTCAATTTACCAGCAACAATTTTTTGTTGAAATTAAAATTAACATTAAAATCACAAAATATTTGATCAGGAAATTAAAAATTTCACAGCAACAAAGAGAAAATGTACTAAACACTAGCTAAATACTTAAAGCAAGGTAAATGTAAGTAAAACTGTTAAAATTCAATTGAAATATTATTGTTACATTATAATCAATACTCAATAAAAATCTATTGAACAAAAAAAAATTCACAGCAGAATTCTGTTTTTTGAAAGTGCGATATTGTTGATGAAACCTCTAATTTCAATACAAAACCAGTTTTGTAACAAAATAACAGACATCTCTTGTCTCCAGCAAACAGATTTAGTTATTACAGTAAGTTTTAAAAAATGTAGCATTCAGGTTTCGGTTATTTGAAAACTAAACAGAGTAAAAACTGCATCTCTGTAGGGTATTAAAAAAATAAAGGTCATTTTAAGAAACCAAAATATTATTTCCCCAAGATTTGTATATCAGTCCTGTATTTCTCCGTCTATTGAATTACTTTTATGTAAATTTGCCCATAAAGATCATCCTGTTTTTGTTCAGAGAAAAGATAAGATAAAGAGATTACAGGTGTGTCACAAAGTATATGTAAACTGCCCATTTCTGGAAACTATGATTCTTCCCAACTATCACTGTACCATTTTATTGTTCATCTGTCCCCTATTTCTTTGAATATCCAGTCTGAAACATCTTAGATTTCAGCTGTCAATCAAGGGCCTTAGTATCATAAAATTTCTGTTTTGTACAGTTTTGCTGCAGCTGGAATGGTGACAGTTAGTATGTAAACTGCATGGTGGGAAATTCCCTCTCCCAAAGCTGCCTCATAGGCATTACTAAGCTTGCTTGCCCTCACAGAGAGTTGGATAGTCTGGCCTGAGGGGGCTGAGGGGCTGACCTTGAGCAAAACAAGTACTGTGCTGGCCTGAGGGGGCTGAGGGGCTGAGCTAGAGCAAAACAAGTAAGTGCTGCTTACATGTATTCCGTTATAAATCATGCCCATGACTGATAGGAATGGGATCCAGGTTCAATTTGGACCCGGTTCTGACACGTAACTCCTGGTTCTGAAGGTCCAAAGTACAGTCAGAACCGTTCATTTTTGTTTATGTTTTCGTTCTATGTAAGCGCTCTTTTGACCATTTTAATTTATTTTAATTAATTTTCATTTAAAATAACTTACTATTGGTATTTATACCTTTATACCTTCTATCAAAACGTTTAGATTTTTTTTCTCTCGTTGAATTCTATGAGTCACTTTTAGGATTTTCGAATTCTCACATTTTTTCGAAAATTTTAAAATGGAACTTTTGAAAATGGAATGACGAAGAATTTGTTGTAAACTTTCAGGTTATAAACCGAAGGTAGAAAATATGACCACTACTGCCTTCTGATTCTGTATTGTTTTTAGGCTTTAGTTGCCCTTTAAATAGACAGCAGAATTCCCATACAGTAGTCCCATACAGTAATAGGCAAATCCAGTATGGCTATTACTGTATGGGAATTTTGCTGCCCATTTAAAGGGCAACTAAAGCCTCAAAACAATACAGAATCAGAAGGCTATCTTTATCAATAGATGCCATCCTCCTGATTCTGTATTGTTTTGGGTTAGTTGCCCTTTAAATGTATAGTAAATCCCACACAGTAGCCCCCAATTCCTTGCCATTCCAGATGTTTGGAAACTACAACGCCCAACATGTTTTAGTTGCTGGGAGTTGTAGTTACCAAACATCTGCAGTTGCCACCTCACTGCCACCAATGAAGACCACTCCAAAAAACATACAGAGGAGCTAATAGGGTGATTGTTGGTGGATTTTAAAGTGATAAGACAATACTACATTTTTATTCTTTTTATCTCTATTTTTGGGTTAATACATCACTGAGAGGAGGGAGATCAGTCCTGCTAGATTAACAAATATGTAAGGGGAGTGGCAGCCTCAAGTTGAAATAAAAAGGTTGGCTTAAATGAAGATGAATACATGCAAATATTTACCCACTGGGTACATCTATGCAGCAGAAACTCATTGCTCCTAGTTGTTGTTTTTTGGGGGAAATTTTACTAGCTGAATCTCAAATACAGATAGGAATATCCATGTAAGTGAAATACCATTAGAATTATCTAACAACTGACAATTCACTGTTTGAATATTTTATTTGACTGAAGTTCCCCTTTAAAATTCTTGTTAAAAATCCTAGCATTACATTTGCTCATATTTGTTTACATATTGAATATTTATGAAATATTAGTCTGTATTTCAAAAATGCAGAAATCTTGCATAGTCCCAGTTTACAGTATCTAGACAATATTTTGAGTCATTAAATGTAATTGTGTAAAATGTGTTTAGGCAGTTTAGGATCTGGGCATATTTTTGATGTACGTTTGGCAAGCTATGATATATGCAAATAGTTGCTTGTCTTTGATAAACTCGCATGAGTTTCTGCTTTGTGGTAGGAAATCATGTTCCCTGTAATTGAACAGTGACTGCTGCCGACGGAAATAAAATATCAATAAAAGCTAAAATTCCTACCGTAGGTCTTTGTATCCCAGCTGTAAAATGAAAATGAGGTCTAAGAGAAAGGATTTTACAGGATTACTAGTGAACAGCCAACAAGACGCTGTAAATACAGCAACATCTGTTGGCTATTTTGGGAAAGATGTCATTCTTTTGCCATCTATTACAATTAATTTTAATCTAATACCTCAGAGAGGAAGCTCTTTACCTAAGTGTTCTGTTCATGAAAAATTATGGAGAACATTTTTCTTTAATCCTTACAAGTGGTTTACAGCTGAATATTCTGAGCGCATCTAGCGCAAGGACATTAGCATAGTTAAAGGAATAGTTCACTGCAAAAGTTAAATATTCCTTTAATGTATTGATTGAAGCCCGGGAGGATAAGCAGCTATTCCTTACCTTCCATTCTTCAATCAATACATATAGAGCAAGAAATAAAGATCGAACAAACTTACCTTTCCCGAGATCCTCCACAGCATCACAGAAATTCCCGACAACTTTCTGGTTCTGTTTAGCTATAGGGCTCATTATCATGCATGCGCGCTATAGTTAATATTAATATAATAGAATATTAATATGTGACAAAATATATTGAGGGCAACAATGGAACATTTTCTTATAAAAATCACCCAGCTACGGAGCCCATTGGGACTTTTTGGAAATGGAGGTGAAAGGGTGTGTCTACCTTAAAAATAAAGATTTGCTTCCCCCCACCTCACCTTTAGTGCATGGTTTGTTTAAAAAAAAAAAAAAAAAAAATCAGCCAATCACAGACGTGGCTGACGGCTGTTGATTTAGCCAAAGGCACACATGGTCTCGTAAGAAATTTCAGCTGATTAATAAATTTAAACAAACCATGCGGTTAGGGTTAAATCCTTTTGCAACACTACAGCAATGTGAAATGTGAAAGTAAACATACAGCGCAATGGATTTGGATGGAGGGAGAGAGGGGCAGAATCATCTCTACAGCACACCAGGAGGACTGTGAAGAGGCAGAAACCTTTTCACAGGAAGACAGGCTCCTACTCTTCAGTTTCCTGGACTTTGGACAAGCACTGCAGAGGAACCATTTGGAGCAGAGGGGAAAGGTTAACATTTTTTAACACTATATAATGGGGCCAGCATGGGGTTAAATTTTAGTTTTGGGGGTTGACATGACCTTTAACCATATGCTTTCTTTAAGGGATTTTCAGTAAAAATACAAAAGCCTAAAAAATAGAAACTAGGGCATATTTATAAAGGGACGAAAATAGCGCCCAAAAATTACCGCCGCACATCGCGGCCACGAAAATAGTAATATCACTGTATTTATAACGGGAAGCGCCATCGCCGCCATTGCGGCGATACTGCACTTAACGTGATGCGCTAAGTACAATATCGCCGCGAAGGGACCTAAAATCCCTTATCGGCGCCTCTGCTTCAGGGGCGGCCATACACCCACGCGGGGTGGTCGCCGCCGCTTCCCAGCAGCCCCTCCCAACGCCATCCCCGCACTCGGTGAACCTATGGAACAGGAGGCTAGGAGGGGCTGCTGGGAAGGGGCCGCAGCACGCCCTGATGAAGTCACGGGTCACATGACGAAATGTGCGTCGGTGGTTAAGCGTGGTCTGTTACATGGTGGCTCTGACGAGACGTTGAATCTCGAGTGAGACTTTTGATAGAGTGGAATACAGGGTGTATGGGTAAGGGGACTTACCCTGAGGTAAGGTCTGTTATATCTGTACTGAACTCGGAACGCTCCGGAGGTAGGATGTTTGTGAGATCATTAGGATGATGAGTACTACTATACTACTATATGTAATTCATACCCATACCCTACCTTTTAGTCATAAGAGTAATACACTTGGACATTAATGTATATGATAAAGATAGTATTGATAGTCCGAACAACTGCATGTACCAGCCACTGAAGTGTGTATATAGGTGTGTTTGGGTGGTTTGGGGAGAGACAATGGTATTTAGGGACACTATATGTATGTTGGGCTATTTTGCCACTTTATGGTCTAAAAAAATCTGTGATGATACTGTGCTGATATGTGTTATGGGCGAAAACATAGGCACTACCCAAATTGACACGGCTAATGTCTTGTAGGGTATGAGATCTGATCCAACCTGTTGCAACAATAATGGGTGGAGTGTTGTGCAACTCCTGTGATTAATGCATGTAGGACCAAGTGGGTCCATTCTTGTGTGATATATATTACATAGCCCCTCCAAGCCCCCTGCCCTGCCACTGGTGGAGAGGGAAGGGAAGGCCCACTGGAAGGGGTGGAGGCCCCCTCTCCTTCTTTCTTCAGCAATCTACTGCGATGGCATCTGAGGTCCACGGCGGAAAGCACCTCTTTATACAGGTTTGCAGAAAACCCTAATCCGTTTCTGATTGGTCAATTTTTTAATGCTTAGTTTACATGCTTTACATTAACCAATCAGACCTCTCGGGGGTCGGCGGCCTCAGCAGAGCTTGTGGAAGAAAGAAGACGCTGCCCAAGAGCTCTCTGGGGGTCCCGATTCAGGCTGCGTGACCCCAGCTAAAGGCACTCCTTAGTGCCGCAAGGGCCCTTACAAGGGCCGGGGAGGGGGGTCCCTGTTTGAGCTGCGGGAACCCTAAGCCCCAAAGGGCTCTTGTTAGAGCTGCAAGGGCACTTGGAAGTGCCACAAAGGCCCTGATAGGGCCGGGGAGGGGGGTCCCGGACTCGAGCTGTGCGACCCTTTTAGCCCCAAAAGACCCTTCTCAGGGCCCCCGCTGGAGGGTGCCTCCACCCCTCCCAGCGGGCCCTTCCCCTCCCCGCGAGCGGTGGGGCAGGGGGCTTGGAGGGGCTGCTGGGGAGGGGGTGCGCGGTGGGTGGTCGCGACCACCTGCTGCGGCCCCTTCCCAGCAGCCACTCCTAGCCTCCAGTTCCATATGTTCACTGTGAGTGGGGATGGGGTTGGGAGGGGCTTCTGGGAAGCTGGGGCGGGGTGGGCGTATGCAGCGGCGACCACCCGCGGTGAGGTGGGCGTGCCTCCCGGGGGATCCAGGGGGATCTCGGCCGTTTTCACCACCTTCAAGGTGGCGAAGTAAAACGGCAGAGATTAGCGATGCATAACAGTTACCGCCACTTTAGAAATAGAAGCGGCAGTAACTGTTCCGATAGGCGCGAAAAGTTAAAGATTCGTTAACTTTTTGCTGCCGTTTTCCGCCCATTAATAAATCGCGGAATACGAGATTTTTGTGAAAATGGCGGGAATAACGTCCGCGAAAATTTAACGAACATTTATAAATATGCCCCTAAGTAATAATCTAATTTTAAAAAAAGAAAGAAAATAAATAACCCTTGTGCATTGTAAGAAATAATGTACCCTGTATAAGGATATAAAGTCACCTTAGAGTTTCCTGACCTGTATAAAAGCACTCGTCCTTCAGCCTAGTGTTTTTATATGGTCATGGTGTAATATCCTTATAAAACATAACTGCTCTGAATTATAATGGGAGGTACAGTGGAATATTTTCTTATAAAAAAAATCACTCGGCTTTGTAGCTGAGTGACTTTTTATAAACTTCCGCTCAATTGCACCTCCCATTGTACTACAAAACAACCCCACATACAACTTAAAGTACAAATGTTTTCAAGTTCCTCGTACACAAATTTCCTTGTTAACAAAATTATATTCTTTATGTCTGGGCACATCTTCTGATCGGGGCAAAGGCAAAGTTAAAGGGCATGCCCACCCTGAAAATTCTCTTTTCATATAGGGTAGGTACCAGCTGCCCACCCCCAACCACCGTAATATTTCTTTTAAAATATGCTCAGAACGTTAATTACAGAGCCTTCTCTCCCACGATGTCTTGCAACTTCTGCAAGCAGGGGCCAGATCGGCAGCCACATCTGATTGGCTAAAACGCGGCCAATCACAGACACCCCTGACATCATTAAAGATGCCACGGGAGAAAAGGCTCTGTAAGTAATGATCAAAGCATTTTTTATAGAAACGTTATGGCGATTGGGGTAGGCAGCTGTTATCTACCTTATGGGATTCATGCCAGGTGCCACGGCTGCAGAGGGTGGATCCGGATGGTGGGAGGGAGGGGGAAAGGGCTCCCTGCACATGCCTCAGACCAAAACCGGCTCAGGATGAGATACTGGCAACTTCTACTCTTCAGTTTCCTGGACTTTGAAAAGGCATAGCAGGAGAACCATAAGGAGCAGATGTGTAAGGTAATGCTTTTTTTAAACTACAGAATGGGCCAGTATGGAGTTTTGGGGGTGGACATGCCCTTTCATTAAAACCCACTGATATTTCTAAGTATGATATTGTCAGATGATGATCAATTGCCAGATCTTGTAAGTAAATAGGTTTTGTTTTTAAAATTATACTTAGTAACATAGCAACATATTATTTAGTCCAGCATTTTTAGCCTATTCAAGAGCCCTACCTAACAGTTAATCCATTGGAAGGCAAAAAAAAAAAATTTTATCTAGCCCACTCTTGAATCTATACAATGAACCCTCCATTATCACACCTACTGGTAGACAGTTCTCCAGTTTCACTATTTTCACTGTAAAGAAACTAACCTGAATATGAAACTTCTTTTGTTCTATTCTTAAAGGATGGCCATGAGTCCTGTGATGTGACCTATTAGTGAACAATGCACCAGAGAGCTTACTATATGACCCATTAATTTATTTGTATAAATTGATCATATCCCCACGCAATCCTCACTTCTCCATTGTAAACAGCTCTAATTTGTCCAACCTGTCTGTATAGTTAAGTGCCTCCATTCCCCTTATTAAATTAGTTGCTCTTCTCTGAACTCTTTCCATTTCCAAGATGTCACTGTTATACAGTATATGGGATTGCAAAACTGCACTGCATTTTCCAAATAAAGCCTTACCATTGTAAAGAAGGAGAATAATATTTTTCGCTCTTGAATCTATTCAACTCTTTATACAAGATAATATCTTGCTAGCTCTAGCAGTTGCTACCTGGCATTATTTGCTACAGCGAAGTCTACTAGAACCCCCAAATCTTTTTCCAACAGAGATTCACTTAGCACACAGTCATTTATGGTATAAGTGGCACAAGGATTGTTAAACCCCAAATGCATCACCTTAAATTTGTCATCATTAAATCTAATCTGCCACTCATTTTGATGATCTATCTAGGCATGCAGCTATTGCACATCATTTTAAGTTTACAATAATCATATGGATAGTATACATAGTATTAAGACCTTGTTCTCAATTCTAGAGATTCAGGTCCCATTCAGACCTGTTTCTGACACGGAATTACCACTTTAAAAGGTCCATTCGATTGGAACTTTCAAATCTCAGAAATTATGTATTTTTGATTAATTTTGAAAATACGTAGATACTTTTGAGGGTTACCGAAGCTACTTTCAAGGGTTATCTATTTTTGAGGATTATCAAATCTTTTTTGAAGGATAACTGAAGCTAGTTTCGATGGTTATCTACTTTAGAGGGTTATTGAATACATGAAGCTCCTTTGAGGTTTTCCGAAGGTAGCCTCAAATACATATGCGGAAACTCAAAAACATGCATGTAAAGGAAGTTCATTTTTATTAACATTTTGTTGATTTGTACATTTCGCCTGATTGTTACTCAGAACTTTCAGATTTTTTTTCTCCCATTGACTATAGGTCTGTTTTCGGATTTTCCCCGGAATTCTGAAAATTCGAAAACTGAACAGAACTCTCTGTTTTTTATTTACAAAATAAACAGAAGTGCCCCCAGCACAAAACCCTAAGCCACTCCACTTAAGCACAAATTTATTAATTTCAAAACTTTTAATAAATACGTTCATGTTTAAGGCGAACATAGAGAAAAAGAATATTATCACCAGTGGTTACTGAATCAAAGATGGAAGAAAATAATGAAAAAGACTTTAATGTACTGTTGCCAAAGAAAACTTCTGGGTATTTAAAAACAGTATTAGCTGCCATCCAACATTCTTATTATTGCTATTATTTAACAATGTATAATCTGTAGCTGCTTATCCTTGAGAAGTTTGACTTATAAACATAAAGTGAACACTGTAGTGTAGAGCTATGTTGTTAAGTATCTTCTGTTAATATACTTAGAAAAATGAACATTAAAGAAATGGCCTGTTGTGTCCGGGAATAAAGTACTTTCTGCTTTGTGCACTCTCATAATGATAAAGGGCAGCAGGAACCTTCTTTTCGTTCCTGTTTGTTAATTTTCTTGACACATTAAAGAACATTATTAAGTTTTCATAATAGTACCTCCTCTGAAGATGTTTCCATGAAATAAAAGGAGAAACAAAATGCAGTGGTATGTAGAGTGTTTCGATTCTAACTTCCTTTATAACAACCCTATAAAAGTGATTGCTTTACAGAACTGTTCAAGAAGACATTGATTGCTGCAATCTAGTTAGATTTTTCTTTACTATTTATATATCCTTTGGTTTTTGACAAGAAAATTGCAGTTATGTGAATGTTATTTTGTTGGAGATGTATAGATTGCTATGTAAAATGAGAAAAATATACTTTTTTTTACTTGTACCCCAAAAGCATGTAATCAAAACAGGGATTTCTCTGTAGTTTCTTCTATTTCTGGTTTGGGTTGAGTATAATAGGAAAGTAGATGTTAAGAAAGTGTAAATATCCTCGCAAGTCTTTGTGGCTACCGTGATCTTTCTTAAAGGGGAACTAAACTTAGTTTTTTTAATCTTAATATAAAATGTAAGATTCTTCTCTAGTAAGTAGCATTTAGTTCATGTACGTAATAGATTATGTAGCTAAGAAGGCTTCATGTTGCCAGTACAAGTCACAGCCCATGTAGTCTTCACCACTCCCCCCTGACCCCTGATTCACTGTATCTATACACAGAGCATTTTCTATACAAATGTCTATACATCAATATGGAAATCTCTGGTAAGACTCTGAAAGCTGTTTGGTGTACTCCAGCTTGAATTACCTACAGCCTTTCTGGGGCAATACAAAAAAACATAAGCTGACTTTACTGTCATTTTAATATGTTGTGGTGGCTCACCAGTCTAAACATACAGTATGTTTAAGAAAACTCAGCCCATGGGGTAATGTATTCATTTTTTGTTTCCATTTTATTCTTAGCAAAATATAAAGTTTTTACATTTACTAATTTCTATATGGAAGCTCTATTGGGATAGTTATATAAAGCTTTGATTTTAGCAAGAAAAGTACATGATGTTGCATGTTCAATTCCTCTGATTTACTTTTAATTTTTACTCAAATGTTAATATTCTTTTTCCTACATCCTTGTTATCTAAGAAATATGCTGCAAAAATTACTTTTTATTCTCTTTGTGTTAAAAGCAAAGGAATATATCATGCATAGGGGCATAAGCATTTAAATATGTTTACACAAAAACTGAATCTCTGTGCTGTAATGTGATCTGCCTCTAGGAAGGCTGCAGCTTCCTTGTTTTGATCTGTTTAGCACTACAGAGCATGTGAAGTATACTGTTTACACTTAGCTGGGAGTCACCTAGCTATGACCCAGCTGTGACCAAATGTGACCTGTATGTCTAAAAAAAGCTGTTTTACTGTAATTAACATCCTGTTCACCAGAACTGTAATTTGCTTGACTATGGCGATCTGTAATGAATGTTATTCTCTCAAACAATACAGTTACTTTTAAATACTTTGCAACTCTTACTTTTCTGAAGGTGTATGTTAGCTAGCCTGGATTCACTACATTTACTGTAGTGGATAATATAAATTCTTCTCTGGTGTTATATAATCTGGTATCTCATGCTTCATCTAAGTGAAATCACACAGGATTCTTATTTAAGCTATTATTTGAAGAAAAAGAATAAATCTCAGATAGAAACTGAAGTATAAATAAAGCATTTCTTACTTGATTAGTGTTTACTAGCAACAATCAACTTGAAGTACAGAAATCCACATCAGACTTAATACAACTGATGATTACAGAAAAGAAACAAAGCCCTGATTCCATTGGATCATGCCATTAATATATTTGTTAATGAATTAAATCCATCCATGTACACTATGTACAATAGCAGTTGTCGCCACATGATGATCTCGTTGGCATAACAAGGATGGCAAATGGCCCATGTTTATGTAGTTTCATTTTGAAAGATCAAAAACGTACTGCTGTATTGTGGGCCATAATTATTAAGGTGCTCTATTTGCTCCATCTTTTTAACAGACATTGGGGCAAAAATGTTTGAAATCTTTTCGACATATTTATAAAGAGGCAAATTTCAACTGCGTTCATTTTTTATATGGCCAAATGTATCGATAAAATCAGCAAAAATCTAGCGTTAAATTTTATCGAATTTCAAACATATGGAAATTTTCCCCTAATTAAAAAATAAATTTTTGCTCCCTAGGAATGCATTGTCGGCATTACAGACTCGCCAACATTCTCTGGACTAATTTTTTAACAAAAAACAATTATAAGCAGTTTGTATATACCGCTATTGTTTTTACAACGTTTACCTCCAAGGAAACGTGTATTTGCTATATATGGTGAAAACTTTGTTGGTCAGTCAAAAACAGCATCTAAAATTTCGACTTTGTAACTTTAAAAATACCCCCTTGGTCACCAGTGACCCCTGTCAGCAGTAGGCGACTTCATTAAAGAATTTTGTTACCAGGCTTTACTGCCTTAAGTTGCTCACATACATATTTCTTACTAAAATTATTATTTCATTTTGATGTTAACTACAGTTTGGGTCATGTTGAACCGTTCAATATTTGTCCTGACTTAAGGTTTTAAAAGTTTTAAGTTTTTTATTTTTTACCTGATACATTGCTTGTTGATTCTGATCTGTACCAATTTAAAGTTATGGGCAAAAGTGGGCTTATAAAAAGTTTGTACGTGTGTGTGTGTGTGCACGTGTGTGTGTCTAAAGGCTTTTTATTTTTTACTTCTTTAGCATAAAGTGGGTGAATTACAGTATATACATAACATCTACAGTATCATAACAATCAAACGCAATAGAAATACTATACTAATATGGAGCTGGAGGTTTGAAGAACATTGACTCCAAAGCCATAGCATTCTGCAGGGCATGTTTCACCCATACAATATCATTACACTAGAAAGATGGAATGATACAGCAGAGATGCCAATAACATGAATTGCATTCTTGTTGGTAGCTTTACAGAGCGGTCTGCAGGGTTTTCTTTCTAAAGGGCTAGTGTGTATATTTACATTTAACAGTACCCTTGATTGTAATGGTCACAGCGCTATCGCGTTTTGGCAGCTGTCTAGGATGAGTGGCAGACGAAGCAGGAGCAGCAGATTAGTCATTAAACTAGATTAATTATGTATCTTTGAACCTCACCAGATCAGATGCCCGTTGCATCTTAACAAGACAGGAGCTTATTGGAACATTTTCCTTTTGGTTTGCTAAAGGAATAAATTGTTCAGTCCATGCATACAATGAAAATGTAAACACAAGATCTAGAATCATAATGAAGGTGAACCTGAAATAAAGGTCAGAAATATAGGAGCGATTTTTAATGCAGTGCTAAAAGCCAATACGATCAAAGCAGGAATTGCGAATCTGCACTAGTTAAACATTTTTCTTTTGCCCTTAATAATACAATGTGTTAGAGAGAAAAAAAACACAAATTAATCAGATGAAATTAACAAGGAGAGGGAAAAAAGTCAAATCAGTTTAACTTTGGCAAGAATAACCCTCAATTAACCAGCGGAATCATTTATACATCTGCATGAATAAAAGATCTCTTGTATTTGCTGTTTATTATCAAGATATAAACTCTCATCAATCAAAACATGTGCCTGTTTGCAGAATATGGGATTATCTCAGTTATGTCAGCTGTCACAGAACTAGTAACTGTGAAAAATGGAGGTCATTTTTGGATATTTCAAACGCATCACTGTGCATCCTTCTTCCGGGGACAAGGCCTTAATAATGAAGAAGATTGATGGGGGAAAGACACTATCAAATCTTTGTGTCTGAAAAAATGAATTCCTTGCCTTGATGGATATATTAGCAAAGCAAATGTTTTCAAAAACAATTTTAACATTTTTTGCTGATGGCTTTTTTTAGTAATGACATGTCAAGCTCTACCGAATTGCCCATTTAAATATTGTTTAAAGAAAATGAAAATGCAAAAGTAACTTTGTAGAGCTGAAGGCCTTATTACAATGACTGAGTGACACTAAAACAAATTTGTGACTGTCCCATACTAGAGAAGGTGTAAACTTAACCCTAAATATTTTACTAATAATAATATCAGTAATTAAATCATTAAAGATACAGAATGTTGCCTGAATAAAGGGTAAGTAATGTTTCTATTAAATGCTTTTGTATCACAGCAGAGAATCTGTGGTCTATCCACAATAGGTTTGCAGTATACTCTCCCCCAGCACACCTCTTCCCTGTATATTGCCTGCATAGGACACATATTTGCTATTTATTCACAGATTATAATACAGTACATGAAATTGGAATTTGTCTGTAATGTGATTCCCCAATACACATTCCTGACCCATATAGGCTCCCAATACAGATACTGACAAAATGTCAACCACAGGATTGGCTAATTTCATTCAATACATGTGGTCAATCCTATAATGATTAATTCTAAAAAGTAAACCTACATGCAAAAGGTGAAACTGAAAAAAATATTGTAAAGAATGAAATTGGGATTAAACCCGGAACTCCATAATAATCAACAAAGCTTTAACAGCAAAAGAATTGATTTTTGACTCCTATAAGACTAGCTTTATGACTCCTATACTAAAGTATATCCCTCCGGGATTGGAAGTACCAGAAGGGGCAGGAGAGTCAGGCAGAGAAACCGATCAGCAGAGAAACTGAGGAAACAAAGGTGTGTAAGTAAATTTCTTGACAGATTGTAAACTTTTAAAGCTGACAGCTAAGGTTGGGGGGTCCTCTATATTATAGGATGGTTACTATTTCTTAAAATAAAGAGACAAAGGGGTCTGGAGGGAGGGGGGAAAGCTCCCCTGTGCATGCCAGAGTCCTCAGGGAGGACAAGGAAGAGGCAGATACCGGATGACACTCAGAGAGGCTCCTACTCTTCAGTTTCCTGAACTTTCAGCAGGCATTGCAGGACAACTCTTAGAGAAAGGTAAAGATTTTTTAACACTACACAGTGGAGCAAATTTTAGTTAGGAGGGTGGACATGCCCTTTGAAATTAACTTTGTAATGTGGATTTCTTCAATGTAAAGTTATTTCTTCAATGTAAAGTTCCTTCTATTTTAATAAAGTTCTGCTGCGTTTTATGTTCTGTGAAAGGCTTTTAGTCCCCCACCTCGCTTTTATAGCTACTTGTCACTCTCCAACAGTACATAGTGACAAGTACAATGATGTATATTGTAAGGGTTGTTTCTATTATGAGTGGGTTGGAAAGAAACCTGTCACTGGAATGTTTAAATGTGGCAGGTGTTCAATATGCCCATGGGTGGAAACTGGCCAGTTTCTAGATAATCAGATAACACAAGTACGTTTGAGGTCTAGCATCTTTTATAAACTGCCAGACATCCCAGGTAGTCTACCAAATGAAATGTAAATGTGGCCAACTCTATATAGGCCAAACAAAACTCAGATTGGTAATAAGAGCACAAGAACATCTCAGGGCTATAAAAAAAATAGAGACATAAGAAATAGCATGGCCAAACACTATATGGACACACATCCAGAGGAATCAATAGATTTTAAATTTTGTGGTATTGAAAGAGTGACACTAGGAATAAGAGGCGGTAACATAGTTAAAAGACTCCAAAGAGAGTCGTACTGGATTCATCATTTAAACACCAGAAGCCCAAGTGGTTTAAATGATGATTTTTCATGAGGTTGCTTTTTGTAAACTGAAAAATTTTAAAAATTGGTTGCCTGGATACTGTCCTTCTGACATTATATAAAAAATAAGCAATTCAGGATGTTTAATGTATAATCTTTAATAGATCTAGCCTGTCTGGAAAGCAAGCATACAAAGTATTCTAGTTAGCATGATGTTAGTGATACCAAACTATAAAGATATCGTTGGAGAATGTTGCAATATTAATTGGTCTGCAATGTGAAAATCAAGCACGCGATACTAGCAAGTGTGCTAGGACAAGTTCCTGCCTTTTCAAACTGTGTTAGTCACTGATGGCATTTTTGAAGATGTCTAGTATTTAGCTCCTGGACAATCGGATCTCCAATAAGCATTTGGTTGTAAATGGAGGGAGGAGGATTTTTCCTCCTACAAAAGGATCCGTTTTAAGGAGAGCAAATCACGTCCTGACAAAGCCCCGCCTGCTGTCCTGTCCCTCTCTAAATCCTCATTCCCTCTTGGGACTAAAATTGTTCATTTAAAATTTGGATTATCATAGGATTGGGACTTTGTGTTCAACTTGGGACACTTCTTTTACTGTCTGAATGAGAGATAGTAATGTGGTTTTATTGTGTCTATCAGTGAGCTTTTATCGTGTGGGGTTTGTTTTTTGGATTACATATAATAAAGCTAATGATTTTATAGATACTGTGTTTGTGAACCTAGCCCACGATACCTGTAGTATTATGCATACTGGGAACACCTCCTTAATGGATAAGTAATAAAACCCAGCTAAACAATTTAAACATATATCTATACTGCGAGTGCTACAGTTTGGGATACTTTAAGAGAATATTTTCTCCACATTCTAGCATCAATGTTTGTCTTTGTCCCACAGCACCATCGCTAATACGATAGTTGGCTAATGTTATTTATTTATGGTGTAGTTCCCCTCATGTTTCTATAGATAATATTGTTTCTATTATGTGTATAGTGTATGCAGAATTACTCATATATTTATTTATTGTATTTTGTGGTGTGTCATTCAATTTAGCATGTTTGCATATCTGTAAATACATAGTTTCTGTTGCTTTATATTGCTTGATTCCTATTAAAAGGATTTGATTGCAGAACCTCCTTCCTTCTACTGTACATAATTAGGCTAGGTACACACAGACAGATATGTTGGCCTGGCGACCATTTTCCTCTATCGACCAGTTAGCTGCTCTAAAATACTGGCAGTTGAGGCAAAAGTTGCATTTGCTGATGTTTAATGTCCTGGAAAGTGAAGAGTAGGAGCTGTCTATGTGTCATCCAGCACAATCGATCTTATCGTCCAAATGTCTAATCGTACTTTTGTCTTTTTTGGATTAAAAAAACAAAATGCTGCTGATATTTTGGCTGGGGATTGGAGGGCTGACCAATGACCAATAAATTTACCAAATCTACCCATGATGTGGGATTATACCCTTGAAGCCCAACCTTAAAGCTAATCTAACTGGTGGTTTAGGGGTTACTACACAAGATCATGTTTTAGTCCCTAAAGAATGTGTTAAGTATGCCATTACTATTGCATAGGGGGAAAAAGTAAAATTTTCACTGATTGGTGACACAGGAGACACACGATCATGTGATAGTTCCTTAAGCCTGCGTTCAGTATGCCTATATAGGGAGACCAGCCATTACTATAGAATACAAGAAAATATACTTTCTAAAGTTACTTTTTTATAAAAGTTATTTCTTTTCAATAAATGTTCTAGATTTTATACTCGGCTGAGCTCAGCACTGAGCTGTTCTTTACTTTAAATGAATTATCATATTTTATTTCAGTACTTTTATGAATATATAAAGGGGAAATATAAATTTAAAAATCTCACATCTCACCCTACTTTTTTCATATGTTCCTGGGCATTTGTTAGACTTTGTCAGACTAGTTTTAAACAATGTCTATGATTAGCATGATGTGAATAATAAAAAGAAAATAATTGTGTATCCTGGAGAAATGTATATAAATAACAATCTGTCCAGACATTCAGATGGTAGTTGTTCATTTTACATAATCTGGACTGATTAAGCAAATGTTTATTTTTTTTGTTCATATAAAGAATAAACTGCATTATGAAAATTGAAACATTCAGATGGTTGGGGAATATTTAAAAAGCTTCTACTGCTGATGTCTTTTCATTCTGTAATGTGTCTCCCTTATTTTCCATTTCAGATGGATCGGGTAATTTTCTGTGTCTTTTTGGAGGTTGATTTTAAGATCTACAAGAAGAAACTGGTGGATTTTTTCCCAAAAGGTAATGTTAGAATTTCCCCCTGATATTAAGATCGCAAAAAAATTATTTTATTCTTAGCATTTATGTATCCTTACAAACAGGGAAGGTTGTACCATCATATAAATCATAAATGAGAGAGATTTCCACAGTGTTTGCTTTACACAGTCTTAAAAAGAGATGGACGAAAATCAAAGTTTTTCAGATTTACGGACCTTGGGAAAACCCCAAACATCTGAAAATGGAACTTCCTTCTGAGGGTTCGAAAGTAACTATTCTCGAGTTTCCGATCGTGTTTTCGAGGGTTATCAAACATTCAAGATTATTTTCGAGGGATACCAAAAATAACTTTGTACGTTCAGTAATCCTATAAAAGAAAAATATGTTCCTAAATCCTGAAATCTTAACAATCCGCCCAGTTTCGAATGGAACATTCTGATTTTGGAACCGAGGGGTCTTAAAGGGCATGTCCACCTCAAAACTAAAATTTGCCCCAGTGCTGGCCCCACTGTTTAGTGTTCAAAAATCCTTACCTTTCTCCTCTGCTCCTTGTGTGTCATCCAGTGCCTGCTTCTTTCATGTCCTTAGTAAGGACACTGGCATGCGCAGGAAAGCCCTCCCTCCCACCAGATCCCTTCAAGCTGCTTCACAATAAAAACCCTTTTCTGTAGTGTTAGGCACGCCAGCCCACCCCCAACTTCCATGCTTATTTTTTAAAACAAAATGGACCTACCATCCCATCCTTCATTTCCTCAGCACTCTGTATAGTCGTCAGCCACGTATGTGACTGACTTACTTTAAACCAATCACAGATGTACCTGCCAGTCCGGTCCCTTTCAGCAATAGAGAGCAGAGAGTTGAGGGAACAAAGCATGGTAAGTCTATTTCTGGGGCTTTTTTTAACATAATTACATGGCAGTTGGGGGTGGACTGGGGCACTACAGAAAAAAATAGCTTTGGGGGTGGAGATACCCTTTAGTTAACACACAATAAACATTTTGTCTCTGAGCCACATCGGGTCAAAAGCTTTTGCTTTATTCATTGCCAAGCAAACCCTTGTATTATTGCCTGGAGAGGTATATCTGTCCTTTAGAGCTCTGAACTTTTCTTCGTTAGTAACCTATTAGGCGTCAACAAGGGTTTCTTGCCCCTAGTGCATCAAACTGCATGTTCTTCATTGTGTTTTGTTCTCTGTTTTTTTTTTTCATCCTCTGGCTCAAACTCAGAAAACAGATTGTCAATGTAAATTCCAGGGCCTATGCATAGTACAGTAGCATTGCAGTGCATATAGAAATAATAGAATAATAGTTTCAGTAACATGTTTATGGTCACAAAAATGAAAAGCATTTCAATGTTGAGGTAATGTCAGTATGGGAGGTTCTAAACAGTTACCATGGGTAATCCTAACTAGTTATCTTGGGTCACTTCTTTAGCCTGGTATCCCCCATTTGGTTGAATATTCTTGGGAAAGGAGTCTCCCCAGCCTTTGCATTCAATTAGTTTAGCAGGTTTCTGCTTTTATATGGAGGGATAAGTCCTCCCACCTAATTCATAGTATTAAATTATCTGGATCAACCCTTAATTATGTAGGGTAAAATGTAATGTATGCATCCCTTTAATTAGTCATGACAACCTTGTGTAATTATCTTATTTTAAAATAGTTTTTTATGTATTCATGTATATTAGACAATGATTAATCATTGTCTTTGTTGTGGAAAATCTTGCAATCTTGGAAGTTTTTCTCTGTACAATAAAGTGTCTATGGAAATCACACACTGCCTTCAAACTGAACGATCGCAATATAAACATTATTACAGTTAGCAGATCTTGGAAGTGTTTCTGAAATTATAGGTTTATAAATAGTATGCTGTTTTTTGAAAGAATATTCTTGGATGGGTTATTTCCTTTGTGCTTTCGCCTTGTTTATTTGCTTTGGACATCTATAAAGCAATAATTCTTCACATGCAGTGAAATTGTTGTGTATGAGATATATTTCCGGATTTCCAGTCATTTTTAGTCTGAGTCGATCCCTTGTTGTAAAAAGCTCATTGCAGAAACACTTGACTACTCTCTAAGCTACAGCTGTCTTCAAACAGCCTTGTGAGCATGTGCACCAACCAGGACTCACCTGTACCCATTATTCATGGTCTCTATTCACAGAGCATTTTTGATATAGATGTCTCCACTCAAATATGAAAGTCCCTGATAAAACTTTAAAGGCTGTTGCTACCCAGTCAGCATGATTGGAAGAAAGAACAGACTACCAGTAACAATGCTAAATAGCAGATTTACTGACATTTCGTGCTTCCATTATGTGTCTAGCTAAATATAACTTGACTAAATGTACCAATTTTCTATTTGCTCTGGTGGGTTAGTGGGCTAATACTTTTAGAAATACACAATCCATGCAGTCACAGGATCAAATTACTAGAATTGCAGGGCAGGTTGCAGCTTCACTGTTTTGATCTTCTGTGCACTAAAGAGCCTGCTCAGAATTGTACAGCATACATTTAGATCCTGAGCAAAACAGAGATGCTGAAAATTATGGGAGCTGACCTCTACTACAGACACGTTAATTTAATTAATCACCCAACAGCCACAGCAAAGGGTGAGGTGAGATACAACTTGTTATATCATTATCAATGTGCTATGTCTATGGTGACAATGCTGTCTGGAGACTCTAGTCATATACAAATACAGCTAGAAATGCACCAAAAGCATTAAGCCGAACATGTACAGTATTTTTGTTATTTTTCAAATATTAATTTTAACCTATAAGAACTTTTAGCCTACCTTATAAAGTAAAGCAATAAGATCACCCTTTATTTTTTAACACTTGTCCTCCGTGGCTCAAAGTCAAGTGAAGTTCATAAAATTATAAATACAACAGTAACCGAAAGCTTCTGACTGGTAGCCACAAACATTCTGATGTCTATGGATGCTTATCAATTAGCAGAACCAGGAGGTTTTCTGAAACTGTACAGCAGTGAAGATGTTTTAAATGTAAACTGTCTTCAAGGGAAAAATAAATACTAAAATACTGTAATTTCTTCCTTGTCAATAGAATATAACTTATAACATATAAAATGTGTATGAGAGATAGGGATGGATCAGAACTCGAACCAGAGTTTGAGACGAACTTTATGAGTTCGGACGTACTCGAACTATTCCAACTAGTTCGATTTTCCAGACTTGCGGGACTAATTTCGAAAATCATCGAACATTCGAGAATTCTCGAATGTACGAGGATTTATGAATGTTCAGCAAGCCTCGAACGGTCGCTTCCAAAATGCCCAGAACGGCCGGAGATTCACGAAAATGGCTGCTCGCGGATTGCCGAACGGCCAACAATCCCGCAGCTGGACGTTCAAATGCAGCTCGAAATCGAGACCTCTTCCCGGGTCCTTACAAGAACTTTTGTGGCCCTGACAAGGGCCCTTTGGGGCTTAAGGGGTCCCGCAGCCCGAACCAGGACCCCCCTCCCCAGCACTTATAAGTACCCTTGTGGCCCTAACAAGGGCCCTTTGGGGCTTAAGGGGTCCCACAGCTTAAACAGGGACCCCCGTCGGCTCTTAAAAAAGCCATTGGGCGGCGTCTTCTGTTTTCCATCCGGTGACACCAGACAGAAGACGGGCACTTTTAAGAGCCTACGGGGGTCCCGGTTCGAGATGCGGGACCCCTTAAGCCCCAAAGGGCCCTTGTTAGGGCCACAAGGCCACTTATAAGTGCGAGGGAGGGGGGTCCCGGTTCGAGCTGTAGGACCCCTTAAGCCCCAAAGGGCCCTTGTCAGGGACACAAAAGTCCTTGTAAGGACCCAGAAGGGGGTCCCAGTTTCGAGCTGCGGGACCCCCAAACATCTGGACGGATTGTGCCAATTTCGGGAATTTTCGGAAGCGGCCGTACAAGTTTTACCGAACGTTTGAGGATTACCGAAAGTGGGACATGGAAACCGGAAATAGCACGCATGTGTGCTATGTCCGTTTTTTAGGCTGTACCCAGCACATGGACGTGTTCCCCAGACTATCTCCCAGGTCCCAGAGGCCTGTAAGCTAAGTTTGCCCTGCTAACTATTTACCTGCCATTGACTTTAATGGGTCCATTTTCGAACTTTCGAACTTTTTTAGAAGTTTGAAAGTTTGAAAACAGACCGAACTTTCGAAAGTTCGGCCATCTCTAATGAGAGGAAGTTTGAACACAAAATCACTATAACAAAAAAGTCAGATTGAAGAGTAAAAAATTAGAAAGTAAAACAGAACACATTTGTAGAACATTCTAGTCATTGAAATGCTAACATTAATCTGTGCAAAAGAAGGGGAATTCTGGGTTTACTTTGATCTAGTCCATGCCCCACATCCACTATACCCTTCAAAACTTCTTTGATTAGTCTGTAACATCCTCCATAAAAATGATATGCCTGCTAGCTACTTTTTAATATTAATATTTTAACATTGTGCTGAGTTTCAAATAACTCCAACATACATCTATAGTGTTTGGTAATAAAATAATTTGTTGGTGGAACTTAAATTGTTTCCAGTCAATATATTAAGCCTACTTAAGGCACATATTTTTAATTTATTTTATATGTTAAAGGGGCAAGCAATTATTTTAAAGCTTTCCATCTGCTGGTCCTTTAATTTGAAAAAAAACCAAACTGAAAATGTTAAAGGTCTCATCCAACAGATGCTTTGTAAAAGAAAGAAGGCACATTAAAACGATCTGTTGCAAAGCCATAACCAATGAATTGCTGATAATTTGCCCGTACCTGTACAACTTACATGTTATAACATTTAAGTGATATCAGTTAGGATATTACATAACATTTGCTGGAAAATCTGGCTTAATCCTTTGCAATTATTAACTCCAATTGGTACCCATGCTATACCAAGGGTACCAAACCCATGGGAACATAAGGGCCATATTAGTGGCACTTTAACAAGGGTCTGGGGTGTTCAACTAAGCTCCACCCAATATCTGTCCTGCCTATCATAACTTCAACTGCTCCTGGCCCATTCTATGATTACCCCACAATTGTGCAGACTAGGGATGTGCCAGAGTTCTGACCCTAACCTGGTTTGGGGTCAGAAATCCTGGTTCTCCATTTAAAAATGACAGTCAAAACTACCAATAAAATGTCTGACATTGAACTACTGAAATTATCAACCACTGTAACCTGTACCTCCAGAAGGTTCGTTAACACTTACTGTACACCGCATAAAAACCCTATTTGGCCCCACGCAACCTTAAGGCCACATATTGACCACGTTGTGCTATGCTGCCTATTTTCTCCTTTAATAACTTTCTATACGTTTCAGTTCAGGTTTTAAAGATGTAAGAAACATAAATTAGACGTTTGACCCTCTAATTTTCAGAAAATAAATTAAACTGATAAAATAACTGATAAACATGTGTCAAAAACAATAAAAACAAATGATTACAGCAAAAACTTCAAGCAGAAATTTAAACTATCTGCCTGCCTTGTGTTTGAAATAAGCCGGCATGCGGCTACACAAATGCAATTGCAGTAAAACATCTCAAGCAACCTGGAAAATGCTGTAATTGAAGTGGAAACTGTCATAATTTAATCAAAATAAGCATACAATTTTTTATGACTGCAGTGTAAACAAAAAGCAGATAAAATACCTCCTCACAGCACTATAGGAAGAGTCATTTGTGAAAAAAGAAGACAGATAGCAGGAGTTTGCTTTCCATTAGGGAAACAAAATGCATCAGAGAGGCTCTCTGGCTCCATCCTGTGATCATAAATAGATCATAAACAAGACATAAACCCATGCCGAATAATCACCCAGAAGTTTTTTTTTTGAATATTAGGTGCTCATTAAAGCGTTCCATAGTTCTGAAAACTGCCGGTATATTTCCAAAGTAATGTCGCTTACAAGAAAAGCAGATGTGAAAAGACAAAATAAGTAATGATTAAGTTAAATAATTTTCTTTGTTAGATCAGTTTTTCCTAGAGACAGATTTGTGAAAAATTCTATCTGGCAAATAGATAAGAGATTATAAACATACAATATATCAAAAATAACAGTATTTGTCAATAATGCCAATTACAACTAAAGCTGACACACTGTCTATGTTTTACTAACATTAAGTTGCTAGCTTACTGCAAACAAAGTTCACCAAAGGGTCCCTGCCATCCAGATTTCAGCTTTTTTTGAGCTATCAAGATTTCTGTTTGGAAACATCATGGTAGTTGGGTTCAGGCTGAAAATTAAAAGGCAACGTTGGTCTCCAAACAAGTTAAATAAAAGCCTGCAGACTTTTCTGTAGCCCTGGGATACATTTCTATGAGAAATTTTACTGCAGAGAATGTTTAAACTTCCTGCTTGCAATAGCTTGAGTGGCATGATCATCTTCTCCTACCCTGTCTCCGGAAATGAGCATGCTCACTTAAAACATGAACAGGGTTATTCAATAAAAGTTCTTATCATTTAAAATGGTGCTAATTTTCAGATGTAAGCTTTCAAATGTTAAATAAGATCTAATTGGTTTGGGCAAAATTAGCACAATTTTAAACGATAAGAACATTTATTGTATAACCCTGAATGACTCTTAATAATTAGAAATGGCCAAACTTCCTAAAATTCGTTTTGTTTTCCAACTTCCGAACTTAAATGTTTGGTAGTTTGAAAATAAACCCATTAAAGTCAATGGGGAAAAATAGTGTGAAAAGTTTGGATTGGATACAGAAAAAATAGCAATGGTAACTTACTTTAAATAGCTTACTTAAATAGCTCTGGAACCTGTTAACCTGATTTAATGCAAATTTGCATATCCTAATTGCAAGTATATATTATAGGCTGATCTATATAGTCTTCACCCAGTGTCAGACTTTAAGAGGGGAGTGTCAATCTTTGACAGTGGGTTTTCCTGCTGTGGATAAGGATTTCCTCATTTTTCCAAATAAACTTTATACTTGCAACCAGATTGCTGATCTTCAGATCACTATATTTATATTAATCACTTCTTCCATTCAAAACTCTTTGCCCCCAATACTTAGCAACATAATAAAGGTAGAAGCTTAGCACTATTTTCCAGTAATATGGCTGTTTGTGTGCAGTGTACTCAAGAGTCTAGATTGAACCTTATTCTATTATCAAGTTTAGTCGGGTTGTTGATATATTTATTCTCCATAGCCCCACCCCCATAGTAGTGGTGTGGTACTATAGACTATTGTTAAGGTAGTAGCTCTCTAAAAGGTATCACCTTCAAATTCTATTGTTTTTAAAGCGAAAGCCTGTTTTTTATAGGAGATATGCATCTGTGTTCAGGGGCCAATTATCGGCCCTGAGATTATTTTTGTTAATGTATATTTATTATTTTTTAAAGGTTGATAGATAATTGGAAAACCCTTACACAGGGCTTTCTTTCATCTGTAATTGTGGTGTGAATTACAAGACCAAAATTGGCAGAAAAAAATCTATACTCTGTAACTCACCATTAGGCCAAAAATCTCTCTACAATCTGCCTTCTGTATAAGGATTTATCCATGCTGCAGATTTTCCTAGCATTGTTGGTTAGGGTTTTCCCCTGACACTTTTACAGTAACATTTATGCCACTCTGACATTCAACACCAATGTTTATCACCTCCTTCATTTCCCTCTGTTACCCTTTCTCACGGTAAATCTCAAATCTTGTTTTCAGGGGTTTTACTGTAGGACACAAGTATGCTCAATATCCTCAAAAATTCACCATATATGAGATTAGCAACAAACAAATATGACAGTCAAATAATCTATCTGTCTGTCTGCCTGTCTGTCTATTTGCATTGGATAAGCATTTGCTCCCATACACGGCATCAATATTCCGATCAATTTGCATTGATCGGATTATCTAGGACATTTTTTCTGGTTTTCGATAGACCAATCAGTGATATCTATCGGTCTATTGAAAAAAAGTGATCAGGCAAGACAGAAAATTTTCCATTGACCCCCATCTACCAGAACCAGACCTTCCATAGTTTTCAAGCTGAAATCTATGGAAGATTGCCAGCACAATTCGATAGGTTATTCGGATCAGATTTTTGATTATTTTATGCCAAACGCAAGTCTGATCAAAAAAAACTGGACCGCGTATGGCTACCTTAACTATATCTTTTTTTTACTGCCTAGATGAGCGTATTGTTGTCTAAAAATATACAACATGGCTGTTGGTGTTCTCTTTTTGGTGACTACCTTTAGGGCTATTCTGAATGAAATGCTTAAGGCTATAAATATTTCCTGTGACCCTACACAATATAGTTCTTTCTTTATTCCACAAACATAATTGCGTGTACCATTTTGTATGGGTATCGTTTTATCGGCCTTGATGATTAATAGATTTTGCCAAACAATGCATTCCTCCTGCTAAATTAACAATGGAATATCTTTTGTCATTTTGGCAGGTTGTACTATTAATGCCAACTGTAACTTCAGGTTAATGCTAAAGAAAAATAACTATTTAAGTTACTTCTAGACATTTTCCTGATGTTCTACTTTAACTGTTTACTTTTGCTGTGTAGATGTTCGGTGCACTTTTTTTCAGATTCATTTTTTTGAAATATTTGTGGCATGACAAGAGTATCAGATTTGTTCTTCTATTCAATAAATATTCGTAGTTACTTCATTTAAATTGTCCTTTTTCCTTCATAACAGTTCCAAATATAAATTGACAAAGTTTGAGAAGCTCATATGGGGTGTTTTAATGAAAGGCCTATATTTAAGGGCCCATATTCAACCTGTCATTAGCCAGATGCAGTGATCATGTTTCTACATTGAGCTTTAAAAATTCTATTTACCCTTTGTGTAGCTGTTGTAAATATGCACATTGCTGTAACTGAAAGATGGCTGAGAAATTGCAGATATTCTAAATGAAGGTAATGGGTATATAATACATTGAGTGTTTTAGAAAATCATTACGTTTGTCACATATTTACGTTTTGTTTTTCAACGAATATTACCATACAATGTAGTTAAAATTGCTTAATCATAAATGGCAAAAATATTTTTTTGGGCTTTAAAGGGTATCTATATTCCCACTACTTAAATCTGAGCTGTAGATTCGAGGATCAACATTTGAAATCACAACATTTACAGGGAAAGACCTGTCACTCCAGAAGCAGAAATTATAATATGTTCTCTATCCCTGACCTCTTAATAGGATTCTTGGCTGCCTGCCAGCACACTTTATGCAACAATTAAAACAATCATCCGAGAAAGGAAGGCGGGGGGGGGGGGGAGATGTGTAAGCAGAGCAGTGTCCATGGTGAGGATGTGCAGAACTTACAAGAACACAGTGAGTAAAGGAGGTAGGGGTAATTAGGAGCAATCACTAAACATTGTTTAGTGATTGCTAGCACAGATAAATATGTGAGTTCCACTGTTTTGTTTCCATTAAGTAGTTTGAGTAAGTAGTGACCCTAGTCAAACCTCAAAAAAAGTCAAGTCTGTGTCAGTGGTCACATTTATAGCCTAGAAATGGGCTTTGTTGCTCCCTTTGGTGGGCTTCCAAATACCGTATATACTCAAGTATAAACCGTCCTGAGTATAAACCGAGATACCTAGTTTCAGCTAAAAAAAAAGGGGGGAAAGATATTTACTCAAGTATAAACCGAGGGGGTTAGTATTTGCCACTTAAGATGTTTGGAAACTACAACTCCCAGCATGCTTTATTGCTGTGAGTTGTAGTTTTCAAACATCTTAAGTGGCAAATACTTGCAAATCAGGGTAAATCCTCCTTTATTTGTGCATACAGTATGCACAAATAAAGAAGGTTTTACTCTTATTTGTAAATATTGCCCTGGTGTCCATGGTATTCTCCTATCTTGTCCGGCGGCCGCTCGCTCCGCATCCTCAGTGTGCATCCGGATGATGTCACTACTCGGCGCCACAAAGTGAGAGGCGCCGGGTAGTGACATCATCCGGATGCGCACTGAGGATGCGGAGAAATGTTGACTCGAGTATAAACCAAGGTAAGATTTTCAGGCTTTTTTTAAAGCCTGAAAACCTCGGTTTATACTCGAGTATATATGGTATAAATAAGTGTCCAGAGAGGTTGTTGGATTATTTTCATTAATTTGTTAAAAAACGATTGTCTATTTTCCGATTTTTGCTATTGAACAATGAAGCCGTTTGGAGCTCTTATTTTCACATGTTAAGAATTGTCTACCATGACTGTTTTAAATACTAAAATACTGTTACCTAATTATTTACAGCCAAAAGCCCCAAATTAACTATGTTTAGGGATTGTGCTGCCCATGCATATTGTTGTACCAGCTCAGTATCGGCTTTATATCATTATAGATGTATGCATTGCAAATTCCAGGAACGTTTTATTTTGATGCTTATAGAACAATCCACATTCCACAGTCATTGATTATACTTGTTACTCAAGAGCCACTCACGTGCTACAGATATTAAGAGCTTTGCTAAACTCTGGAAGTGAGAACATGTTTTTTACTCCTGCACAGTTCAGTTCATGATGAATGAAACAAGCAGGAAATGATTGATTTGCAGGTTACATTGTTGATCTTATGCAAAGTGTTTCCTCTGTGCAGCTACATCTGGATTCTGTTAATGAACTAATCAGGTTGAAGAAGGGGGGGTAGACATCTAATCATTAACTATTTTCCTTCTACTTTTATTCAATATTAGATAGATTAGACGTTCATTGGTAAAAAAACAAATCTATCTAGGAACCCCCTAGCCTTTTCTTTTCTGCAATCAACTTGTTATTGTAAAATGAATGGGCCATGTTAACAAGAGGACACCACCTCCCAAATAAGTTAAAGTGTCTCACCAAATGTCACCTTTAAATCAAAAGAGCACAGAACATACTATAATGATTCAACAGGGCACTGTGACATACACGTCATCCTGTCCTGACATAAAGAAACTAATAGCGCCGTATCAAATACAGACACAATAATTAATGCTGAATATTAGCGTATACATAAATATACAACTGCAGATACCAAATGCCAAGTAGAGAAGGGATTCCGGGTCCAACACGAACCCAGATCCAACACGGAACCCCCTCGGTTCTGAAATCCGAAAGATCTTATTTCCTATACAAAAATTACATACATTACAATTAGTAGAAAACCCCAACAATTATACAATCAAAATGCCCCTAAGATTACTTGCAGTAACCGGTAGGTATAAAAATAATCAAAAGATGAATATAATGTCTCTGTTGACCAAGTTCTGACCAAGATCAGCAAGCTAGAGTGTTGCTCTGCCTATGCGCAATTCATCACTCAGATGACTTCTTCAGGGCAAGAGATCCATCACAGCATAGGACCTTTTATAATTCAAGCAGATTATCTCACCCCTTTGTGATTTATTATGCAAATTCCAAGTTTCCGTTATAGCTTGCTATTCAGTGAAAGTCCACATTAGTGCATACTATTACACATTTTTAGACACCATGAATAAGGAACTAATTTATATTATATTTCCCTAACCAGACCTAGACATTTTCTCTTATGGTGACAAAAGGGAAACCCACATGTACTACAATAACCTGATATTTTTTCTCTCACAGAATTAACATTAGAGATTAATCATAGAATTAGCTTGCAGACTATATTATTATTTTTTTATTATTATTATTGATTTATATAGCGCCAACATCTTCCGTAGCACTTTACAATTACATGTATACATTCACATCAGGCCCTGCCCCGAGTGGGGGAAACCCCAGTGCCTGAAGGAAACCCACGCAAGCACGGGAAGAACATGCAGACTCCTTGCAGATGTGTCCAAGGGTGGATTCGAACTCAGGACTTCAGTGATGAAAGGCCTCAGTGCTAACCACTGAGCCACTGTGCTGTTATATGCTAATTTTAAACATATACAAGGCAGTGGGCGCCTGTTTTTCTACCTCCTCCATGTAAAGGTTGGCCACAATGGGTGAAACTGGAGATCCCATAGCACATCCATGTTTTTGCTTATAGAATGTACCCCAGTATTTGAAATAGGTGGTATTCAGGCACAAGTCCAATAAGGAACACACCTGATCTGGGTTGAGATCAGTTCTGCTGGTAAGAGTGCTGTCTTGGCCTAGCCATTTTCTCACCATGTCAACAGCCTCCTTGGTGGGTATACACGGGTGTTTAACACCAACTGTCTGCCATGTACAATGCTGTTTTGACACCTTAACCTGGGCATTCCAGGTGTTCTTCGCACAATAAAGGTGTGTATTATTTGCAAGTAGTGTGCTCCCCTCTTTGTTTGGACTTTGCTTACCCTAGGATAGAGGGTATTTAGGGGATTGCACCTACACTATCTTGGCAAACTGCCCATACAGGTGTGCTAGAGTGATACTTTTTGCTGATACTTGGACTGTTTTGACACCTTAACATGGGCATTCCTATAACACCTCTTAGCCACTATGCAATCATGCCCTTAACACCTGGCTGTGATATGCTAATTGGGATTTTCCAGGGTACATAATTGCCACAGATTCTTGTACAAGTCATTCTGAATTGAGAAAGACAGTTTGATGACTAGCGAAACATCTTCAAGAACTAAAATTCAAGTCCAGTTGATCTAATTGAATACAACAGATGCCTCAAACTAAGTTTTCAAAAAAAAATTTGTCTGCACCCTCCAATCATCTTTGGGTCTGGCTCTTCCGAGCTACTGCTGGAATTGAACACATCTGAAACATCAGAATACCAGTTAAGGTAATTTAAAGAGAATGCCATGATGGACTGAAAAATACAACTTGGTACAGTATTCCCACATAATTTATTATAAATAGGAGTGTCATTTCCTCAATAAAAGGAAAACCGGGAGAAGAGGGGTTACTGTGAAAAATCACTAGGGCAAGTCTGGACAGACTACCCTACGGATAATTTTAACAAGAGGACAGCACCTCCCAAATAAGTTTAAGTGTCACAATGTCTCACCTTTAAATCAAATGTGGTGCTAAGAGCACAGAACATACAATATAAAATGAATGGGCAGACTGGAACTTCTGTAATCTATCTAATGTCTGCCTAGTGTATGGACAGCAGGGTAAATTTAACCCATGCCCTTAGAACCTCTGTATAGCTAATCAGTAGCATTTATAGCTTATGTAGATTATGGAGGTAGCTTATGACTGAGAACATCCAATGCATTACATATTGACTAATTCCATCAAGGAACAAAAATCTGATAGTATCTTTAAATGCTAAAACTTTCCTAAGCCATTGTTTTTTTTTCTATATCTTTTAATCTATTCCATTTTTCTAGTGATATACATACACAACAGTTAATGCAGCCCATAAAAAATAATTAATATCACAGCTGGGGACCATGTGACTTTAGGCCATAGAGTCAAATGGAGAAACAGAGAGGATATAGGCTTATCTAAAAACATCACTTTGTTATCTTAAAATTAGTATCAATAAGTATCAAAAAGTGTGTATGTCAAAAATCTCAGCCGAGTATAGTAGTCCTTCCTCCCACTCTATGCATAGATCAATAACCCCCAACATAGCCCTATAGTACTCCGTCAGTCAATATCAGTCCAGTCTGTGCACGGATAACCTGATTTGCTGGGTATCGAGGCCACTAGTCAGGGACCACATGCGGGTAAAAACAGGAATGTAAGAGGGGGGGAGACGAGCACCCCAACTGCGTTTCACTACAGAGGCTTTATCAATGGCACTTAAGGCCATGTCAAGTTCTGCAACATTCTTTCTTTTTCCCAGGAAACTCATTTCCATGGAATATGCCTAACACTAAGTTGTACCTCATTGGCTATTGGTGTATTAAAATATGTTTAGATCATTATTGTGAAACTAAGTTGCCCAAAGGGCTGAGTCAAAGGGCAAGACAACAGTGGACACTATAAAGCGCCTTTTATTTATGTGCAGAGAAATCACAAGTTGGGCAGATTATGCTCAGTTGAACGTATATATATATTTATATAAAGTGTCTTTTGTGCTTATGGTGTGTTTTGGAAATTTTGGTGGTTGTTGGTCTGCTGCTAGACTACCCAAATCCACTGATTCACATATAACTTGAAAGGTAAAAGCTGGTAGCTGCGCTGTTCTCCTCTCACCCAAAAAATAAAACCAAGTAAATAGTATTACTATCCTATCAACACAATTAGTAGATACAAACCATATAAAAAATGTTATAAAAAAAACTTACGTGTTCCAAGGATGCAAATCAAAACACAGCTTTATTCTTCCTCAGACAGAAACAATACTTTAAATGAAACCATGACATAAAATATATAGGGTAAAGTGCAATGTGCATATTGCAAGGTATGGGCTAAAAAAAGTTAAGGGAATCCTCTTAAATTCCTTCTCCTATTTTGCTATAGTTATATAACCTTCTAGGATGTAGGATCTATAAAATGGCATTGAGGGTTCTACCCTACTGTCTTTTGAGTAGGGTAGAGCCCGCACAGAGCCACGGGTGGGCGTGGAAATGGGCGGGCTGGGGGCGTTACTGGGCAGGCCAGGGGTGGAGCTACTCCCCATGGCTCGCTCACAGCGTTCAGTGCTTCTACTGCGGCCCCGAGCATCGGCTGGGTTGGGCACCCCTGCCTTATAGGGTTGGGAAATTATCACTTTGTCTCTTCTATAGGGGTAAGACTATTGGGACAGAAACCATAGTCAAAAGGAATAAGTGGAAAATAAATTTATCCACCAATTAAAGTGACCTAAGACTACGTGTAACAAAAATGTCTTTTCTCGTGATGCTTCTATTTACTCTATCAGTCTAAAAAAAAGCACCTTTCTATATGACAGACTAATTCTAATGTTAACGCATAAATGTGTTCCTCGCATCTCCCATTGCTTTTTTTAATAATAAACATTAGAACCTACCTGAGTTTTTGACAATGTCCTCAAGGGATACTGTACATGTTGTTTTCGCACAATTAATTTTAACTCTAGCTACTTAATTGAATTTGCTCGGGATATATCGACGAATATAAAAAGGCCATTACAGATTCATTTCCCAAATGACTTTGTAACACACACAAGAAAAAACAAAAAACAAATTTATGTAGATGCTAGTAAACAATTTCAAAACAAATGTTACCAGTATAAATGTGCCTGGCCCATTCTGTGTGGTTACACAGAACGATCCCAAACCCCCTTTTAATAAAAGTCTCTTCTCTGCAAGCAATTTGTTACCCGTACTGTTTTCATTTAAAACAGGCAGGTTAATGGTGTCTTTGAGCAATTAGATTTTAATGGAACAGTGCTTGATTAGCAAAAATCCAAACAAATAGCTAAATGGAAAATAGTGTTTACTAATGACAACATTAGAGTAAAAGAATACAGTACATCTGCTATAAACATAGACAATCCTATCCCAATATTTATAAGATGATTTATGGTTCAGATACCTGCTTACCTGTTATCTGAGATGTTATTCGACATTTACACCTCAACAGACATAATTTGAACCATTGGATATTAATATTTCAGTTAATTGATTTCTGGGGAAAAAACAAGTTCTTAAAACCTGGTCTATGATCTCAGAAAACACAGAAAGGATCACAGAAAACACTTCAAGCAAACTAAAAATAAAAAGTTTGGATGCACTGAAAATCTTAAAGGGTATGTCCATCCCTTCTTGGTCCTTTTGCTATAATATAGGTATAGGTCCCCCAGGCCCAACCACCATAATAGTTTTTTCAAGAAGTGCACAGATCTTTACTTACCTTACCTCTCTCCTCCGCCGCACTCTCCCGGCCCTCTGCCGCGTCTCTGATTGGCTGAGAGGCAGGATGCTCAAAATGCCAGGGGAGAGTGGTAAGGTAAGTAAAGATCTGTGCACTTTCTTTAAAAACTATTATGGCGGTTGGGGCTGGGGGACCTATACCTATATTATAGACAAGGGATTTTGAGCTAGGGGGAGGGACAGCAAAACAGGAGGGAGGGAGAGGGAGGGGGGGAGGACTCTCCTGCGCATGCCTCAAACCTTGTCGAGGTTGAGGCAGACACAGGAGCAGGATGAGTCATACAGAGATCCTACACTGCAGTTTCCTGGACTTTGGAGGGGCATAAAAGGAGAACCATTTGGAGCAGAAATTTAAGGTAAGGCTTGTTTTAAACTACAGAGTGGGGCCAGTATGGGGTTAAATTTTAGTTTTGGGGGTGGACCTGCCCTTTAACAACATAACAGAAAGTAAAGTAAAAGAAAGTTAGAAATGCTCAGAGGTAGGAAGTATAAGGGCTTAATGCACGTCAGAAAATATACTCAACAGGTAAGTAAAAACACTAATTTATTAAGCCCTCATATACGGCACACTGACTGGATGCTAAGAAAGAGAACGCTTTAGGCCGTCAGTGTGCTGCAAATGAAGGCTACATAAACTAGTGTTTTAACTTACCTGTTGCGGATATTTGGATTTTTCGGGCATGCACAAAGCCATTATTCTTCTTACCTATACTAGGAACCAAGCAAGGGGTTTGGGTGAGTGACACCTGGGTCATCATACAGAAGCAGTGAGTTGTTTTTCTTCTTATGATTGTTTGATTGCATATGATAGGAGATGGGTTGTACATGGTTGGAGATGGGTTCTGGGCTTTGGGCACCCCAGACCATCTAACTGTATAAGTGAGCACCTGTTACTATTTTTATGCAGTTCCAATCATTGGCACATTAGTGTGCATATTGATTTGTAGAGATGCACAATCCCTCCAATGGGTTTGGGGAACAAAGAAAAATGTTAACATCAATCTTGGAATTGACAGTTAACAGTTTTAAGGACAAAATTTAGTCTGTAGTTTCACCCAAAAAAAATTGTCTATGAAGCTGTCAGTTTCACCCCAAAACTAAACAAAACTACACTGTATCTCTATACAAAACAATAAATATTTATAGACAATATACAGCAGAAACCGATAATGCTATTTGAACCCAATTGGGGTGGAATTTTTTTATTTTTTTCAATAAAGTTTTTGTCTTTTGAGGTGATTTTCGTCTTTTCAATCTCGATTTTTAACTGCAAGTTTTGATATTTCCATTTTCAATAAGATCCGACTTTCGGAATTTCAGCAAATCCTTTAAGATCCATGGATCTTTTTCGAAACCACCTGTTTTACAAAGAAACTAAGCCAAAACCGCTGACATTATATTTTCAAGGGACAAATCAAAGTATAATTGTAATGGAGACACTTGCTCCTGTCTCCTGCATTGGCCTCTTTGCTGAGATCTCGCTACTTCCCAAACTGTTACCCAACTGTCTCTTCTGTTAGCTCTCCTCCGACACCCCCCCTTGTTGGTGACACAGCGACTGTCTTTGACATAGACGTACATGCGCACAAGGGTGAGGGGAGGGAGGAGCTGCAGGATTGCGGTTTGGTAAGTAGTGAGATCTCAGCGTAAATAATAATTTAATTAATTAAACAATATTAAATATTGACGTTTCCTTAGAATTGCGTGTCAGTACCCACATTTTAGTAACCACTGCACAGAATGTACTATAAGCTCATCCAAGAAATTAACTTAACAATGAGCAATTGATTTGTGCTTTATATTTATGCTCATGGGTTTTTCTTTATTATTCATAGATGAAAGTGAGGAAGAAGATGATGACGATGAAGATGATGATGAAGATGATGAAGAAGACAACAATAAGAATCAAGACATTGAACAAATGAATGAAGAACAAGGTATATGGCTCAATGCTCAATATTTACCTGGGGAATATTGTGATTAGATTGATATAGAAGTTAAATATTTAAATATATTGACCATTGATCTTAATAGTTCCCTTTGTCTGCATTCAAATATCTGTCTAAAAACCTAGTATTGAAACTCGGCATTTCTCACAACCTTGCGAATATAAAATATTAATACATTTTCATATTTACTTAACCCCTATTCATTTTGAAATGTTCAAAACTGAGCAGACTGCAAGTAAACACATGTATAAATATAGATAAAAAAAGCACTAACTCTTATTATTTGTCACGCATAAGGTTGCAATCAAAAACCTCGGTCCCCTCCTATGAAGAAATATAAGGGAAAGAAAGTCGGAACCCCGCCAGAAACTCCTGATGGTAAGTACAGTTTGCTGCTAAAAACAACCAGGGAGATTCAATTAAAGTTCTTATCGTTTAAAATGGTGCTAATTTTGCCCCAACCAATCAGATGTTATTTAACATTTGAAAGCTTACATCTGATTGGTTGGGGCAAAATTAGCACCATTTTAAATGATAAGAACTTTTATTGAATAACCCTGAATATATAATGCAGTGTGTATAAGAAGGCTGGTTATTTATTTACTTTATCCAAAATATCCTGGTGCTATTGTAGGGTAACATGACATCTACAAAAGAAAAATGACTAGGGCTCTGTGGTTTTTAAGTGCCTCCAATAAACATAGAGAATTGTGACACATAAACATGGTTCCCTTGTTTTATTTATACTGTAAGTTAGTAAATGACATGGAGATGTTAATGCTGAAATTGTGTTGCAAAGATGTCAAATTGCGTCAAAATGGTAAAACTATCCCCTAAATAAGTCAAAAATTCACATGATGTAATGTTGGGTTAGCATAGGGGTTTTTTTACACTTTAGCCGGCCTGCACCAGGCAACTGTAAATGTATTTATGTAGCACAAAACTTTACAATAAATAGATTGTCACCTTTCCATGATGCAGTAACTGTCCCACTTTATGCTTTTATAGTGAAGGTTGACTTATGATCTTCTAAAGTTATATATTTCATTAGAGGGTTCTGGGTGAAACAGTATGGATGACCGCTTGTCACAGAGCAGTAGTGTCAGGTTGTCAATCTAAACATATCCACTAGGTAGCTGAATCCTCTTGTCACCTTCTCTTGTAATATCCAAAAGCAGTTATGGCTAAGAACAAACACAAGGTAATTGTCAATGCAGGTGATTCCCACTGTAACATCAACCTGAACACTCTTTTTTTTATTTTTAATACCTAACTGTGTTTATTAAGCATGACATAGTAACTCACAACCAGCTTGATGTTCTCTATAGTACTTAAAATACAATACACAACATAATAAATATGTACAGTATTTAACTGCCTGGGATATAGTTACCTATTTTCTTGGCATAGATATACAAGGCTGATTTAGCTAGGATGTGTTTTTTTCTTTTATTTGTATTAAGACACTTTTGTGATTGGACTGTAATGTAAGGAGCTGCTTGTCATAATTACTGTACAGAAACGGTTTGGTCCAACCATGGCAGCTTTCCCACCTTCCCCATTCTTACTTTTGATCCTTCCTTTTTTATTTGGATTCTTACCCATTTGGGGCATTTACCAGTTTCTGTACATATAGTCCAGTGGGTTTCTATGTTACCAGTGCACAGCTTAAAGAGAGAAACTGTTTAACAGAGTTAAGGTAAAGCACATAAACAACTAAGAGTTGTATAAAGATTAAGGGCTAGCATACCAGAAATGTGTATTAATTATTAAACGAACAGTTGTAAATTAAAAGTACCAACAGTTATGGTAATTGTTTTGGGGGGTAAGGGTGCCCATTCCTACTTCCCATTAATTGTAACCAAAATTATTTCCAGTCAAAAGAGGCATTTATTCACCAAAGGAAAACAGTTTTGTCTGCTCATGCACAAAGACAAGATGCCCTCTACTGAGCTCTACTGCATGTGCGAGCATGGAAACCAGTCGGACTAGGAACATATGTTGATTCCCTGTCACAAACAAGCAGAATAAATAGGAGGTAGGGATGGTGGCGCATATCTCCCATACCATAATTCGAAATTATTCCCTGAATGGTTAAACATGGTGCTATTCATTGCTCTAGCTTATATATTGCTTTTTCTTTGGCTCTTGCCAAATGATTGCTATTATTTTTTTTTGTATAAATAATGCTGCAGTAAAAAATAGCATTGCTTTTTTCTATCATGCACTTTGCTCCTTGTACTGATGTATGTTGTAAAGTCCATTCCAAGGGCATGTACCTTTGAGTGCCTCGAATCATCACAAAATCACTAGTCTGAACCTGCTTGATTGAGATGTTATGAACCGTACTTGAAAATGATGTTTGTAGCACTTCATGTGTACGTCTTTCATTGATTTTACATTGGTTACTTCCATCTCCTCTGCTTCTTTTCTCTTTGCAATAGATTTGATATGCACTGTGACCTCTGCTGTGAATATCACTCAAAATTCTTTACCTGTTATTTAGAATAAAACCCAGCAAAAGCAAAAAGAAAATCCACAACACGTCAAATTGGTTTAGAATATTGGCAAATTTATTGGCAATTTAAATGAATGTTTTCTTCCATGGTTAAAGGACATTTAAATGCTGAAAAATGTAATAGTTTTATAATCTGCTTAATCGGCTGGGAAACCTATTGAGAAGAATCTGCAGTGTCAGCAGTTTTATCTACTAGAATTTGTATCTCAAAAGTCCTTACCTGGAGTAACACATGGGACACCACCCCTGAACCACCCAGCTCTGCCATTCCACACTCCAGAACAATCAGCCACACAGCCTTGTCTATCTAAGAACCACTCATTCCAGAATGAGGCTCAGCAGCCTGAAACAGCTGGCCAGGCCCTGAAAATGGGACTGTCCTTGTATCTTTGGAAGGTATAGGAGTCCAATGGAATATTTTGATATTGATTCAGCTAAAAATAGGCAATGCAAACTATAAAGAAAATTCATTTTCACCTTGCATTCAATTTATTGTGGAGGTGATAAACATGTTTTGGTACATATTTTTTTATTTTGTGTTAACACAAAATAGGTGTCTTAAAACACAAAAAAAATGTATTACCACTTATGTTGAAATGTAAGATTTGTCCTACAGCAAGCTAGGATGTCTTCACTTCATTGAACATGGTTCATAGTGTAGGTGTAAGATACCCAAAATGCTAAAAACTGTACTGAGTGATGCATCTTGATGGATTTTCTAGTTATTACACTGCCTGTAGCAGTTGTACAAAATTACAAATTAGAGATGTCTATTAAAATTAATAGGAGCTAATAGTTTGAAAAGTTTGGATAAATTACAGTTAAAATAACAATGGTAACTTACTGTAAATGGCTGTGGCACCTGGGGAATGGTCTGGGGAACACATACATATCACCAAAACGCGTTTAACTTCTATCCCTGCGATCGGGCGATTGTCGGGTTTCCGCATGTTACATTCCAGGGTTATGGCCAATTAGAGGGTTACCGACTGATACTTTCAAGGGTTACAAAACAATACATTCAAGGCTTACTGAAATCGGCCACTATATTAAAAGGTTACCGAAATCTAACGCTTCATTCAAAGGTTACCAAAATAGCCCACTTCATCCAAGGGCTGCCGAAACTGACCGCTACATTCGAGGGTTACCGAAATCAAAGGCTACATTCGAGGGTTACCGAAATCAAAGGATGCATTCAAGGGTTACAATTTGAGAATTCGATAATTATTGAAATTTTGATTATAAGATAGTTCGAGTTCGTCCAAACTCGTTAAGTTCGGGCCAAGCTCTGGGTTTGGGCCTATCACTAAAAATGACCTGCATCAGATATCCAAAAAAGGGCATCTGTGCTAATGATCACAAGATGACCTCCCAAATTAAATTCTGTGTGTGGTAAGCAGTGTGGATATTTCCAATTCATCCCACTTTACTTTGGGAACTTTTCAAAAACCAAAACTTTTCTGAACTTATAGAACAATATTCTATACCAATTATTGAATATGCAAAACCGATTACTGAATATTCAATACCTATTATCCAATATTCGATACCTATTATTGCTTACCGATATCGACTATTCCATACCTATTATTGCTTACTTGATATTAAATACTCGCCAGTTTCATACCTCTTTTGTAAACCGTAGGAGATAGCCACAAACACATCCCCTTTATAACTGTTCAGCCTGTTTACTTAACACCTTCTCATTCTATACCATGTGTGGGAATAGGATGAAGACAGGAGATTGTCCTGGAAGTCCATATTCTGCTTGTTACTCAGCACAGAAAAAATATTGAGAGAATACTGACGTGGTTTTCAGTGAACAGAGTGCATTCACATTAGTACAATAAGCTGTCTGTTCATTGATTAAGTCTTAGTTGTTACAGAAGATTTGTAACATGTGAGTAAATGTGAGTAGTAACATCTTACACTGCATTTTCACACTAGTGCTTTAGGAAGGAATACTTACAGAATTAGGGTAAAAAAAGCTTTAGTTCCCCTTTAAAAAAAGAAACAGGACCCTGTAAATCACACTGATTAAACATATCAAATTCCTTATATATGGAAGCAATACATATTTCAATGTACACAAATGTGTCCTTTGGGGTGTCTTTTGGGTCCTTTGGGATGTTTTATTGCCTTTTGGATTATGAATATTTTTCTAAAGCTGGGGACATACATGGGATAATCCACTGGCTTTTAAACGTTATTATAAGAAGCTATTAGCCATCGATTCCATGTATACAGGGTGTGGGGAGATCAGATTGATAACGTGTGTATGTTTTTTTATAGCAAATGACAGACAAAATCTGATGCTGCAAATGTGTTAGCAGCTTAAATGCTTAAATCATGTCTCACACCTACAAATATTTCTATAGTCTAGTCATTATTTAGTGCCACTTAGAGCATGGAAATTGTATCCCTAGCAGCTGTATGATTTTGTGTACAGGAATATCACTAAACATATTGCAGGATATTAGGACATGAATATAGAAGTAGTAAATAATGATCCTAAGCCTGCCTTGTAGTGGTTTAGCTTTTCCTTCTGAACTCATTGCAGGAACTAGTAAACTTACAGAAACAAGGGGTAAATTCTGGATTTAAACGCCTAGACAAGATGTCATTGGGAAAGTGTAACCAATCCATAAGGGTTTTAAATATTTGCAGTACACTGCCTAGATACATTACACTAGTGCCTGGTGTAGACATCGGAGAGGTAGGGACAGGAAGACAGGCTTTATATCCAGAAAATGTTAAGTAATTAAATAACCTTGACTTATGGCCCAGAAATTGCTAATTCACATTTCTTTCATAGCTGCTTTCTAGATATAGTTATACACTGGGCAGTGAATAGCAGAACTAGCATGCATGGGCTACAGTAGGAACTGCAGTAGTAAAAGGTTTTGCTGACTTCACAGACCTCAAACTAAAAAGGTGATGCGCCATTTTATCAAGTGGTTTTCATGTAAGAAAAATGAGTTTTAGCACATACATCTCTTTCAACTTCATGTATATTTAATTACATTGTCATTTAAGGGCATCTTAAATATTTCAGTTAAATCCTTCAAAGTTAGTTTACCCATTCTCTTTATGTGGATGGCTTTATAAGTAAATGTATCTGTTCTTTAAAGGCTTTATCACACACAGGTCCTCCAAATGTCCTGTCACTGATTAAAGCAAAGCAATATTATGTTTGTAAGAATGAAACCCCTTTATATGTAAAGTGCTATTGGCCTGTACAGAAATGACCTGACAATAATTACAGTTTTCAAGGACAAAAATATGCCTGGCACCCCTCCCTCCCACTACCCAGACTGCCTAAGACTACCCATGCTACCTAACTGCTAATGTATTGTAAATGTTTTTTTTATAAGGGGGTGGAAGTCTCTTTCCCCTTCTTAAATTTGGTGGGTTTTTTGCCTTCTTCTGGATCAACAGTTAGGCAGGAAATGAGGATATTGCTAGATGGGTTGGACTGGATAGACATATGTCTTTATTCAACCTCTAATACCACACTATACTAAACTAAGGGGGTGAAATGTATTGTGTTATCCCAATCATTATTATTGGAAGCATATAGTCCAAACCAAGATTGGAGAGCATTTGCATTCCAATGGCAAATCAGAATGCAATGTATTTAGTGGGGTTGGTCCTATTGCATTGCATTTGCAATGCAAATCTCTAATGTGATCCGAAACGCATAAGTGGGGCTTGCTATATTGTTTGTATGGGATGGTAATTGCCTGCAACATTAATATTCACAGTGATACACCATGAGTATTTTAAAACAAAGAATACGATAACCTTTCTAATAATCCATTTTAGAACTGTTTTCTTTAAACAAGGTGATTACAATGACACTTGTAAGCAGTGCTATTTAAAATTCCAGTATTTAAATGTCTGTTTTAATTAGCTGAAACCAAGCCATTGTATAATCTAATGTTTACCTTTTGTACATCATTTGCTTTTCCAGCGTTTGAGATAAATTGCAGAATGTTTTAACAGCAGTTCAATGTTTAACCCTTTTGGTTCACTGGAAAGTAATTTGGAAGGTTTAATGGGCCTTCCTGGCAAACTTTTTACTCCACAAACAGGACCCCCCAAAATCCTACTTTCCCAATAATTACCTTGCTCCCCAATGTTCTGTAAAGAGGATATGTAGTCCACCAGTCTCTCAAAGCACTGTGTCCACCTTCTTGCTTTGAAAACTGGAGGACTGCTCATTGCTCTGAAGGCTTTCACCCAGAAGTTTGTCAAGGGGGTGAATAGGCCCTTTAAAGAAAACTGTGTGCTAATTTTTTGGACTTGCTAGCCATTCTAATTGACAGGGGCAGCGCAGTGGCTCAGTGGTTAGCACTGATGCCTTGCAGCACTGAAGTCCTGAGTTCGATTCCACCCTTGGACACATCTGCAAGGAGTTTGTATGTTCTCCCTGTGCTTGGGTGGGTTTCCTCCAGGCACTCCGGTTTCCCCCACAATCATAAAGACATACTGATAGGTTGTATGTGTCAAATAAATGTGCTTAGATTGTAAGCTCTTCGGGACAGGAAATTGAGTAAATAATTGTAAAACGCTGCGGAATATGTAGCGATATATAAGAAATAAAATTCATACATACAGTTGTTACAATATCCACCCAAATAAAGATTAAACATAAATATAACCAGCATAACCATGCAGGGCTATTTTATAAAAGGGCATGGCATTTCTTCCCTTTAACAAACAGAATTTAACAAGAAATTGATTGCCCGGTGACCTGCCCATTGTACTTAACAACAGATTGCTGCCTGCCCTGACACTTTACATGAACTTTGAACATAGTAGAATTATAGCTTTATTAAAGAACATATAATAATGACATTTGATTCAACTGAGAAAGTACGCAATGTCCAAAACATGCAGCGCTGCTTCTCCAGTACAGCTATAATTGGGTTGTAATTGCTGTAAGCTCCCCTGTGTTGTATTGCTTGGAAGTTACACACAGCCTGTAGCAGATTTCAAGTCTTGTTTGGACAATACTGAATAGACAGCCATTAATGCCTCTTACTCATGGCTTTATATATAGAGAGGAACTAAACTGTCACCTTCGCTCCCACAGCGATTCCGCAGAACCTATTGTACTAAATATTGGATTCAGATAATAAAATCCGATTTTTTTTCTCATTTCTGATTTTATAATATTTAATTATCGATTTTTCGTGAAAATGTAGGCAATTCTTTCAGATCCACGGATTTTCTGAACCAACAGTTCCTAATCGAAACCAGGTTTGGTTCAAAAAAAGGGACCGATCACTATTTATATAAACCTGAGAAAAATCCTCATTAGCATGTATACATCAAACATAAAACAACTAGCAGCTCATTTTGCAATCAAACAGATACCAAACCAACAGAACAATATTTTTAAGGACATTTAAATTTATGGTCCATGCAAATATCTTTAAATAGAATTAAGCAATATCACTTGGAAAGGTTATTTGCAGAATACTGTTAAATAGTTTAGCAGCACAATTTTACAAAAACAGGTGAAAGGATGTTTTTTAAAATTACCTTGACTTTTTTTTTAGAAATGCACTTGCGCCACCTGGTGGTTTGCAATAAAAATATCAGTAGGGTTACTGAGAGAAAAGTACGTGTGTGTGAGTGACAGGTACGTGTGTGCGTAAATTAATTTATAGCAAATCTAACATGTTTCTCTAATATCACAACTACAGAAATAGAATGTGTACAGAAATCATTCCCTCGCGCTCTCGCTGCATTTAAATCATAGGAAAGGAAACAGTATAAAATCAGCACGATTGTATGTGGAAACATGTGTTTAATATTATATCAGTCTCTTTTTGGTTTCTGGGAATGAATTGACTTTTTGTACCATGTGGTATCCATTCAAGCAGTGTTGTGAGCTCAGCTTAATAGATCCCAGTTAACATTCAGAAAAGAAGCACAAAGGACTTCTCTATGATTACCGAAGCAGCATGTTGCACTGCTGAACCTTGGATTAAGGAGTGTGGAATAAAACCCAGCAATGGCTGGAGCACATATTGTGATGATCACTTCAATCGCAAGGGTGAAGATAACAGAACTATGATTGCCTTATGCATAGTCACTCCCTCTGATGCTCAAAAACACAGCCTGGAGAAGCAGCCCCCTGCCTATTCTATGCGCATCTGTGGTTTGATAAATAGTTTCAATCTGGAAAAGAGCAGAAGGGGGAAATATGAATTAAAGAGGCACGCTGAGGAGGAAAGAAATGGATGTTGTGGTTTATTATTTGTCGGATTGTATTTCTGGACAAACCTGTCTCCTTTTTATTTTTTTCCCATGTTTCTAATGCAATGAAAGGGAAACTATGAATCGGGTGTTAATTGATTATTTACCAGAATCTTAAAACTCAGTCATCCAGCCGATATTTTTTGAATATGAGTCTTCAATGGCTTAGAAAGTGCAGCTTCTTATGGAACAAACATCCGCATTAACAAATTGTCAATTAAGGACTAAATCCTGACCTGTGAATAAATCATTGAGTTCATTATTCAGAATATTTATATTGTTGATGCTCGCAGCATCTGTCCCAGAGATTTGTCCTAGACTGGGCTTTGCTTGGGTGGTCCAATGGTTGGCAGTCACTGTCAAACTATTTATATAGGAACAATACAAGATAACATTTCAGGGGATCACAGACACCTATGTCAGGCACACCATTCCTCGGGCAGCCTGGGCACAATGCAGGGGCAAGTGACTGCAATTCTACTTTTTCTAGCTTTTGGTCCACCCATGAATTGCCTAAACCCTGTGATGCATTGTAATCTTGCACCATGCTAATAAAAGAAAATAAGAATATACTTCATTGTTTAAATTGAAGAGAAGAAAACAATTGTGATAATGAGGATTATAAAAAATAATAATAAGGGAAATGCAGTAAATAAAATACCTATATACACGAATATAAGTCAATGCGAGTATTAGCCGAGGTACATATTTTTACCTAATGAGTAAAAATGAGTAAAAAGTGATTGACTCAAGTATAAACTGAGGGTAGAAAATATGACAACTACTGCCTTCTGATTCTGTATTGTTTTCAGGTTTTAGTTGCCCTTTAAATGGACAGCAGAATTCCCATACAGTAGTCCCAACGGTAATTCTGCTGCTATCCATTTAAAGGGCAACTAAAGCCTCAAAACAACACAGAATCATAAGGCAAAAATAGATACCATTCTCCTTCTGATTCTGTATTATTTTGAGGCATTAGTTGCAGGTAATCTCATACAGTAACCCACAATTCCTAGGCACTTCAGATATTTGGAAATTACAACTCCCAGCAAGCTTTATTTGCTGGGAGTTGTAGTTTCCATACATCTGCCCCCCAGTTCAGTCGAGACTTACTGTTAATACAGTATTCAGCTGCCTCTCGCTCTGCCTCTCAGTCAGTCTGCCGCACGCTCTTGTCTGCTCTATGCAAGTACCGGTACTGATCTGCCCGGCGGCTGGCTGACATCACTAATCAGCGCTGGGCAGTAAGGGACAGGTGCCGATAGTGACGTCCGCCATCAGATCAGTACTTGCGGATCGGGTGAGTTTTCTGCTTGACTTGAGTATAAGCCGAGTTAAGGTTTAGCCTGAGAACCTCGGCTTATACTCTAGTATATACAGTTCCTTAACAGAGTGAAAAAATTAAATTTAGGTTAGCATAGGGTTTATGCCTGCACAGTACAACCGATGCAGTAAGGTTTAAGCTTTGTGCTATGCATATCAAGCAAGGGAATGTGAAACACTCTAGCATAAAGATGGAAAATCCATTATTACAATTAAATGGCATGTCCACCCTTAAATCAAAAAACTGGTGACTTGTCAAGTTCTGTTCCTTTATGGAAAAGGTATCTGCCTCCTCCCTCTGCTCAATGGACTTTTTACAAGCTTGAGCATGTGCAAAGGAGGCAGCAGGGGAAACAGCAGTCAATCATTGGTGTGATTTCCTTTGTCCCAGCCTTGACTGCATGGAGGGCACATTTTACTCTGCCAGAATGGATACAATAATAATCCTTAAATATCTGGTAAGTAATACAGATATTAAAATGCAAAATATATCCATTGGGTTTGGGTTAGGTAACTGGCAATTGACCAGTTTTTTGTTTTAAAGGTGAACATGCCCTTTAAGGAGAAGTCGAAATCATAAATATACATTCTTACAGGTAAGTATCTACATATCACAGCATCAGGTATAGAAAGCAAGTATCCAAGCATCATGGATGTATACCTCCAAATAGGCAAAATACTAAACACTGAACCTGGAGGGGTGCACAGTGAGAAGTGCATGCTTGCTTTGTGATTCACAGGAGCAAGGTTAGGCAAACAGTGATGGTTGATACTGCTTCATCCCCAAGTTTGGAATCTATGAAATATATTTATATATATATTTCAAGTAATACTGCAGTTGAATTTTTACAATTTAACATCCTTTTCTATTTTACAGTAGCTCTGTATTAATTATTGCACTGGTATATATATGTTTCCTTCTTACATGTGTAATGTCATGTGATTGAGAAAATGTAGCTACAGTAAGAGCACATATGGGCAGAGCACTCTCTAGTCCTGTAAACCATAACATAACAGCCATTACTTTGCTGGTATTGTTAGTGCATTTACCAGATTGAAAGTTATTTGTTAATTCTTCTGATTACTAAACTTTGTTGCAAAGAAAGTCTTTGATATTTGAAGAAAACAAAAAGTAAGAACAATTCTAATCTACATTTTTCCCCATAACAGAGGATTATACAATGAAAGAGACCGAGAACACACAAGAAATGAAAGACCTGAGCCAAGATACAGGTTAGTGATAATATTTCCTTCATATTATTTTGTTGCCTAAGATGTCAGAAATGGGTAGAAATCTTTATGGCAATAAAAGATGTGGAAGATTTTCCTGTTTGAAAAAAAACAACAGTAGGTAAGATCTGATTATACACGTACCATGGGGATTGACCCTTTATCACTAATGTGTGGACCCACCTTCAGTTCCCTATGATTTCTATATATAAAAAGTAGGTAAGATTTGCTGATCTTCTGGAATCTGCATGTTCAATTGTAGTGGACTTTGAAGGGCTAGAGGGGTTTGGGGCAAGTTTCAAGAAGGAGCACCATGCTAAACAAAAATGCTCCCAGCCATCAATCAAATGTTTTTTGGTTTGTTTTCCCTCTCTGGAGGTAGTTTATTTTGGATACCACTTACCCTAGCTGTGCTTCTGCCTGTTATACTAATCCTACCTCAATAAAAAGGGAGGAGCCTTCCAAGAGAATGTTAGTAGTTAAAAACTTCCATACTGGGGTTACCTTTTTGTTTTGGAAGGCTTTCCATTTTCTTTTTTTTTAAATAATGCACACTTACATAAATACTATGAAACTAAAGTATGTGGGGATTTGGAATGTGCATTCAATTGTTTGGTCAGGTCATTAGAACTGTCATAATATGTTACTTTGATTTTCAATAAGAAGTTCACTCACAGTTCCTCTTTGTATGCTTATATTCACTTATGAAGCATCAGAATTCCTCGCTGACTTTTTCATGGATATTTAATATGCATGTGTTGTTTAGGACGAGAGTGTAGATTAACTGCCGTGTACTATTACAATACATTGAAGAAATGAAGGTCATGTTTCTAGAAGAACAGACCTTGGGGAAACAAATACAGCCATGAAACATACTTTACAGTCATTTAGATTTCAAACCTTGTAGCATTATGATAAAATAACCATTTAGGGATCCTAATGTATATGGGATACATAAAAAGTAAAAGTAAATCCAGCTGTAACATAGGAAACTAACTTTTAAAGGGCATGTCCACCCTTCTAAAAAACTTTTTATATGTTGTAGGGCTTCCTCCCCCAGCCCCAACCACATTATTATTATGGCCAGAAACTCCCCTGATCTTTACTTACCTTCCCTCTATCCTCTGCCGCACTGCCCGGCCTTCTGCTTGCATGAAGCTGAGAGGCAGCCAATCACAGATGCCACTGTCGGCAGTTCAGAACAGCTAAGGATAGAGGGAAGGTAAGTAAAGATCGGGGGAGTTTCTGGCCATAATAATAATGCGGTTGGGGCTGGGAGAGGAAGCCCTACAACACATAAAAAGGTTTTTGTGCTAGGGGGAGGGAGACCAAAACGGGAGGAAGAGAGAGGGAGGGGGGGAGGGCTACAATGCACATGTCATTTTTCTCCTGGAGGAGAGACAGGAGGCAGAGTCCTATATGGACTCTGCTAGGCTCCTGGTGGCCAGTTTTTTGGACTTTGGGGGAACATTACAGGAGAACCATTTGGAGCTGGGATGTAAGTTAAGGATTTTTATGCACTACAGAGTGGGGCCAGTAGTGGGGGAAATTATAGTTTTGGGGGTGGACATGCCCTTTAAAATACCTGTGTTTAGATTAGAGCACACAATATACAGAATTGCTACTTATTACTTATTATTGCTGTGGCCACCATCAATAGCACAACAGCCATACACTATCATCTACGCTATTTCTAGTAGAGATGGCCAAACTTACTGAAGTTTGGTTTGTTTCCGACCTTCCAAACTTAAGTAAAAGTTCAGAAACAAACCCATTAAAGTCAATGGAAGATGATTGTTCAAAAAGGATACATTCGAGGGTTATCAAAAATCTAATTCAAAGGCAACATTTGAGGGTTATCGAAAATTGAATTTGAATGCTGCATTCGGGGAGTTATCGAAAATGTAATTTTAAGGCTACATTTGGGGATTATTGAAAATCGAATTCAGAGGCTACATTAAAAGGTTATCGAAAACCGAACATTACATTTGAGGGTTACCAAATTCGAACAATACATTCAAGGGTTACTGAAATCGACCGCTACATTTGAGAATATAGCACAAGAAAATGATGGGGGAGCACACTAGTCAGGTGAATCCAAATGTGCTTATTGAAACAACATACACGACATTTCGGGATGCACTGTCCCTTCCTCAGGTACCTTCCTCAGGTACCTGAGGAAGGGACAGTGCGTCCTGAAACTGTGTGTGCTATTTTTCTTGTGCTATAGAACTATTTGGCTCTTGGAGTGGAGGGCTAGGGATGGAGGGCTAGGGATAGCACCTATTTATTTGTCTGACATACAGCCAACATCGGTGTGCTGGAGTGTACTCTAAATATTGCTGTTGCATTTGAGAATAACCAAATGCTACATTTAAGGGTCACTGAAATCGAAGGCTACACTCGAGGGTAATCGAATGTTAAATTTACGGGTTAACAAAGATACATTTAAGGGTCACCGAAATCGAAGGCTACACTCGAGGGTAATCGAATGTTAAATTTATGGGTTAACAAAGATACATTTGAGGGTTACCGAATTTGAACTTGATAATTACTGTATTTTTACAGTTCGAATTTGAATTCAATAATTACCAAATCTGTCTAGTGTCAGAGGCATTCCTCAGGGGTCTGTCTTGGGTGCAGTGCTCTTTAACCTGTTCATAAATTACCTAATGTAGAATGATCACTGTGTTTGCTGATGATTCTAAATCATGCAGGACTATCAGTGCAATGTCTCCAAGATGCCTCATCCTGAGTATGCTTAGCAGTTTTGGGAACTAGTCAACAGAAATGAAGTTAAACATTTTGAATTATTGGAAAGGTTACAGAGATGGGCAAAAAATTAGGACTATAGTTCATATATTTTTTTAAAATGAAAATGATATAGAATATTTCTGAAACTTGAAAATACTGCACTTTAAAACAAAAATCTGGTCACATGTCGGTTACCTTCCCCAAACCCAAACTAATATATTCAGCACATTATTAGATACATTATTAACCAGATATCCAATGATAATTTGTGTCCCCATTCTGGAAGAGTAAGCTGGCTCCTCCCTCCATGCATTCAATCAAGGCTGTGACTGCTAACATCACAACCAATGATTGACTGCTGTTTGCCCTGCTGCCTCCACTGCACATGCTTATAAAAAGCTCATTGGGCAGAGGAAGGAGGCAGATACCTTATCATGAAATATCTGTTTACAAATGCATGTAATAAACTGGGGGGGGGAGGAGCAGCTATTGTGGGCAGATAAATGAAAAGTCACCATTTTTTTGCCCTTTAAACAACACATCCTGCTTCTTTAATGTCTCAATCAAAAGAATAAAATAACCATCCTTATTATAGCAATGAAAAATTGTTATAAATTAAATTAACTCTCAGTGTAAGCAATGCTATTGTGTGAGGCTTAATAATTATAGTAGGTAGTAAGGCACAGAGGAAAGGTTTTGCATTGTGTCAGCATACCACCTTGTGTGTTCTTTGGAACTACATGAAGACACCGATGACATAAATATCAGAGGTCTGTTGATGGTAAATGGAAAATAGATAATAAAACAGGACCTAACAGAATTAAGAGCATTAGGAGTCTTGATTTAGATTAAGGATGTTTTTAAATAAGAACATAATAAGAATGTGTTCCAGAAACTGGCAGAATTCTAAATAGAATTTGTAGTTATGACATTTTTAAAAAAATGTTTGCTCTTAATTTGTATCTGGTCTAATACTGTAGCTACAAATTAATTTGTGTTTTAAGGGTAACTGGCATCTTCAAACCATCTAGTACTAGGGGTAAATAAAAGCCTGCCGTCTTACCTTAAAATGAGCCATTTAAAAGTTATGGTGCTATAAACATTAACACCTCCTTCATCCTTAGCTTTGAGAGCAGGCACTGATGACATCACTCTTAACTTGACAGAGCATGGACTTTCTTTCCCAGCATTAAGTCCTCAGTAAGCATACTCAAACCCGGGCACAGGGAAAGAGCAGAGGTTGCAAGGGATGTTACTCAAATTAGTAGCAGCAGGAAGTAATAACCATGTCAACACTATGATTATAAAGGTGATCCAGGGCAATACTAAAGTTATGACAGCAGGCTTTTTTTTTTTTACATCTTTTCTTTTATTAACGGACAAATATACTGATGATTTTGCCAAAAGTTTAAAAAGTATCCTTTTACTGGAGGTAAGATACAATAGTCCTACTTCCCAATCCTCTCTATTTGCAGAGCAGTAGCATGTTAAACATAATTTCATCTACATTGTGTATGAGCTGCCAAGTCTTTATCTCGGTCAAGTCCATTCCAAAGATGCAGATAAAGCATGACGTATGCCAGGCAGATTCAAAAATGTTAACACACTGCTACATTGCAAATTATGAAGACTGGAAGGTATGAATATTCATTCCAAACTCTTGAACTAAAGTACTTTTAATTGGTGCACTATAGTTCCTCTTTATAGATCTTAATGTTTTGGTTTTTTTTTTAGCATAGCTTAATTAATTTTCAAGCATAGAAGAAAGAAAGGGTGATGTTGGTTGCTCTGTTCCTACCTGAAGATATAAAATAATGATCTTTTTTCCTGCTTACCAAAAAAAATCCCCTTGTTCAGTTTCAACAGAGATTTCTTTCATCTCTTTCCAATTCTCATATTTACAAATACGGCTGACACTTTGTGTTGGATATGACAATTTTCAGAAGGATAATAAGCCTAAAAAGGAAGGATGTGAATGTTTGTGTATCCATGTAATGCCTGAATTTCCATTTGTCAAATCTTTAGAGGCTTCATAGCAAGAGATTTGGTCCTGGGTTTAAATCTTCCCTTAGAGTTTGAATGTTCTCCCTGTGCTTGTTTGGGGTTCCTCCGGTTATTCCAGATTACACCTACAGTCAAGACATACTGATAGGTAGTGCGTGTGATAAAGGGCTTGGGTTGTAAACTCTCAGTGCTATATTAGAAAATAATTATACTTATTTATTTTAATTTGAATGCTTTGTTAGAGGTTTGTCCCCTGCTTGATCTTGTATGTTGCTTTATGGCCAATGACTGAGATGTCCCAGCTGTGAGAAAATGACTCACATTACTTGAAATAAAACAACAATCTAAGGCAAAAATCCTTGGCAACAGGTAATGTGCACAACCATTAGCTTTGACAAATGAGATGGTAAAGGCTTGCATTCCGGTCTACTTAGTAATTTATTATGCCTAGTGTTAAAAGCACCTATGAATTAAAATCAGTTTCATTTTCATGCATGCAAGTCATTTTATTTGTGTTTTTTATCGCAGTAGAATTATTAAGCTACTTTTTTTTTCTGCTGCAGAGACTGTGTGTGTATATATTATATTCTGTGTGTATTGACCACCCTACCACTAAAATCTATAGTTCCCACCCCACACCCCCATCCCCAAGATCATTACACTTAATTACCTTTCCACAGTCCCTGAAGTTCCTTTTACCTGCTTGTCCTGCAAGCTCAATAAGCTCTTACAGAGCTCACACAAGCCATAAGTCATTGGTGGTAGCCAATGATGGCTGAAACCAGTAAGGAAACTGGCAATGGGGGAAGAATGTGGTGGAGATATGCAGGTAAAAAGGAGCTTCAGGGACTGTATACTTGTGATGTTTGTATACTGTAACAGGTATTTAAACCAAATTTACTAATGCAATTATGTTTTAATTAGCTAGAGGTCATTGTCAAAAAAGTAAATCAGTAGACATATACTAGCTTGTTTATGCATCTTAAAGAAAGAAGAAAGGATGTATGGATAGTTTTTTACCTTCTTTCTTCATAGAATGTTTCCAGGGTAGCCTTTCGTGAATGTCACACCATCTGCTGAGCTTTAAAAGCTTTTACATAAGCTGAGTTCATAACAAGGGACCACCTATAGATGTTTTTCAGACTAGTTTAGAATTCTAATGCTCCCTTCACAATTTGCAAATTATCTTAATAAAATATATAGATAATTTTGTGTTTCATGGAAAATGTTAGTGAACACTTCAGACATCTTTTACACGGAGCTCCTTGTAAATGTCCCTATGCAAATGTAATATTGTATGAGCACACGTGAGTACATCCTGGCAATAAAATATTGCGCTAAATGTAGTGCAAATGCAATATTAAATCGCTCCTCTGTACATGAGGCCCTACAACTTTACTTTGGTTTTAGAGCACTACCCAGCTAAGGTCAGAACCAGATATCTACAGGATTATTCAAAAAAAGTTCTTATTGTTTAAAATGGTGCAAAATTTGCCCCAACCAATCAGATGTTAGCTTCCAAATGTTAAATAAGTTGTGATTGGTTGGGGCAAAATTGGCACCATTTTAAAAGATGAGAACTTTTATTGGATCTCCCTGCTAATGTTTTATTGGAAAATTCCCATTTCTAGTAACAAACCTAATGTTTGGTGTTCTGTGCCATACAGGTCATATTCATTTTAAACACAAGTACACTGTCTATGATTTTGCATCCATTAAACATCTGCAAATAAGTATCGTAAACCATTTTTATAATAAAAATAAGGAAAAGGTTTAGGCAGAATTGACAGAAACTTGGAAAATAAAATTCAATCCTATACCACATTTTTAATCAGTGCAAAATGCCATTTTGCTATCTTCAAAGTCAGTCATTCAGTCTAGGATACATTTAATGTGACCCACAATCAAATACAGTTCATGTGTTCAACAGTTTTTACTCACTGTGAAAATGAGAGAGAGAAATATCCGAGTTAAAAAAAAAATCTCACCTACTGTTTATCTCACTGCTGAGAAATACAAGGAGGACTGCTGTATTGGAGATTATGCTTCCGTGATTACAGCATTTCCAGATACAAACATAGACTGAACAACTGAGCTGTCAGACTTACCAAGGAGAAGTTACGGTTCCCTTTAATTTGTGGACTCGCAAGATAACCACTATGTTGTGGGCTCAGAGGCTTCTGGTTTGTGCAACTGTTAAAAATAAATAAGATAAAATGGAATTTATTGTGGGGTTTCAGAGCTGTGTAGAAATGCTGGTAGCTCTCAAACATGGCTTGTAAATACACAGACAGCAGAAGAAATATAATACAAGGCTATAATGATTTTTAATATTTTTTTTAAATTCCTATTAAATTCATGGTGTAATTATATTAACACGATAGAAAAAAAGAGAATTTTGAATGTTATTCTCATACATAGAAGGGTAACCCCATCGGCCTGATCTAAGCCTATACATACATTTATTGCAATATATATATATATATATTTTTTTTTTTTTGTGTGGCTTTAATAACCATCATTATGAGGTCTTCATCATATAATGTAGCCCTATGCTCAAAAGGGGGTCATACTAGTAACTGTTTAGCAACTTTGGCCAGAAGTAAAATCATTTAAAATAACACAGTGTCTACTGAAAGGGCAGATTGTCCCTACACAAGTCCTAAACCAGCAAGCATTCCCATTTAACAGCATAAAGCATCAAGCAGATCCAATTGCTTGCAAGGGGACTACAATTCTTTCAAACTTGGACAGTCTTTCAAGTTTTTATTTCTCACTTTTGGTGACATATGTAAACTGAAGTGGAGCAAAATGACCCACAATGGCTGCACTGCAGGGAAATACATAGTCAATACCTTTACCATCTACCCTATTTATTTTCTTCTTCAAATAACTTAAGATGTTTTTACTAGTTTGTAGCCCTTAGATCTGATAGATGTCTCTTACAAGGATAACTTGGATGCACTTAGGATCTATATTTTTTGATTGCTACATTTGATTGCTACATTTACTTCCACTAACCATACACAAGTCAAGCTCTCATTCATAAAAGAATGCAATTAAAGGAGAATTCTTGTGGGATCTTGAACTCACAGGGAGCAGCGCTAAAAGCCGATGTTTACTGGCTTTGTTTAGTGCAACTAAGGGAAACTTATCAGGTTCCTTACCTTGGTTACTATTAGAGGAGGGTTATGAATTTGTGTATTGTTTTCCTTAAATAATCTCTGTACTTTCACCAGTAATAAGCCTGAGTGTCCTCCTATATATTTGCAGGCTCCCACCAACACTTCCATTAAAAGGATATTACTACATGATATTTTATGGCAGCTGTGGTTGTAGCATGAACATTAAAGACATAATTTTTTTGTAACTGATTGTAAGCTCTACAGGGCAGGGATCTCTTTCCTCATGTCACATGGTTTAAGCACTTGTATAATTATTAATGTATTAATTCATTTTTTTTGTCCCCTTGCATGACTTTTTGTATTATAACATTGTACAGTGCTGCATCCCCGGGTTGCACTATATAAATAAAATGATACATGCTAAATAGTTGCTTTATGTAAGTGACAATCACATAGTTAAACATTCCCTACAGAGTTGTCATGAGAAAATTCATCTGTTGTAGATACAAACAGTATATTATACTAAAATCCTTTCCCGGAAAGACTTGCTTTTTTTAATGAGAACTTGTAAAGATTCTTCTGCTAGTTCCCAGAATAACAAAGCTCTAGATAGAGATAATTGTATAGATATATAGATATATATATGGCCACACAAACTCAGTCGATATAATTGTATGTTACGTTTATGCAGATGAAGGAAAAGACCTTTCGTCACCAGAAGTAGAAACCGCACCGGCTGAGGATAAAATCACAGGTACTCTATTTAGCTAATTAAAATGCGAGTAACTTTTTTTTCTGAGAGATTTTGAAAAATGTGTTCTCATTGTTGTTAACGTTGATAAGATCTGAAATACTTTTTAACAAAATCCCACGCTTTTATTTTCTCAATTTAATTCATTTCTGATGCTGTGGCATTAATGATTCCACGGTTTAGTTTATTAGTTACTTCTTGATAACAAGGAAGTGCTAATAGCCCAATCCATCAAGGATAAACAGAAGACTGTGTCTATAACCAGCGCAAGGGGGACAAATGAATGCAGTAACAGTCTGACTAATAAAGACTATGAAAACAGCTTGGCTCTAATATCTGGATTTTAAAACAAAAAATAAAAATGCAGTATTTTTTTTTAACGCTGAATATTTTCCAGGTTGACCAGATGTTTTCTAAGCTTGAGTATAAAGAAGGCCACACATTTACGATGGCTGTACGATGGTGCAGCCAATCAGCACTTAGCATCGAACTGCACCACCTTGCACCATTTATCTTGGGCAGATTGCCACTCACAGTCTGCCCAAGATAATTAAGCCATGGATGGAATCATTGGAAAAAATTCTGTGTAATCCGATCGACAGACTGCCTGGCAATATGGGGCCATACACGGTCCAATAATTTTGAACTAAACAAAGTAAAAATATTGACCTGTGTATGCCAGGCTTGAGGTTAAAGTACTGTATTCTTGGATCTGTGTACTGTTAGCCTAGATGTTGCTGGGTGGTCTAGAGATAGGAGTGCTTTAAAAAAATTATAGGTGTAATGACTAGTGTTAGATGGTCAACTTTCCTTTAAAAACGTGCAGTTATTTTTAAAGGGTATCTCCACTGTTAGTTAGATATGTGATATGTGTAAGGTGGAAATGTACCTGCAGGATCCTGTGTCTGTGAGCAGTAGTTTAGAAGAAATCCAATGAGTTTCTCCCTGAATGCTGTGGATGGTGTAGGTCCGCCCACTTTCAGTGACTGCCTGCTTGGGAAATATCCAACGCACATGTTCCTTTAGTGCATGCGCAGAATGTGTGAGCATCCGTCAGGACTGCTGTCGGTGTGATCCGACTGGTTGGTCAATTCTACACACACACACACTCACACACATACCAGATTCGTTCATATTCCCAGCATCCCCTATAAAATTAATCGTAGATCACTTTTTCAGCCACCCCTCTCAGAGTTAGACACAAAAAAAATCTTTATTAAAAACAACACAAGTTCCCCCTGCCTTTGTTACAGTATTGGGGAAAGAGGGACTTTTCCTCCCCAGTCTCTCTCTGCATGATCAGCTGTAAAAATGAACTTAGAGAGTCAGGGAGTAAAGGATTTCTTTACTGCAGCCAAGTGGGTGTGTCTGCTACCATGATGATGCACATTGAGTGACAGCACCCCCAGCACAGGGGAAGACACACCCCCAGGAGCTAGCACAACTTTCCCATGCTGATGCAAACAAACGAAGGGGAATTCTGAAAAAAAGATAGGAGGAGGGTTGGGGGATGGAGTACTTTGAAATAAACCAAAAAAAATTTTTTCCCTCAGTGGAGATACCCTTTAAAAACTTTGCTTTTGCTGCTTCACATTTTTTTTAATTTTATTTAGAATATTAGAATAAATGTAGACTTTAGGTGCTAGGTGTTACACCATATTAATAAAGTCTTCAGTTACTGTTTATAAACAAATAAACAGTTTGTGTTTTTTCATTGATAATATTTAAGGCTCACTTTGTAGTTTTGATACATTTGAATACATTCTGCCTTTGTGTCTGCTGTATCGGCCAGCCCTGTAAGACAATGGAAATTGTTCTGTTATTGACAGAACCTGCTGGTTCATTATTGATGTAGCAGCAGAATTCCACTTTAAAACATTTCTCTCAAGTTTTCCTGACCTTTTGGCACAGACTAAATGTAAACCTTTAATGCTTTCATCATTACTTTAGTTTGCGCTTTTTAAAACTTATTTGCTAAGTAAAAAGCCTGTAAAAATCTCTATGTATTCCTAAATTTTATAAATAAAAAGTAAATTTTTTTAATTAAAAAAAAATTAATTAATACACGATAGACATTGAAAGTAAAAACATTTGTGTTATTAAAGGGCATGACAACCATTAAAACAAAATCTGGTGAGTTGTCAGTTATCTGTCCACAACCCCAACTGCTATTTTCCTAGTTTATTACATGGATTTGTAACCAGATATTTAATGATAAGTTCTATTCCTTTCTGGCAAAGTTTCTGCCTCCTACCTCTGCTCAATGAGCTTTTTATATGCTTGAGCATGTGCGAAGGAGGCAGCAGGTGAAACAGAAGCCAGTCATTGATTGTGATGTCATAGCCTTAATTTACTACATGGAGGGAGTGGCCAGCTTACTCTGCTAGATTGAGAACAATAATTATCCAGGTAACTGACAATTGACCAGTTTTTTGTTTTATCGGCAAACATGCCCTTAAATTTCATATCTGCAGTAACGATATATTGTGTGTAAAGACTAAACTATTTATGGTAATTGACCCTTTTATACAACAAGACCTTTTGGATTGTTTTTAATTTGTCTTTTAATATACAAAATGTGCATAGCATTGTCAATGGACATGTGTGAATTATGGTATTACTCTATGTCAGGTCATAGCAATACTATAGGTCCTTACCATTTAGATTAATTAGTTCATTCAAAATAAGAGTAACCATTAAATTAAATTATCTTTCCTGTGACAAAAATAAATTGCATGGAAATAGCATGATATCTCACAGTGCACACAATACAGATCATTTTATTTAAGATCAGATTAAAAATAGAAATATTCTGAAACTTTTACAAAAAAAATACCTTAATGTTAATGACATTTCCATGTGCCGTTGGCTACTATTGTTTGCATTCATTCTTATCCAAAGGCAGACATGAAGAAATTATTATAAATAAATATAGACATAAATGTGTCACATAATTAGTGATTTCAATTGCAAAATTACCCTGTCGGTATTTCACTTTAGTTCATGGACAATATGCTCAAGTAAAGATGTTACATTATCATGTCATCCTTATACAACTAGAGATGGCCATACTTCAAAAAGTCAATGAGGAGAGATAGTTTGAAAAAGTTTGGATGTTTTACAGATAAACTAGCAAATGGTAACTGTAAATGGCTGTAGCACCTGGGAATTGGTCTGGGAAACACGTCGCTATTACCAAAATCTGATTAAACACTTCTTTCTTTATGATCGGGCAATTGTCAGGTTAAGCAAGCTACATTCGAGGGTTATCAAAGAGGAACGATAAATTTGAGGGTTATCAAAGACGAACGATAAATTTGAGGGTTACCAAAAGTCGAAGGTTACATTCGAGGGTTAGTGAATGATACATTTTAGGGTTAGCGAAAACGATCTATACATTCGAGGGTTACCGAAAATGAATGATACTTTCGAGGGTTACCGAAAATCAAAGGCTACAGTGGAGGGTTAGCGAATGATACATTCTAGGGTTAGCGAAAACAATCTATGTATTCGAGGGTTACCGAAAATGAATAATACTTTCGAGGGTTACCGAAAATCGAAGGCTACATTAGAGGGTTAGCGAACGATACATTCTATGGTTAGCGAAAACGAACTATATATTCGAGGGTTAACAAAAATGAATAATACTTTCGAGGGTTACCGAAAATCGAAGGCTACAGTCGAAGGTTAGCGAACGATACATTCTAGGGTTAGCGAAAACGATCTATGTATTCGAGGGTTACCGAAAATAAATGATACTTTTGAGGGTTAGCGAATTTCGAAGGCTACATTCGAGGGTTAGCAAAAATGATCCATACATTCGAGGGTTACCGAAAACTAATGATACTTTCCAGGGTTACCAAATGATACATTCTAGGGTTAACGAATGGCTCGTGAATTCGATAATTATCTAAAACACAGCTGCGAGTCCGAAAAAATTTACTAGTTCGGCCCGAACTCGAGTTCGAGCTCGGTTTTGTGTCCATCTCTATTAACAACATATACTAATTATTGTTACCTGTCTAGGACTTACCTTAAGAAAGATTTTTTAGTAACTTTTACTTTTGTCCTCTAGTGAGTATTGAAAGTTTGCAATATAACTAGCTCCTGCCCTTCATATTTATTCTCCCTATTACTCATTTATATACAAACTTCCAGCAACGTTAATACTTGGCATAATTACTGCAGAACACATTGTGTATTGTTTTTGTCGACTTCTACAGGTTTTGACAGGGTTATTGTTGCATTGTGTGATGAGACACCTCATTTCACCTGCTTGTGATGTATTATTATTCTAAGGTTTAGTGTATATGACAGAATGCTTAGAGCAGCACTTACTGTGTTTTATGCCTGGGAGAACTTTATCAGCGGTTTTTACTTTTTTCATCTTTACAATTCTGCGCACATAATAATTTACGAGAAAGAAATGTGCCCCAGTCATTGTGTAGGAAAGAAAATATTCTATGATATGGTCAGTTTTTTACTGTAAAAGAAGTAAATTGGTATACCATACTTATTTTTTCTGGGTAGGCAGTTTTGGGGCCTTGTGATTCGCTGTCTTCTCATATAGCACTGGAAAAATATTAATAATAAACATCACATCGCATAGATTATGCTCGGTATTATAATGTTTATAATGAAAAATGCAACACTTTGAAAAGGTAAAAGAAAAAAAGTGGAATTACTAAAAAAGAGTTCCATAACGTGAGTATTGTAAACTACTAAAGCAAACTTGTTGATTGGTCACCTGGTACTTCCAACCTCTGACATTTTCCGTAAGAATGTCATCAAGCAAGTTTGTGGTACCTCTACAAACCTCTTTACTTCATTGGTACTTTAAACTATACAAAGTGTTAAAGATCTTGTTTTAAATTTAGTAAAATGATTCCACAAAATATAATTATTATAAAACATAAAATATTATACATTAGGTTTACTCCTTATTTATGGGAATTGGAATATATGCCAGGCCTGCAAAATGAGCTGTGGTTTGCATGTGTTACCTGCAATTAATAACAACATCAATTAATAAACATCCTGATTTGACACATATTCAGCTGCAAATTATGTTTCCTAAATCTTACCAAATGGAATAAGTCTGCCCTATCTGTATATATTTAGCTCCAATTAATATGACTGTGTATTCCAAATAAATAATGATCCGTACATTAAACCCCATTGTATCAACACTATCACAACAAGTGAAGTGTTTCATCTGTTTGTTTGGACAACCGTAAAACTGTCAAGCTTTTTATAAATCCAGCATCTCTCATGAATAACCCATTTAATAAAAGGCAACCCCTGATTAAATATGTATTCCAAATAAAACAAATACAGGCCCGTCCTGTCAAATTATAAAGTATTGTTTGTTAGCCTTGTCATTTCAGTCTTTCAGTGCACTAAACTTCTAAAATGAGGTGGCTGAAAGCATTTCATTTTTATTCATATAGTAATTGGTATTTCATTTTATGACAGCCATTGGAGTTATTTTTGTGCGGATCCTTAATATGAATATAGTTTATCCAGTGTCACACACCTTGAGTATAGATTCAAAGAGATTTGTGCTTGTAAAGGTTCTCATTCATCCAGGTCATGGTCTGTTGTATTCAGTTAGATCAAACTTTAAAGGATAACTATTGTGTTTATAAAGTTGGTTTTTTTTTAAATATAGTTAAAATGTAAAAGAACTTGGGACAAGGATATAGGACTGGTAGTTCCTACCTCCCCTGACAAAAGAAAACTGTTAGTGCTGCAGCTCCTTAACCAAATTATATTGTGGGGTAGGAATAATCAATACTACATCCCTGCCCCAGGTACTTTACATTTTTTTAAAATTATCCTTTAAGTTGATCTAACTGAATACAATAGATATACAAAGAGATTTGTGTGTTATTTAGATGCCAGTTGGAAAACAGTAGCTGATACATTAACTGTATCCAAAGACTATTTTATTAAAATGGTCTTTCTTTAAAGAGAAAATGAACCCCCAAAATCAAATTTTGTATGGTGACAATACACCCAACAAATCCTAAAAAATCATTATACTTAAATAGCTCAATAGTGCCAAATATCTCCCCACTCTGGTCTGCAGCTCCCAGCTCTTCCAGGTATACAATGCAGTCATGGCCGTGAAGGATGGCATTATGGCTAGTTATGAATCCCAGTTTGAAACTAACCTGTTTTTTTATTTAGAGCAGACAGTTTTCGTAATTTTCCCTATTTGAAATTTCGGAAAATCTAAAATGTCTATTGAAAAATCAAAAATGCTATCCAAAATTTGAAGAATTCAGATTCAATCAGATTTTGGGAACTTCAAAAGGTTCTGGGAAACTCTATCGGAACGAAACTCGTCAGTTTCTTTCATCTCTGTTTATGGCCAATGCAGAGTTTTCTCAGAGCTTCTACAAGCAGTTTTGAGCCTTGTAAGAATAAAATTTTTAGGTTTTATGGGGTGTTCTGTGCACACCAGACTTGATGCAAAACTGGCGTTTATTGAAACATTAACAAACTCTGTGTTTGTTGATGTTTCAATAAACTCCAGTCTTTTAGTTCCTGATCTACTATATGCTTGCCTAGCATACTGTGGCACCCAGCAAGACTACTGTGAAACTACATGAGTTGGGAGTGTGCATGATCGTTTGTTATTTTTGCAGCCTTAGATAACAGCCAAATACTGTAAATTAATTGTTTCAGAGGTTAATCTTTTGAAGTGCATGGTATTATCCCAAAACAATGGAAGAATACGGCACCTTTACAATGTGTCTGTGTGAAATGTTATTGTTTTTTTAAATATAAGGATTAAATGCAATTAAATTCTATTTATTAATATCAGGTTGTTTTTATCCATTTTTTACTAGAAGATGAAGCAAAGACTTCAAACAAACAGAAAGGTGAAGCATCAGACAATGTAAAAAAGATGGACAAGGAAAGATTAAATGGTACATACACAATGGATGTCATGGTACAGAAGGTGTTGGAGATTGAGGACATGCATATGTTTGTACCACAATTGGTGGAAATTTTTATTATATTGGATACTAGTGGCTGGCTCTAGGGAGCTTCCTGGAATCTCTGCTCAGATTAGGTGGTGGTCATAGGAAGATTGATCTTAGTTCCCCTGATTGGTCAAAACATTTTACCAGTATTAAAGGGAAATGGTGCTGGAAAGAATGGCAACAGCACCCTTATTTAATCCGTTAACTGGGTTTTTTCTCCTCCAAGATCTTGCAGTACTGTGTTAAAAATAACCTAAATTATTTTAGATGTAAGCAGTTGTTTTCCCTTTAATTAATACCAGTCCTGCATTTTCACAGGCCAGGATTAACTATGTAGATAAAGACAATAATTACAATTAGCTTGAGATTGTGTAGACATCATTAAGGCTCAAAGAGACTGCGTAAGCCAATGGCGATATCCTACAATACTCACCCATAAAGAATTGTAATAAACCTGAAAACAATTCCATATGAAGCTTTGCCTTATAATCAATAAACTTGTACTTTTTCATTAAAAAAATAAAAATATATAAATATATAACTTTTCCCTTTGTATTAATAGAGCCAGATGATATTGAAAACAGGGATGAGTCTGAAAACAGCCAGTCTGATGTTGTAATGGAGTCACAAGGTATTTTTCACAGTTTTTTTTCTTTCTAATGTTATTTCACCAGCTATTTAATGATGCTGCACATTTTAGTTCCTCAAAAAGGCAATTCAGTTTACAATCCCTGCAAACCTGCCAGGAAATTTAGCACTGTATGCACCTTTGTGTCCTATAGAGATGTTCAAAACAGTTTTTTCCAGGAAATTTTGAAAATTAGAAGATTTGAAAATGGACCCATAGAAGTCTATGGGAGAAAAAAATTTGAAAGTTTCTGTCAATTTTGTAATAGTAGGTTACTTTAAATGACACAGAGACCTTGAGAATTCGATTTTCAATAATTGTCTACTTTCGGTTTTCGATAATCGTCTACTTTCGATTTTCCATAATCGGCTACTTTCGGTTTTCGATAATCGTCTACTTTCAATTTTGCATAATTTACCACTTTCGGTTTTCGATAATCGTCTACTTTCGGTTTTCCATAATTGTCTACTTTCGGTTTTTGATAATCGTCTACTTTCGATTTTCCATAATCGTCTACTTTCGATTTTCGATAATCGTCTACTTTCGATTTTCCATAATCGGCTACTTTCGGTTTTCGATAGTCGTCTACTTTCGGTTTTCCATAATTGTCTACTTTCGGTTTTTGATAATCGTCTACTTTCGATTTTCCATAATCGTCTACTTTTGGTTTTCGATAATCGTCTACTTTCAATTTTGCATAATCGGCTACTTTCGATTTTCCCTAATCGGCCACTTTCGGTTTTCGATAATCATCTACTTTCGGTTTTCCTTAATTGTCTACTTTCGGTTTTTGATAATCGTCTACTTTCGATTTTCCATAATCGTCTACTTTTGGTTTTCGATAATCGTCTACTTTCGGTTTTCCATAATTGTCTACTTTCAGTTTTTGATAATCGTCTACTTTCGATTTTCCATAATCGTCTACTTTTGGTTTTCGATAATCGTCTACTTTCGATTTTCCATAATCGTCTACTTTCGGTTTTCGCTAAAAATCAAAAATTCGAAAAATCCGGGTTCTGTGAAATCCGGGAGTTCCGAAAGTTTCGATTGGAAACTGGGATCTATTCGAACCCACATTACATCTCTAGTGTCCAACCAAAAAATGTTAAATGTATTTATTATAATGAGTATTTTTTTTCTTATTTAATATATAATTAATCTTACATTTTAATACAGGAAATCAGATAACATGTAAGATTAAAGATTTAAAGAAAAGCATAATATATGCGTTAATATACTGTATAATATACATATGATAACACAAAGGAGCTACATCTTTTTGGAAAAAAGCTGCAATTCTTAGCTTTGTCTTTTTTTATTATACTCACTATAAATGTGTTTTGCAGATTTTGAAGAAGATGACAACTGGAGTGTGACAACACCAACACATTCTGCAGAACTAAAAGGTATTAAAATCCATCCATCCATATAGGCATGTAATGTTCCTATAAATTTTAGGTCATGAACCAAAATAGTCATTGAATAAAAATATTGTTTTTTTTATATTGTTGCATAAAAATGTATTTTTTTTTAAGTCCCATTTCTATATATATTGCTTGTAACAAAAAAACTGGTAAACTGTTAGTTACCTGCCCCCAACCCCAACTGATATATTTTGCACCTTATTACCTGCATTACTAACCAGATATTTAGGGATTATTATTGTCCCCATTCTGGCAGAGTAAGCTGGCTCCTCCCTCCATGCAGTCAATCAAGGCTGTGACAGCTGACATCACAACCAATGATTGACTGCTGTTTCACCTACTGCCTCTTCTGCACATGCTAAAGCTTATAAGAAGCTTTTTGAGCAGAGGGAAGAGGCAGACAACTTTTTGAGAAAGGAATTGAACTTTTGTAATATATATTATATATTATAATATAATATTATAATATATATAATAACGGTTTACAAATGCCTATAATAAACTGGGAGGAAAGGCAATTGGGTTTGCAGATAACTGACAAGTCACCAGTTTTTTGTTTTAAGGGTGGAAATGCCCTTTAAGTGAGCTGCCCAGCGCCTCCAGGTAAACCTGGCCCAGAGGAATCTTTATATAATATGGCTGTCCTAATTATCATGTTTAAAAATAGTCTCATCACATAAAAATAGACATCTTAATAGACACCAATACTGTTCTCACAAAGCCTTGCATTTTTCATTAACATTTTGCCAGGCACTTTACTGGGTATGATCATTAAGGACTCCGTTGAGGACTCTTTGGTAAGGAGTAATTTCCCTATGCTTGTGCAGTATATATAATATACATGTACATAGCCAGGCAAATTAGTAGAATACATACTGTAGCTACTTATTCAGCCATTTACAGACTTTGAAACATTTATCGGCTGGAATATGTAATATACTACCGAATTTTATAGCTTTACTTTTCTGCAGGTTGCAGAATAAATTTGAATCTTATCACTGTTCTGTTTTGTTATTACCTGTACAAAATATATGCTCAAAGAAAAAAAAAACACAAACAGTAAAAGGTCATCTTTAAAATTCTAGAATAACTGTTTGCCATCCTGTCAGACTGTAAAACTGTAAAAGGTTTCTGTACCAGCATTACAAAGTGGGCGTGAATTTTAGTTTTAAAAATCCCCTTTCTAGATTCTGTTTGAAATATTTGTGTTTAGTTTCATTTCTTTTCCTCGTTCTGGTTCTTCCCATTTATTTTAATAAACTGAGAAAATTCATAAATCTGGAGCAATACATTAAGAAAAATAAAAAAGGATAGTACTCTGCTTGTGACACACGTTAGAAAACGTACTCAATACTATTTATAAACCGTAAATTTAATAAAACATATCCTAAAATTCACAAATATAAAAAATGCAGAAAATACAAATTCTCATATATGAAAATATATGGCTGGCCAGCCGCAAACGATATCATATACATAAATAGTAAAATACAGTTATTTTACTATTTATGTATATGATATCGTTTGCGGCTGGCCAGCCATATATTTAGAAACTAAAGGGGGTAGCAGGAATAAACTGTGAAAAACAACATTTTACTAAGGAAAGGGTTACAGGTAATAACATTTGTAACTCTTTTTCATTCAGTACTGCTTTGACCTGACAAAGAAGGTAGAACCTATAAGTTTTTCAGTATAATATGCACATTATAATACTATTTGCAAATATCTATCTATCTATCTATCAAGATATATATATATATATATATATATATATACAAACTCCAAAATATCGGCGCACTCACAGATCTTCCATCAGAGCAAAAACTTTATTCACAGATCAACATGTTTCGACCACACCTGGTCGTCATCAGGACTAATTATTCCCCCTACTTCTCAAGAATAAATAGGCCCCACAGGACCCACCCCCACCACACCTAGTCACCAGCATATATAATAAATACCTACAAAAAATAAATCAATATAAAAACCTTAAAACACCCACTAAAACAGTGACACCACCAAATTAGACAATACATAAAATCCTTACCCCCATTGGAGAGCATCCGCGGCTCCTGTCGCTCGCCGGAACCCATAATACATAGAACGTCAATATTAGTAATATCCCCATACAACTGGCCGGGCCGCCACCACTTCCGCACACAAGCAACTAGGCAAAAGCCCGCTGCACACGAGACTATCACATGTCCAAACAAAACTGCCGGACGTGATAGAAACAGGAGAACAGAGGCGGAGAAACGGCTAGCCCAGCCAGCACATGGTGCGTGTCAAAAAGACCACGCCCCTAGTAAACAAATAACAGAGAGCCGAAACAGGGAATCAGAGTTAACTGAATTTGAGAATATTGTTGTCAGAGGGAGTGTCCTCCACTAATCACCTGTAGGGTATTTAAACCCTCTTAGTTGCACAAGATTGTAAGCTTGATAAAGGCCACTAAACCAAGACCGAAACGTTGCTATTTTTTGCACTATGCACTCTTTTTGAAAGTAATAAAATTTGTAAATAAGACCTGTGGAGCGTTGGTTACGACTTATCTTTTCATTGTGTATTGGAATTTACAAACCAACAGCTCCAGGCATACAAAAGTGAACACTGGGTGCACACTATTGCCATTTTTTATATATATATATATATATATTTTATACAAATTCCCAGGGTGGAATGTCTGCTGCAGAATAGATATAAATACTCTTCACACCTTGCGAAATGTCAGGGTTTGGTTTAATAGTAACAAAAAAAAGTAAGACAAATCCTAAAAGAACTTGTTTCACCTTATACTCACCTTCCCTCCGCTCCTCTTCTTTGGTCAGTACCTTTTACCCAGGGTGAGGAGACGAGGCCAATAGGAAGGCACGCTCGTTGCAGAGTGTGCCTTCATATTGGCCTCGTCGCCGACGAGAAGGAGGGGGCAGAGCCTACCAGAGCAGCATTTCAGTAGCGCTGTGCTTCAAGTTACGCGAACCCAGGGGTGAGGACCTAGCGGTTCAGGTCCTCACCCTGGGTAAAAGGTATTGACCAAAGAAGAGGAGTGGAGGGTAGGTGAGTATAATTGTCCTTTAATTGTCATCTGTACAAAATAATTGTGTGAACAGTATTACTGAATTGGTATCCTCTTGTAGTTTCTCAACACCAAACATTTTAATTTTACTTGGCACCCACTGTAAAATGAGACATTATACCCAGAGTCGGATTAAGGGCAAATAGGGCCCTAGACAAATGGTGAGTTTTGGGGGCCCCCTTTGTTCATAATATTTTAATCGTCAGTCAATCAACTTCCATTTAATAAAGTTCCCCTAAAACATAAATAAAGTTTACACCTGTATTATTCATTTCTGTACATGCTGTACACAGCTCACTGCTTATTTATTAATGTTGTACTGTGCTCTGGCTAAAAAAGTAGATGTGGCTTGTGGAGGTGGGTGTGGTGAGGTAACTGGCTGGTGGATTGGAGGGCTGACTTGATGTTGGCTGGTGAACTGCAGGGCTGACATTTATAGGTCATAAATATGCCACAGAGTACCCATAAGCAGAGACTGGTACATACAATTATGCCAACAGTGGGACTGGTCAATTAGGCAAACAGTGACTGGTCAATATAAGATGCCCACAGTGACTTATATAGGATGCCTACATTGGCTGGTCAATACACAAGATGCCCACACTCACTGGTCAATACTAGATACAATGTCATAACCAGGTACAGGGGGACAGCCAACCCCCTCACACCAAGGTGTAGCTACAAATTAATTTGTGTTTTAAGGGTAACTGGCATCTTCCAACCATCTAGACTAGGGGTAAATAAAAGCCTGCCGTCTACCTTAAAATGAGCCATTTAAAAAGTTATGGTGCTAAAATTAAAACCTCCTTCATCCTTAGCTTTGAGAGCAGGCGCACTGATACATCACTCTTAACTTGACAGGAGCATGGACTTTCTTTCCCAGCATTAAGTCTCAGTAAGCATACTCAAAACCCGGGCACAGGGAAAGAGCAGAGGTTGCAAGGGATGTTACTCAAATAGTAGCAGCAGGGAAGTAATAACCCTGTCAACATATGATTAAAGGTGATCCAGGGCAATACTAAAGTTTATGACAGCAGGCTTTTTTTTTTTTTACATCTTTCTCTTATTAACGGACAAATTACTGATGATTTTGCCAAAAGTTTTAAAAAGTTATCCTTTACTGGAGGTAAGATACAAAGTCCTACTTCCCAATTCCTCATTTGCAGAGCAGTAGCATGTTAACACATAATTTCATCTTACATTGTGTATGAGCTTGCAAGTCTTTATCTCGGGTCAAGTCCATTCCAAGATGCAGGATAAAGCATGACGTATGCCAGGCAGATTCAAAAATGTGTAACACACTGCTACATTGCAAATTATGAAGACTGGAAGAGTATGATATTCATCCAAACTCTTGAACTAAAGGTACTTTAATTGTGGCACTATAGTTCCTCTTTATAGATCTATGTTTTGGTTTTTTTTTAGCATAGCTTAATTAATTTTCAAGCATAGAAAAAGAAAGGGTGATGTTGGTTTGCTCTGTTCCTACCTGAAGAATAAATAATGATCTTTTTTCCTGCTTACCAAAAAAAATCCCCTTGTTTCAGTTTCAACAGAGATTTTCTTTCATCTCTTTCAATTCTCATATTTACAAATACGGCTGAAACTTTGTGTTGGATTAGACAATTTTCAGAGGATAATAAGCCTAAAAGGAAGGATGGAATGTTTTGTGGATCCATGTAATGCCTGAATTCCATTTGTCAAATCTTTAGAGGCTTCATAGCAAGAGATTGTCCTGGTTTAAATCTCCTAGAGTTTGAAGTGTTCTCCCTGTGCTTGTTTGGGGTTCCTCCTGGTTATCCAGATTACACCTACGTCAAGACTACTGATAGGTGTGCGTGTGATAAAGGGCTTGGGTTGTAAACTCTCAGTGCTATATTAGAAAAATAATTATACTTATTTATTTTAATTTGAATGCTTTGTTAGAGGTTTGTCCCCTGCTTGATCTTGTATGTTGCTTTGGCCAATGACTGAGATGTCCCAGCTGTGAGAAAATGACTCACATTACTTGAAATAAAACAACAATCTAAGGCAAATCCTTGGCAACAGGTAATGTGCACAACCATAGCTTTGACAAAGAGATGGAAAGGCTTGCATCCGGTCTACTTAGTAAGTTTATTATGCCTAGTGTTAAAAGCACCTATGAATTAAAACAGTTTCATTTTCATGCATGCAAGTCATTTTATTTGTTTTTTTATCGCAGTAGATTATTAAGCTACTTTTTTTTTCTGCTGCGAGACTGTGTGTTATATATTATAGTCTGTGTGTATTAAGACTTGACCACCCTACCACTAAAATCATAGTTCCCACCCCACACCCCCATCCCAAGATCATTACACTTAATTACCTTTCACAGTCCCTGAGTTCCTTTTACTGCTGTCCTGCAAGCTCAAAAAGTCTTACAGAGCTCACACAAGCCATAAGTCATTGGTGTAGCCAATGATGGCTGAAACAGTAAGGAAACTGGCAATGGGGGAAGAATGTGGTGGAGGATATGCAGGTAAAAAGTGAGCTTCAGGGACGTTACTTGTGATGTTGTATACTTGTACAGGTATTTAAACCAAATTTACAAATGCAATTATGTTTTAATTAGCTAGGTCATTGTCAAAAAAGTAAATCAAGTAGACATATAACTAGCGTGTTTATGCATCTTAAAGAAAGAAGAAAGGATGTATGGATAGTTTTTTACCTTCTTTCTTCATAGAATGTTTCCAGGGTAGCCGTCGTGAATGTACCACACCATCTGCTGAGCTTAAAAGCTTTACATAAGCTGCGTTCATAACAAGGACCACCTATAAGATGTTTTTCAGACTAGTTTAGAATTCTAATGTCCCTTAACAATTTGCAAATTATCGTAATAAAATATATAGATAATTTGTGTTTCATGGAAAATGTTAGTGAACACTTCAGAACTTTTACCACGGACTCCTTGTAAATGTCCCTATGCAAATGTAATATTGTAGAGACACGGAGTACATCCTGGTCAATAAAAATATTGCGCTAAATTGTGCAAATGCACTATTAAATCGCTCCTCTGTACAGAGGCCCTACAACTTTACTTTGGTTTTAGAGCACTACCCAGCAAGGTCGAACCAGATATCTACAGGATTATCAAAAAAAGTTCTTATTGTTTAAAATGGTGCAAAATTTGCCCCAACCAATCAGATGTTCTAGCTTCCAAATGGTAAATAAGTTGTGATTGGTTGGGGCAAATTGCACCATTTTAAAGATGAGAATTTTATTGGATCTCCCTGCTATGTTTATTGGAAAATTCCCATTTCTAGTAACAAACCTAATGTTGGTGTTCTGTGCCATACAGGTCATATTCATTTTAACACAAGTACACTGTCTATGATTTTGCATCCATTAAACATCTGCAAATAAGTATCGTAAACCATTTTTATAATAAAAATAAGGAAAAGGTTTAGGCAGAATTGACAGAAAACTTGGAAATAAAATTCATCCTATACCACATTTTTAATCAGTGCAAAATGCCATTTTGCTATCTTCAAAGTCAGCATTCAGTCTAGGATACATTTAATGGACCACAATCAAATACAGTCATGTGTTCAACAGTTTTTACTCACTGTGAAAATGAGAGAGAGAAATATCCGAGTTAAAAAAAAAATCTCACCTACTGTTTATCTCACTGCTGAGAAATACAAGGAGGAATGCGGTATTGGAGATTAGCTTCCGTGATTTACAGCATTTCCAGATACAAACATAGACTGAACAACTGAGCGTCAGACTTACCAAGGAGAAGTTACGGTTCCCTTAATTGTGGGACTGCAAGATAACCACTATGTTGTGTGGCTAAGGCTTCGGTTTGTGCAACTGTTAAAAAATAAGATAAATGGAATTTATTGTGGGGTTTCAGAGCTGTGTAGAAATGCTGGTAGCTCTCAAACATGGCTGTAAATACACAGACAGAGAAGAATATAATACAAGGCTATAATGATTTTTAATATTTTTTTAATTCCTATTAAATTCATGGTGTAATTATATTAACACGATAGAAAAAAAGAGAATTTGAATGATACTCATACAGAAGGGTAACCCCATCGGCCTGATCTAAGCCTATACAACATTTATTGCAATATATATATATATATTATATATATTTTTTTTTTTGTGTGGCTTTAATAACCATCATTATGAGGTCTTCATCATATAATGTAGCCCTATGCTCAAAAGGGGGTCATACTAGTAATGTTTAGCAACTTTGGCCAGAATAGTAAAATCATTTAAAATAACACAGTGGTCTACTGAAAGGGCAGATTGTCCCTACACAAGTCCTTAAACCAGCAAGCATTCCCATTTTAAACAGCATAAAGCATCAAGCAGATCCAATTGCTTGCAAGGGGACTACAATTTTCAAACTTGGACAGTCTTTCAAGTTTTTATTTCTCACTTTGGTGACATATGTAAACTGAGTGGAGCAAAATGACCACATGGTGCACTGCAGGAAATACATAGTCAATACTTACCATCTACCCTATTTTTTCCTTCTTCAAATAACTTAAGAGTTTTTACTAGTTTGTAGCCCTAGATCTGATAGATGTCTTTACAAGTGATAACTTGGATGCACTTAGGATCTATATTTTTGATTGCTACATTTGATTGCTACATTTACTTCCACTAACCATAACACAAGTCAAGCTCTCATTCATAAAGAATGCAATTAAAGGAGAATTCTTGTGGGATCTTGAACTCACAGGAGCAGCGCTAAAAGCCGATGTTTACTGGCTTTGTTTAGGTGCAACTAAGGGAAACTTATCAGGTTCCTTACCTTGGTTTACTATTAGAGGAGGGTATTGAATTTGTGTATTTTTCCTTAAATAATCTCTGTACTTTTCACCAGTAAAAGCCTGAGTGTCCTCCTATATATTTGCAGGCTCCCACCAACACTTCCATTAAAAGGATATTACTACATGATATTTTATGCAGCACTGTGGTTGTAGCATGAACATTAAAGACATAATTTTTTTGTAACTGATTGTAAGCTCTACGGGCAGGGATCTCTTTTCCTCATGTCACATGGTTTAAGCACTGTATAATTATTAATGTATTATTCATTTTTTGTCCCCTGCATGACTTTTTGTATTATAACATTGTACAGTGCTGCATCCGGGTTTGCACTATATAAATAAAATGATACATGCTAAATAGTTGCTTATGTAAGTGGACAATCACATAGTAAACATTCCCACAGAGTTGTCATGAGAAATTCTCTGTGTAGATACAAACAGTATATTATACTAAAATCCTTTCCCGGAAAGACTTGCTTTTTTAATGAGAACTTGTAAAGATTCTTCTGCTAGTTCCCGAATAACAAAGCTCTAGATAGAGATAATTGTATAGATATATAGATATATATATGGCACACAAACTCAGTCGATATAATTGTATGTTACGTTTATGCAGATGAAGGAAAAGACCTTTCGTCACAAGAAGTAGAAACCGCACCGGCTGAGGATAAAATCACAGGTACTCTATTTAGCTAATTAAAATGCGAGTAACTTTTTTTTCTGAGAGATTTTGAAAAATGTGTTCTCATTGTTGTTAACGTTGATAAGATCTGAAATACTTTTAAAAAAATCCCACGCTTTATTTTCTCAATTTAATCATTTCTGATGCTGTGGCATTAATGATTCCCGGTTTAGTTTATTAGTTTACTTCTTGATAACAAGGAAGTGCTAATAGCCCAATCCATCAAGGTAAACAGAAGACTGGTCTATAACCAGCACAAGGGGGACAAATGAATGCAGAAACAGTCTGACTATAAAGACTATGAAAACAGCTTGGCTCTAATATCTGGATTTTAAAACAAACAATAAAAATGCAGTATTTTTTTAACGCTGAATATTTGCCAGGTTGACCGAGTTTTCTAAGCTTGAGTATAAAGAAGGCCACACATTTACGATGGCTGTACGATGGTGCAGCCCAATCAGCACTTAGCATCGAACTGCACCACCTTGCACCATTATCTTGGGCAGATTGCCACTCACAGTCTGCCCAAGATAATTAAGCCATGATGGAATCATTGGAAAAAATTCTGTGTATAATCCGATCGACAGACTGCCTGCAATAGGGCCATACACGGTCCAATAATTTTGAACTAACAAAGTAAAAATATTGACCTGTGTATGCCAGGCTTGAGGTTAAAGTACTGTATTCTTGGATCTGTGTACTGTTAGCCTAGATGTGCTGGGTGGTCTAGAGATAGGAGTTGCTTTAAAAAAATTATAGGTGTAATGACTAGTGTTAGATGGTCAACTTTCCTTTAAAAACGTGCAGTTATTTTTAAAGGGTATCTCCACTGTTATGTTAGAGGTGATATGTGTAAGGTGGAAATGTACCTGCAGGATCCTGTGTCTGTGAGCAGTAGTTTAGAAGAAATCCAAGAGTTTCTCACCCTGAATGCTGTGGATGGTGTAGGTCCGCCCACTTTCAGTGACTGCCTGCTTGGGAAATATCCAACGACACATGTTCCTTTGTTGCATGCCAGAAGTGTGGGCATCCGTCAGGACTGCTGTCGTTGTGATCTGACTGGTTGGTCAATTCTACACCACAACACACTCAACACATACCAGATTCGTTCATATTCCCAGCATCCCCTATAAATTAATCGTAGATCCACTTTTTCAGCCACCCCTCTCAGAGTTAGACACAAAAAAAATCTTTATTAAAAACAACACAAGTTCCCCTGCCTTTGTTACAGTATTGGGAAGGGAGGGACTTTTCCTCCCCAGTCTCTCTCTGCATGATCAGCTGTAAAAGAACTTAGAGAGTCAGGGAGTATAAAGGATTTCTTTACTGCAGCCAAGTGGGTGTGTCTGCTACCATGATGATGCACATTGAGTGACAGCACCCCCAGCACAGGGGAGACACACCCCCAGGGCTAGCAAACTTTCCCATGCTGATGCAAACAAACGAAGGGTAATTCTGAAAAAAAGATAGGAGGAGGGTTGGGGATGGAGTACTTGAAAAAACCAAAAAAATTTTTTTCCCTCAGTGGAGATACCCTTTAAAAACTTTGCTTTTGCTGCTTCACCTTTTTTTTAATTTTATTTAGAATATTAGAATAAATGTAGATTTAGGTGCTAGGTGGTTACACCATATTAATAAAGTTTCAGTTACTGTTTTAAACAATAAACAGTTTGTGTTTTTCATTGATAATATTAAGGCTCACTTGTAGTTTTGGATACATTTGAATACATTCTGCTTTGTGTCTGCTGTACGGCCAGCCCTGTAGACAATGGAAATTGTTCTGTTATTGACAGAACCTGCTGGTTCATTATTGATTGTAGCAGCAGAATTCCACTTTAAACATTTCTCTCAAGTTTCCTGACCTTTTGGCACAGACTAAATGTAAACCTTTAATGCTTTCATCATACTTTAAGTTGCGCTTTTTAAAACTTATTTGCTAAGTAAAAAGCCTGTAAAAATCTCTATGTATTCCGTAATTTTTAAATAAAAAGTAAATTTTTTAATTAAAAAAAAATTAATTAATACACGATAGACATTGAAAGTAAAAACATTGTGTTATAAAGGGCATGACAACCATTAAACAAATCTGGTGAGTTGTCAGTTATCTGTCCCAAACCCAACTGCTATTTTCCTAGTTTATTACATGGATTTGTAACCAGTATTTAATGATAAGTTCTATTCCTTTCTGCAAAGTTTCTGCCTCCTACCTCTGCTCAATGAGCTTTTTATATGTTGAGCATGTGCGAAGGAGGCAGCAGGTGAAACAGAAGCCAGTCATTGTGTGATTGTCATGCCTTAATTTACTACATGGAGGGAGTGGCCAGCTTACTCTGCTAGATTGAGAAAAATAATTATCCAGGTAAACTGACAATTGACCAGTTTTTTGTTTATACGGCAAACATGCCCTTCAATTCATATCTGCAGTAACGATATATTGTGTGTGTAAAGACTAAACTATTTATGGTAATTGACCCTTTTATACAAACAAGACCTTTGGATTGTTTTAATTTGTCTTTAATAATACAAAATGTGCATAGCATTGTCAATGGACATGTGTGAATTATGGTATTACTCTATGTCAGGTCATAGCAATACTATAGGTCCTTACCATTTGATTAATTAGTTCATTCAAAATAAGAGTAACCATTAAATTAAATTATCTTTCCTGTGACAAAAATAAATTGCATGGAAATAGCATGATATCTCACAGTGCAACAATACAGATCATTTTATTTAAGATCAGATTAAAATAGAAATATTCTGAAACTTTTACAAAAAAAATACCTTAATGTTAATGACATTTCCATGTGCCGTTGGCTACATTGTTTGCATTCATTCTATCCAAAGGAGACATGAAGAAATATTATAAATAAATATAGACATAAATGTGTCACATAATTAGTGATTTCAATTGCAAATTACCCTGTCGGTATTTCCACTTTAGTTCATGGACAATATGCTCAGTAAAGATGTACATTATCATGTCATCCTTATACAACTAGAGATGGCCATACTTCAAAAAGTCAATGAGGAGAGATAGTTTGAAAAAGTTTGGATGTTTTACAGATAAACAGCAAATGGTAACTGTAATGGCTGTAGCACCTGGGAATTGGTCTGGGAACACGTCGCTATCACAAAATCTGATTAAACACTTCTTTCTTTATGATCGGGCATTGTCAGGTTAAGCAAGCTACATTCGAGGGTTATCAAAGAGGAACGATAAATTTGAGGGTTATCAAAGACGAACGATAAATTTGAGGGTTACAAAAGTCGAAGGTTACATTCGAGGGTTAGTGAATGATACATTTTAGGGTTAGCGAAACGATCTATACATTCGAGGGTTACCGAAAATGAATGATACTTTCGAGGGTTACCGAAATCAAAGGCTACAGTGGAGGGTTAGCGAATGATACATTCTAGGGTTAGCGAAAACAATCTATGTATTCGAGGGTTACCGAAAATGAATAATACTTTCGAGGGTTACCGAAAATCGAAGGCTACATTAGAGGGTTAGCGAACGATACATTCTATGGTTAGCGAAAACGAACTATATATTCGAGGGTAACAAAAATGAATAATACTTTCGAGGGTTACCGAAAATCGAAGGCTACAGTCGAAGGTTAGCGAACGATACATTCTAGGGTTAGGCGAAAACGATCTATGTATTCGAGGGTTACCGAAATAAATGATACTTTTAGGGTTAGCGAATTTCGAAGGCTACATTCGAGGGTTAGCAAAAATGATCCATACATTCGAGGGTTACCGAAAACTAATGATACTTTCCAGGGTTACCAAATGATACATTCTAGGGTTAACGAATGGCTCGTGAATTCGATAATTATCTAAAACACAGCTGCGAGTCCGAAAAAATTTACTAGTTCGGCCCGAACTCGAGTTCGAGCTCGGTTTTGTGTCCATCTCTATAACAACATATACTAATTATTGTTACCTGTCTAGGACTTACCTTAAGAAAGATTTTTTAGTAACTTTTACTTTTGTCCTCTAGTGAGTATTGAAAGTTTGCAATATAACTAGCTCCTGCCCTTCATATTTATTCTCCCTATTACTCATTATATACAAACTTCCAGCAACGTTAATACTTGGCATAATTACTGCAGAACACATTGTGTATTGTTTTTGTCGACTTCTACAGGTTTTGACAGGGTTATTGTTGCATTGTTGATGAGACACCTCATTTCACCTGCTTGTGATGTATTATTATTCTAAGGTTTAGTGTATATGACAGAATGCTTTAGAGCAGCACTTACTGTGTTTTATGCCTGGGAGAACTTTATCAGCGGTTTTTTACTTTTTTCATCTTTACAATTCTGCGCACATAATAATTTACGAGAAAAGAATGTGCCCCAGTCATTGTGTAGGAAAGAAAATATTCTATGATATGGTCAGTTTTTTACTGAAAAGAAGTAAATTGGTATACCATACTTATTTTTTCTGGGTAGGCAGTTTTGGGGCCTTGTGATTCGCTGTCTCTTCTATAGCACTGGAAAAATATTAAATAAACATCACATCGCATAGATTATGCTCGGTATTATAATGTTTATAATGAAAATGCAACACTTTGAAAAGGTAAAAGAAAAAAAGTGGAATTACTAAAAAAGAGTTCCATAACGTGAGTATTGTAAACTACTAAAGAAACTTGTTGATTGGTCACCTGGTACTTCCAACCTCTGACATTTTCCGTAAGAATGTCATCAAGCAAGTTGTGGTACCTCTACAAACCTCTTTACTTCATTGGTACTTAAACTATACAAAGTGTTAAAGATCTTGTTTTAATTTAGTAAAATGATTCACACAATATAATTATTATAAAACATAAAATATTATACATTAGGTTTACCAGGCCTGCAAAATGAGCTGTGGTTTGCATGTGTTACCTGCAATTAATAACAACATCAATTAATAAACATCCTGATTTGACACATATTCAGCTGCAAATTATGTTTCCTAATCTTACCAAATGGAATAAGTCTGCCCTACTGTATATATTAGCTCCAATTAATATGACTGTGTATTCCAAATAATAATGATCCGTACATTAAACCCCATTGTATCAACACTATACAAACAAGTGAAGTGTTTCATCTGTTTGTGGACAACCGTAAAACTGTCAAGCTTTTTATAAATCCAGCATCTCTCATGAATAACCCATTTAATAAAAGGCAACCCCTGATTAAAGATATTCCAAATAAAACAAATACAGGCCCGTCCTGTCAAATAAAGTATTGTTTGTTAGCCTTGTCATTTCAGTCTTTCAGTGCACTAAACTTCTAAAATGAGGTGGCTGAAAGCATTTCATTTTTATTCATATAGTAATTGGTATTTCATTTTATGACAGCCATTGGAGTTATTTTTGTGCGGATCCTTAATATGAATATAGTTTATCCAGTGTCACACACCTTGAGATAGATTCAAGAGATGTGTGCTTGTAAAGGTTCTCATTCATCCAGGTCATGGTCGTTTGTATCAGTTAGATCAAACTTTAAAGGATAACTATTGTGTTTATAAAGTTTTTTTTTTTAAATATAGTTTAAAATGTAAAGAACTTGGGACAAGGATATAGGACTGGTAGTTCCTACCTCCCCTGACAAAAGAAAACTGTTAGTGTGCAGCCTCCTTAACCAAATTAATTTGTGGGGTAGGAATAATCATACTAACATCCCTGCCCCAGGTACTTACATTTTTTTAAAATTATCCTTTAAGTTGATCTAACTGAATACAATAGATATACAAAGAGATTTGTGTGTTATTTAGATGCCAGTTGGAAAACAGTAGCTGATACATTAACTGTATCCAAAGACTATTTTATTAAATGGTCTTTCTTAAAGAGAAAATGAACCCCCAAAATCAAATTTTGTATGGTGACAATACACCAACAAATCCTAAAAAATCATATACTTAAATAGCTCAATGGTGCCAAATATCTCCCCACTTGGTCTGCAGCTCCCAGCTCTTCCAGTATACAATGCAGTCATGGCCGTGAAGGATGGCATTATGGCTAGTTATGAATCCCAGTTTGAAACTAACCTGTTTTTTTTATTTAGAGCAGACAGTTTTCGTAATTTCCCTATTTGAAATTTCGGAAAATCTAAAATGTCTATTGAAAAATCAAAAATGCTATCCAAAATTTGAAGAATTCAGATTCAATCAGATTTTGGGAACTTCAAAAGGTTCTGGGAAACTCTATCGGAACGAAACTCGTCAGTTTCTTTCATCTCTGTTTATGGCCAATGCGAGTTTTCTCAGAGCTTCTACAAGCAGTTTTGAGCCTTGTAAGAATAAAATTTTTAGGTTTTATGGGGTGTTCTGTGCACACCAGACTTGATGCAAAACTGGCGTTTATTGAAACATTAACAAACTCTGTGTTTGTTGATGTTTCAATAAACTCCAGTCTTTTAGTTCCTGATCTATATATGCTTGCCTAGCATACTGTGGCACCCAGCAAGACTACTGTGAAACTACATGAGTTGGGAGTGTGCATGATCGTTTGTTATTTTTGCAGCCTTAGATAACAGCCAAAACTGTAAATTAATTGTTTCAGAGGTTAATCTTTTGAAGTGATGGTATTATCCCAAAACAATGGAAGATACGGCACCTTTACAATTGTCTGTGTGAAATGTTATGTTTTTTTTAAATATAAGGATTAAATGCAATTAAATTCTATTATTAATATCAGGTTGTTTTTATCATTTTTTACTAGAAGATGAAGCAAAGCTTCAAACAAACAGAAAGGGTGAAGCATCAGACAATGTAAAAAAGATGGACAAGGAAAGATTAAATGGTACATACACAATGGATGTCATGGTACAGAAGGTGTTGGAGATTGAGGACATGCATATGTTTGTACCACAATTGGTGGAAATTTTTATTATTTGGATACTAGTGGCTGGCTCTAGGGAGCTTCCTGGAATCTCTGCTCAGATTAGGTGGTGGTCATAGGAAGATTGATCTCAGTTCCCCTGATTGGTCAAAACATTTTACCATATTAAAGGGAAATGGTGCTGGAAAGAATGGCAACAGCACCCTTATTTAATCCGTTAACTGGGTTTTTTCTCCTCCAAGATCTTGCAGTACTGTGTAAAAATAACCTAAATTATTTTAGATGTAAGCAGTTGTTTTCCCTTTAATTAATACCAGTCCTGCATTTTCACAGGCCAGGATAACTATGTAATAAAGACAATATTACAATTAGCTTGAGATGTGTAGACATCATTAAGGCTCAAAGAGACTGCGTAAGCCAATGGCGATATCCTACAATACTCACCATAAAGAATTGTAATAAACCTGAAAACAATTCCATGTAAGCTTTGCCTTAATCAATAAACTTGTACTTTTTCATTAAAAAAATAAAAAATATATATATATAACTTTTCCCTTTGTATTAATAGAGCCAGATGATATTGAAAACAGGGATGAGTCTGAAAACAGCCAGTCTGATGTTGTAATGGAGTCACAAGGTATTTTTCACCGTTTTTTTTCTTTCTAATGTTATTTCACCAGCTATTTAATGATGCTGCACATTTAGTTCCTCAAAAAGGCAATCAGTTTACAATCCCTGCAAACCTGCCAGGAAATTTAGCACTGTATGCACCTTTGTGTCTATAGAAGATGTTCAAAACAGTTTTTTCCAGGAAATTTTGAAAATTAGAAGATTTGAAAATGGACCCATAGAAGTCTATGGGAGAAAAAAATTTGAAAGTTTCTGTCAATTTTGTAATAGTAGGTTACTTTAAATGACACAGAGACCTTGAGAATTCGATTTTCGAATAATTGGCTACTTTCGGTTTTCGATAATCGTCTACTTTCGATTTTCCATAATCGGCTACTTTCGGTTTTCGATAATCGTCTACTTTCAATTTGCATAATTTACCACTTTCGTTTTCGATAGTCTCTACTTTCGGTTTTCCATAATTGTCTACTTTCGGTTTTTGATAATCGTCTACTTTCGATTTTCCATAATCGTCTACTTTCGATTTCGATAACGTCTACTTCGATTTTCCATAATCGGCTACTTTCGGTTTTCGATATCGTCTACTTCGCGTTTTCCATATTGTCTACTTTCGGTTTTTGATAATCGTCTACTTTCGATTTTCCATAATCGTCTACTTTTGGTTTTCGATAATCGTCTACTTTCAATTTATAATCGGCTACTTTCGATTTTCCCTAATCGGCCACTTTCGGTTTTCGATAATCATATACTTTCGGTTTTCCTTAATTGTCTACTTTCGGTTTTTGATAATCGTTCTACTTTCGATTTCCATAATCGTCTACTTTTGGTTTTCGATAATCGTCTACTTTCGGTTTTCCATAATTGTCTACTTTCAGTTTTTGATAATCGTCTACTTTCGATTTTCCATAATCGTCACTTTTGGTTTTCGATAATCGTCTACTTTCGATTTTCCATAATCGTCTACTTTCGGTTTTCGCTAAAAATCAAAAATTCGAAAAATCCGGGTTCTTGTGAAATCCGGGAGTTCCGAAAGTTTGCGTGGAAACTGGGATCTATTCAACCACATTACATCTCTAGTGTCCAACCAAAAAATGTTAAATGTATTATTATATGAGATTTTTTTTCTTATTTAATATATAATTAATCTTACATTTTAATACAGGAAATCAGATAACATGTAAGATTAAAGATTTAAAGAAAAGCATAATATATGCGTTAATATACTGTATATATACATATGATAACACAAAGGGCTACATCTTTTTGGAAAAAAGCTGCAATTCTTAGCTTTGTCTTTTTTATTTACTCACTATAAATGTGTTTTGCAGATTTTGAAGAAGATGACAATGGAGTGTGACAACACCAAAACAATTCTGCAGAACTAAAAGGTATTAAAATCCATCCATCCATATAGGCATGTAATGTTCCTTAAATTTAGGTCATGAACCAAAATAGTCATTGAATAAAATATTGTTTTTTTTATATGTTTGCATAAAAATGTATTTTTTTTTAAGTCCCATTTCTATATATATTGCTTGTAACAAAAAACTGGTAAACTGTTAGTTACCTGCCCCCAACCCCAACTGATATATTTTGCACCTTATTACCTGCATACTAACCAGATATTTAGGGATTATATTGTCCCCATTCTGGCAGAGTAAGCTGGCTCCTCCTCCATGCAGTCAATCAAGGCTGTGACAGCTGACATCACAACCAATGATTGACTGCTGTTTCACCTACTGCCTCTCTGCACATGCTAAAGCTTATAAGAAGCTTTTTGAGCAGAGGGAAGAGGCAGACAACTTTTGAGAAAGGAATTAACTTTTGAATATATATTATATATTATAATAATATATTATATATATAATAACGGTTTACAAATGCCTAATAAAACTGAGGAAAGGCAATTGGGTTTGCAGATAACTGACAAGTCACCAGTTTTTTGTTTTAAGGGTGGAAATGCCCTTAAGTGAGCTGCCCAGCGCCTCCAGGTAAACCTGGCCCAGAGGAATCTTTATATAATATGGCTGTCCTAATTATCATGTTTAAAAATAGCTCATCACATAAAAATAGACATCTTAATAGCACCAATACTGTTCTCACAAAGCCTTGCATTTTTCATTAACATTTTGCCAGGCACTTTACTGGGTATGATCATTAAGGACTCCGTTGAGGACTCTTTGGTAAGGAGTAATTTCCCTATGCTTGTGCAGTATATAATATACATGTACATAGCCAGGCAAATTAGTAGAATACATACTGTAGCTACTATTTCAGCCATTTACAGACTTTGAACATTTATCGGCTGGATATGTAATATACTACCGAATTTTATAGCTTTACTTTTCTGAGGTTGCAGAATAAATTGAATCTTATCAATGTTGTTTTGTTATTACCTGTACAAAATATATGCTCAAAGAAAAAAAAAAACACAAACAGTAAAAGGTCATCTTTAAAATTCTAGAATAACTGTTTGCCATCCTGCCAGACTGTAAAACTGTAAAAGTTTCTGTACCAGCATTACAAAGTGGGCGTGAATTTTAGTTTTTAAAAATCCTTCTAGATTCTGTTTGAAATATTTGTGTTTAGTTTCATTTCTTTTCCTCGTTCTGGTTCTTCCCATTATTTTATAAACTGAGAAAATTCATAAATCTGGAGCAATACATTAAGAAAATAAAAAAAGGATAGTACTCTGCTTGGACCCACGTTAGAAAACGTACTCAATACTATTTTAAACCGTAAATTTAATAAAACATATCCTAAAATTCACAAATATAAAAAATGCAGAAAAACAAATTCTCAATATGAAAATATATGGCTGGCCAGCCGCAAACGATATCATATACATAAATAGTAAAATAACTGTATTTTACTATTATGTATAGATATCGTTTGCGGCTGGCCAGCCATATTTTAGAAACTAAAGGGGGTAGCAGGAATAAACTGTGAAAAACAACATTTTACTAAGGAAAGGGTTACAGGTAATAACTTTGTAACTTTTTCATTCAGTACTGCTTTGACCTGACAAAGAAGGTAGAACCTATAAGTTTTTCAGTATAATATGCACATTATAATACTATTTGCAAATATCTATCTATTATCTATCAAGATTAATATTATTATAATATATATATACAAACTCCAAAATATCGGCGCACTCACAGATCTTCATCACAGAGCAAAAACTTTATTCACAGATCAACATGTTTCGACCACACCTGGTCGTCATCAGGACTAATTATTCCCCCTACTTCTCAAGAATAAAGAGCCCCACAGGACCCACCCCACCACACCTAGTCACCAGCATAATAATAAATACCTACAAAAATAAATCAATAAAAAACCTTAAAACACCCACTAAAACAGGGACACACCACCAAATTAGACAACATAAAATCCTTACCCCATTGGAGAGCATCCGCGGCTCCTGTCGCTCGCCGGAACCCATAATACATAGAACGTCAATATTAGTAATATCCCCATACAAACTGGCCGGGCCGCACCACTTCCGCACACAAGCAAAAGGCAAAACCCGCTGCACACGAGACTACACATGTCCAAACAAAACTGCCGGACGTGATAGAAACAGGAGAACAGAGGCGGAGAAACGGCTAGCCCAGCCAGCACATGGTGCGTGTCAAAAAGACCACGCCCCTAGTAAACAAATAACAGAGAGCGAAACAGGGAATCAGAGTTAACTGAATTTGAGAATATTGTTGTCAGAGGGAGTGTCCTCCACTAATCACGTAGGGTATTTAAACCCTCTTAGTTGCACAAGATTGTAAGCTTGATAAAGGCCACTAAACCAAGACCGAAACGGTTGCTATTTTTGCACTATGCACTCTTTTTGAAAGAATAAATTTGTAAATAAGACCTGTGGAGCGTTGGTTACGACTTATTTTCATTGTGTATTGGATTACAAACCAACAGCTCCAGGCATACAAAAGTGAACACTGGGTGCACACTATTGCCATTTTTTATATATATATATATATATTTTATACAAATTCCCAGGTGGAATGTCTGTGCAGAATAGATATAAAACTCTTACACACCTTGCGAAATGTCAGGGTTTGGTTTAATAGTAACAAAAAAAAGTAAGACAAATCCTAAAAGAACTTGTTTCACCTTATACTCACCTTTCCTCCGCTCCTCTTCTTTGGTCAGTACCTTTTACCCAGGGTGAGGAGACGAGGCCAATAGGAAGGACGCTCGTGCAGAGTGTGCCTTCATATTGGCCTCGTCGCCGCCGGAAGGAGGGGGCAGAGCCTACCAGAGCAGCATTTCAGTAGCGCTGTGCTTCAAGTTACGCGAACCCAGGGTGAGGACCTAGCGGTTCAGGTCCTCACCCTGGTAAAAGGTATTGACCAAAGAAAGGAGGTGGAGGGTAGGTGGTATAATTGTCCTTTAATTGTCATCTGTACAAAATAATTGTGTGAACAGTATTACTGAATTGGTATCCTCTTGTAGTTTCTCAACACCAAACATTTTAATTTTACTTGGCACCCACTGTAAAATGAGACATTATACCCAGAGTCGGAATTAAGGGCAATAGGGCCCTAGACAAATGGTGAGTTTTGGGGGCCCCCTTTGTTCATAATATTTAATCGTCAGTAATCAACTTCCATTTAATAAGAATTCCCCTAAAACATAAATAAAGTTTACACCTGTATTATTCATTTCTGTACATGCTGTACACAGCTCACTGCTTATTATTAATGTTGTACTGTGCTCTGGCTAAAAAAGTAGATGTGGCTTGTGGAGGTGGGTGTGGTGAGGTAACTGGCTGGTGGATTGGAGGGCTGACTTGATGTTGGCTGGTGAACTGCAGGGCTGACATTTATAGGTCATAAATATGCCACAGAGTACCCATAAGCAGAGACTGGTACATACAATTATGCCAACAGTGGACGGTCAATTAGGCAAACGTGACTGGTCAATATAAGATGCCCACAGTGACTTATATAGGATGCCCTACATTGGCTGGTCAATACACAGATGCCCACACTCACTGGTCAATAATAGATACAATGTCATAACCAGGTACAGGGGACAGCCAACCCCCTCACACCAAGGTAACACTGCCATAACCAGGTACAGGGGGACAGCCAACCCCCTCACACCAAGTAACAGCCATAAACCAGGTACAGGGGGACAGCAAACCCCTCACACCAAGGTAACACTGTCATAACCAGGTACAGGGGGACAGCCAACCCCCTCACACCAAGGTAACACTGCCATAACCAGGTACAGGGGGCCAGCCAAGCCCCTCACACCAAGGTAACACTGCCATAACCAGGTACAGGGGGACAGCCAACCCCCTCACACCAATGTAACACTGCCATAACCAGGTACAGGGGGACAGCCAAACCCCTCACACCAAGGTAACACTGTCATAACCAGGTACAGGGGGACAGCCAACCCCCTCACACCAAGGTAACACTGCCATAACCAGGTACAGGGGGCCAGCCAAGCCCCTCACACCAAGGAAACACTGCCATAACCAGGTACAAGGGGACAGCCAACCCCTCACACCAAGGAAACACTGCCATAACCAGATACAGTGGACAGCCAACACCTTATACCAAGTTAACAGTGCCATAACCAAATACAAGGGGACAGCCAACCCTCTCACACCAAGGTAACACTGCCATACCAGGTACAGGGAACAGCAACCCCCTCACACCAATGTAACAACTGCATAACCAGGTACAGGGGGACAGGCAGCTCCCTCACACCAAGGTAACACTGCCATAACCAGGTACAGAGGGACAGCCAGCCCCTCACACCAAGGAAACACTGCCATAACCAGGTACAGGGGGACAGTCAGCCCCCTCACACCAAGGTAACACTGTCATAACCAGGTACAGGGGGACAGCCAGCCCCTCACACCAAGTTAACACTGCCATAACCAGGTACAGGGGGCAAGCCAGCCCCCCTCACACCAAGGTAACAGTGCCATCACCAGGTACAGGGGACAACCATAACCAGGTAAGGGGGACAGCCAACCCCACACCCAAGGTAACACTGCTATAACCAGGTACAGGGGACAGCCAACCCCCTCAAACCAAGGTAACACTGCCATAACCAGGTATAGGGGTAAAACCAACCTCCTCACAATGAGGTAACACTGCCACAATCAGCTACAGGTGGACAGCCAGCCCCCTCCACCAAGGTAACACTGCCATAATCAGGACAGGGGGACAGCCAACCCCTCACTCCCAGGTTACACTGCCATAACCAGGTACAGGGGGACAGCCAACCCCCTCACAACAGGTAACACTGCTATAACCAGGTACGGGGGACAGCCAACCCCCTCACACCCAAGGTAACACTGCCATAACCAGGTACAGGGTAAAACCAACCTCCTCACAACGAGGTAACACTGCCACAATCAGCTACAAGGTGGACAGCCAGCCCCCTCCCACCAAGGTAACACTGCCATAACCAGGTAAAGGGGGACAGCCAACCCCCTCACTCCAAGGTTACACTGCCATAACCAGATACAGGGGACAGCCAACCCCCTCACACCAAAGTAACACTGCCATTACCAGGTACAGGGAGACAGCCAACCTCATCACACCAAGGTACCACTGCCAAACCAGGTACAGGGGGACAGCCAACCCCTCACACCAAGGTAACACTGCATCATAACCAGGTACAGGGGGACAGCCAACCCCCTCACACCAAGGTACACGCTATAACCAGGTACAGGGGAAAGCCAACCCCCTCACACAGGTAACACTGCCATAACCAGGTACAGGGGTAAACCAACCTCCTCACAACGATGGTAACATGCCACAATCAGCTACAGGTAGACAGCCAGCCCCCTCCCACCAAGGTAACACTGCCATAACCAGGTACAGGGGGACAGCCAACCCCCTCACTCCACGGTTACACTGCCATAACCAGATACAGGGGGACAGCCAACCCCTCACACAAAGAAAACACTGCCATTACCAGGTACAGGGAGACAGCAAACCTCATCACACCAAGGTACCACTGCCATAACCAGGTACAGGGGGACAGCCAACCCCCTCACCAAGGAACACTGCCAAAACCAGGTACAGGGGGACAGCCAACCCCCTCACACCAAGGTAACACTGCCATAACCAGGTACAGGGGGACAGCCAAACCCTCACACCAAGGTAACACTGTTCATAACCAGGTACAGGGGGACAGCCAAACCCCCTCACACCAAGGTACACCTGCCATAACCAGGTACAGGGGCCAGCAAGCCCCTCACCAAGGTAACACTGCCATAACCAGGTACAGGGGACAGCCAACCCCCTCACACCAATTAACACTGCCATAACCGGTACAGGGGGACAGCCAAACCCCTCACACCAAGGTTCCGGAATTCCGAATTTCCGTTCGCGGATTTTTAGTATTTTCAAAAATTTTCGAAATAACGAGTTTTCACGTAATTTCGAAAATTTTCGAAAATACGAGAAAACATGTAATCTCGAAAATTTTCGAAAAACAAGGATTTCTCTTATTTCCAAAATACGTATTTTCGAAAATTTCGAAATTACGAGGATTACTTGTAATTTTCAAAAATACATATTTTCGAAAATACTAGTTTCCCGCGATTTTCAAATTTTCGAATTTTTTTGAAAATTGCGGATCCTCAAGCGGACGGATTTTGCCAGTTCAGACATCTCTAATCAACATGAATGTGCTGTTTATAGATCTGACACAATGACACATAGGTAATACATCTAGGAGCTAAAGATTATAATTTCTGCATTCCAGCTAAACAACCAGCCACTTACTTGCAAATCTCTCACCTAAATACATAGGCAAGACCTGCTAGTCTGACAGCTGATTAGAAACTGAGATTCTCTGAGGATCTCATGAAGTTTATATGTGTCTATAAACAACCCCCCCCCCCCCAAACCTGATTGGTCCAGAACAAATCTTAAATCTGATTGGCTCTTGTATTATTGACCAATCATATGTTGGGGGTGTGCCAATGAGACAGCAAAACAGCCAGAGGCCTTTAGCAAGTCCTCTGTTCGTAGTAGAGCAGTAGAGCTGTTAGTTAAGCTGCAAGCATAGCGACTGTCAGATGTTTGGTGCCTGATTGAGCTTTCTAAATGTGCTAGTTTTGGAGGTTCTCTGTTTTGCTACATCTAATTTATTAGCGCTTAGTGTATAAGGCGGAAAATCTGGAAAAATCCGCCGTTCGCGAACGGGATAAATCCTGGATCCTGGTTCAGATCCGCGAACCGGCCATCCCTAATGTTAATATAACAGATAAATGATAAAAATAAATTTTTGTTCACAGAACCTGAATTTACTTTACTTTAGCCAAATAGCCCGCAAAATTGTGAGCATTTTCTGCAACACCTTTCCTTCACAGCCAATAGCTGCCTTAGTTGCTTAGTTGGGCCATATTTATAAAGCCGTGGTATCGCTTTTTAACGATCGGTATTATAAATTTACGACCGTTAAACTGATCGGAGATTAACAAACGTAAATTTACGATACCAATCGTAAATCTATGATAACGAAATCGTAGATGTCCGATCCCCATAGAATACCATTGCGGTAGTTTACTACTGCACGGTATTCTACGATCGAACATTCGTTAATTAATAAACGTTCAGTCGTAAATGTACAATGGCGATCGAACATTTACAACCGCTAAAAAGCGATGCCGCGGGTTTATAACTATGGCCCTTTGCTTCCAAGCACCAAACTTAGAAGGAAAACAAAGGAAGATGAGGTACCAAATAAGGGCTTCATGCAACTCAAATATGTGAAATTGCTTCTTTATTGCCCAACATATTGGACATTGCACAACATGTTTCGGACAATTGTGGTCCTTTATAAAGTGTGAGCAATACTAATACAAATGTAGTTGCACTACTAGTCCCACCTTTCTCTGAAGAAAAGGCAGCTAGAAAGCTTAGGGAGAGAGGGGCCAAAAGGAGCAAAAAGTCCTTCACTGAGCATAAAAATGGAGAAACACCTTATAACAGAAGGCATCTTGCAGTCTCATGCTATATGAATAGCATTGCCCACAAAATCTAAGAAACAAAAAGTCATTTCTTTCTCCCAGGTTCCCCAGAGTAAGGGGCGGAGATATTCAAAATACTCCTTTATGTCCCTTAGCTAATGCATGTGTCCAGAACCGCTGGCTTATACCAAGCAATATAGCTTAATATATAGAGCCAATCATCTGACCTGCCAACACAACGTGTTTTGATCTTGTTAGATCTCGTCAGTGCAAGATACAGATTCATGGCCTTTCTCTGCCTAAGCTTTCTAGCTGCCTTTTCTACTGTACACCCAAGTCCTACACCATATAGCCATGAATCTGTATCTTGCACTTATGAGATCTAACAAGAGAAAAACATGATGCTTATCTCTGCTCCTCACTCTGGGGAACATGGGAGTAAGAAATTACTTCTTGTTTCTTAGGTTTTGTGGGCAATGCTATTCATATAGCATGAGACTGCAAGATACCTTCTGTTATGAGAAGGTGTTTTACCATTATCTGACAAGCACTCTCAAACAGCAGAGGGCGGATAGGGGTTGAACAATGAAATCATGCGGCAAGGCTGTCAGAATCACTGCAGTATAAATACAATCAGGTGTAATAATGCAGCCCTATTTAACATAGTAACTCTTTAGTTGCCCCCATTCCCGTGGCAGGACGCACATAAGTTAAAAGATCTTTCAAATACTGCAACAAAAATCAAAGTTTATTGCAAGCACTTTCTGTACATTTGCTTTAAGGTAAGAGGGATAAAAGGACATCTCTACTAAAACAAAAGTTATCTTTAGATATCCAATCTGAACTATCTTCTGTTAGGTGCAGTAAAACACTGCCATAAACCAAGGTACCAGGGGGACAGCCAACCCCCTCACACCATGGTAACAACTGCCATAACCAGGTACAGGGGGACAGCCAAACCCCTCACACCAAGGTAACACTGTCCAATAACCAGGTACAGGGGGACAGCCAACCCCCTCACACCACGGTAACACTGCCATAACCAGGTACAGGGGGCCAGCCAAGCCCCTCACACCAAGGTAACACTGCCATAACCAGGTACAGGGGACAGCCACCCCCCTCACACCACATGTAACACTGCCATAACCAGGTACAGGGGGCAGCCAAACCCCTCACACCAGGTAACCTGTCTAACCAGGTACAGGGGGACAGCCAACCCCCTCACACCAAGGTAACACTGCATACCAGGTCAGGGGGCCAGCCAAGCCCCTCACACCAAGGAACACCTGCCATAACCAGGTACAGGACAGCCAAACCCCTCACACCAAGGACACTGCCATAACCAGATACAGTGGACAGCCAACACCTTATACCAAGTTAACAGTGCCATAACCAAATCAAGGGGACAGCCAACCCCTCACACCAAGGTAACATGCCATAGCCAGGTACAGGAACAGCCACCCCCTCACACCAAGTAACACTGCCATAACCAGTACAGGGGGACAGGCAGCACCCCTCACACCAAGGTAACACTGCATAACCAGTACAGAGGGACAGCCAGCCCCTCACACCAAGGAAACACTTGCCATAACCAGGTACAGGGGGACAGTCAGCCCCCTCACACCAAGGTAACACTGCATAACCAGGTACAGGGGGACAGCCAGCCCCTCACACCAAGTTAACACACTGCCATAACCAGGTACAGGGGGCAAGCCAGCCCCCCTCACCCAGGTAACAGTGCCATCACCAGGTACAGGGGGACAACCATAACCAGTACGGGGGACAGCCAACCCCCTCACCCAAGGTAACACTGCTAAACCAGGTACAGGGGGACAGCCAACCCCCTCAAACCAAGGTAACACTGCCTACCAGGTATAGGGGTAAACCAACCTCCTCACAATGAGGTAACACTGCCACAATCAGCTACAGGTGGACAGCCAGCCCCCTCCCACCAAGGTAACACTGCCATAATCAGGTACAGGGGGACAGCCAACCCCCTCACTCCAAGGTTACACTGCCATAACCCGGTACAGGGGGACAGCCAACCCCCTCACACCAAGGTAACACTGCTATAACCAGGTACAGGGGACAGCCAACCCCCTCACACACCAGTAACACTGCCATAACCAGGTACAGGTAAAACCAACCTCCTCACAACGAGGTAACACTGCCACAATCGCTACAGGTGGACGCCACCCCTCCCACCAAGGTACACTGCCATAACCAGGTACAGGGGACAGCCAACCCCCTCACTCCAAGGTTACACTGCCATAACCAGATACAGGGGACAGCCAACCCCCTCACACCAAAGTAACACTGCCATTACAGGTACAGGGAGACAGCCAACCTCATCACACCAAGGTACCACTGCCATAACCAGGTACAGGGGGACAGCCAACCCCCTCACACCAAGGTACACTCTGCCATAACCAGGTACGGGGGACAGCCACACCCCTCACACCAATGTAACACTGGCTATAACCAGGTACAGGGGACAGCCAACCCCCTCACACCAAGGTACAACTGCCATAACCAGGTACAGGGGTAAAAACCAACCTCCTCACAACGAGGTAACACTGCCACAATCAGCTACGGTAGACAGCCAGCCCCCTCCACCAAGGTAACACTGCCTAACCAGTGTACAGGGGGACAGCCCACCCCTCACTCCAGGTTACACTGCCATAACCAATAATACAGGGGGACAGCCAACCCCTCACACCAATAACACCACTGCCATTACCAGGTACAGGGAGACAGCCAAACCTCATCACACCAAGGTACCACTGCCATAAACCAGGTTACAGGGGACAGCCACCCCCTCACACAAGGTAACACGCCATAACCAGGTACAGGGGGACACAACCCCCTCACACCAAGGTAACACTGCCATAACCAGGTACAGGGGGACAGCCAAACCCTCACACCAAGGTAACACTGATGTCATAACCAGGTACAGGGGGACAGCCCACCCCCTCACACTCAAAAGGTAACTCCGATAACCGGTACAGGGGCCAGCAAGCCCCTCACACCAAGGTAACACTGCCATAACCAGGTACAGGGGACAGCCAACCCCCTCACACCAATGTCCCCTGCCATAACCAGGTACAGGGGGACAGCCACCCCTCACACCAAGTGTAAACACTGTCATAACCCGGTACAGGGGGACACCCAACCCCCCCACACAAGGTAACACTGCCATAACCAGGTACAGGGGCCAGCCAACCCCACAACCAAGGAAACACTGCCATAACCCGGTACAGGGGGACAGCCAACCCCTCACACCAAGGAAACACTGCCATAACCAGATACAGTGGACAGCCAACACCCTTATACAAGTTAAACAGTGCCATAACCAAAAACAGGGGACAGCCAACCCTCTCACACCAAGGTAACACTGCCCATAACCAGGTACAGGGAACAGCCAACCCCCTCACACCAATGTAACACTGCCAAAACCAGTACAGGGGGACAGGCAGCTCCCTCACACCAAGGTAACACTGCCATAACCAGGTACAGAGGGACAGCCAAGCCCTCACACCAGGAAACACTGCCATAACCAGGTACAGGGGGACAGTCACCCCCTCACACCAAGGTAACACTGTCATAACCAGGTACAGGGGGCACAGCCAGCCCCTCACACCAAGTTAACACTGCCTAACCAGGTACAGGGGGCAAGCCAGCCCCCCTCACACCAAGGTAACAGTGCCATCACCAGGTACAGGGGACAACCATAACAGGTACAGGGGGACAGCCAACCCCCTCACAACCAAGGTAACACTGCTATACCAGTACAGGGGGACAGCCAACCCCCTCAAACCAAGGTAACACTGCCATAACCAGGTATAGGGGTAAAACCAACCTCCTCACAATGAGGTAACACTGCCAAAATCAGCTACAGGTGGGACAGCCAGCCCCCTCCCACCAAGGTAACACTGCCATAACAGGTACAGGGGGACAGCCAACCCCCTCACTCCAAGGTTAACACTGCCATAAACCAGGTACAGGGGGACAGCCAACCCCTCACACCAAGGTAACACTGCTATAACCAGGTACAGGGGACAGCCAACCCCCTCACACCAAGGTAACACTGCCATAACCAGGTACAGGGGTAAACCAACCTCCTCACAAACGAGTAACACTGCCACAATCAGCTACAGGTGGAACAGCAGCCCCCTCCCACCAAGTAACACTGCCATAACCAGGTACAGGGGGACAGCCAACCCCCTCACATCCAAGTTACACACTGCCATAACCAGATACAGGGGGACAGCCACCCCCTCACACCAAGTAACAACTGCCATTACCAGGTCACGGAGACAGCCCACCTCATCCACCAAGGTACCACTGCCATAACAGGTACAGGGGGACAGCCAACCCCTCACCAACCAAGGTTACAACTGCCATAACCAGGTACAGGGGGACAGCCAACCCCCTCACACCAAGGTAACACTGCTATAACCAGGTACAGGGGGACAGCCACCCCCTCACACCAGAGGTAACACACTGCCATAACCAGGTACAGGGGTAAAAACCAACCTCCTCACAAACGAGGTAACACTGCCAACAATCAGCTACAGGTGGACAGCCAGCCCCCTCCCACCAAGGTAACACTGCCATAACCCAGGTACAGGGGGACAGCCAACCCCCTACTCCAAGGTTACACTGCCATAACCAGATACAGGGGGACAGCCAACCCCTCACACCAAAGTAACACTGCCATTACCAGGTACAGGGAGACAGCCAACCTCATCACACCAAGGTACCACTGCCATAACCAGGTACAGGGGACAGCCAACCCCCTCACACCAAGGTAACACTATGCCATAACCAGGTACAGGGGGACAGCCAACCCCCTCACACCAAGGTAACACTGCCATAACCAGGTACAGGGGGACAGCCATCAGTGTCATGCCTGCATGGAGAAAACCATATTACAGTGAGTTGTTTGTGTGAGTGATCTCCAGTGTTTGTTGTTTAGACAGGCAGTGCACCCCTCTCCTTACTAACTACTACTGACCTGGTAAAGGAAGGTTAATTTATTTAGAGAAGTTCTGTCTGTTACTGAAGACAAACACAGGAGATGGAGATGGCAGTTTCACTAGCGCTACAAGTAACACCAATGGGTAGAATTACCCTGATGTGTGTAACTGAGCTCACATGTCCTGTCTCCTGTACTGTGTCTAATACAAGCAGCCAGCCCCCAGGCACTGAGTGGCACTCCCCTATGTCTGCATCCTGCCATTTCAGTGCAGTCCAAAGCCCTGCTTCCCACTTCCATTTTTTTTGGCTTTTAAATGTAGGGCCCAGGCACATGCCTTGGTTCCTTGTGCATAATCTGGCCCTGATTATACCTCACCATTACAATAATATTTACATATGTGCAGAGATGTTTGGGCTTGTGTATTTTGTGATTATGTGTACAGTCTTAATATTATTACTGGAGATAATTATTTGGCTTGTGTTTATATTACAAAATGAATATACTGTTATAGTTGCAAAACACTTACATTTTTATTGTCTTGAGCAGCCTCTGTACTGTATATGACATTTTATTACATCATTACTAAAGATATTTACATATGGGCAGAGATATGTGAGGGGATTAGGCCTATTTATGTGGGTATGTGTACAGTCTTTTTTGAATATTGTTATTGGAGATACCAAAATATATATATAAGCGCTGTATTATAAGTATCAACTACAGGAATGTTTTCAACCATTACTAACAGTTAATATATTTAACATCTAATAAACCATAGTATAAAATACATTTTACAATATTTCTATTTTGTAGAAATGTCTAACAGTTTTTTGTGTGAATTAACATATCTGAATAACCCTTTACATTTACCAGATATGGTGTGTTAAACCTTCTTAGTCTCTTTATATTAGTTCAGACATTCATATTGTAGATTTACATTGAATCAAATTGTGACTCATGCCTTTATTTTCATTCGCTTAGTTTTTTAAAGCTTTGTTTAAAATTTAGTAAAATGATTCTGATATGCTTCAATGGCAGAACCATTCTTTGGCTCTATTATGTTCTAATTGTGCCTTCCTTGTTCTGGTTTTTATTCTATTAACGAGAATTAACATTTTGCTGTTCCATAATATAATCTGTTTGACTATCAGCTCCAATTAGAATGTGCTGAATTGTCCTGGGGAACAGTTGAAAAGAGAATTTATCAAAACTGTATTTCATTGTTGTAATTAAGAAAGCACAATTCCACTTTACCAAAGTATAAATACATCTGTTATTTTCCTGTGGATGTAATTTGGGCAATCATTCTTGACAGGAATTCTGTAACTGTGTTTGCATAAGAATCACATTTTGACAATTTTGTCTGAACTTTCTTAACTGCTTCATATGTTGCATTTATTTACTAATAAGATCTACCTTGAATTAACCCTTACTCAAGATTTATGGCAGGGCTGGCCTTAGGGAATGTGCAACATATGCAAGCAACCCCCTACCCCTCGAGAGGCGTCGAACCCAACCCAGTCCTTACAATCAGTGGCAAAATCCTTTCTGGCTATTGTGTCTCCTGGTGGGTAAGGTTGGTGCCAGTGAAAGGACCATTGGTAATGTTCCTTGTAAGACCAGATAGGATGCTGGTCTTAAGACCAGCGATAGATATAGATAGATAGTATAGATAGATAGATAGAATAGCTTTGAAAAATTAAAGAGCATGTCCAGCCTAAACAAACTTTTGATATTCTGGAAGAGGAACCCTCCCAACCCCATTTTCACATTATTTAGAAATCCAGAGATACATCTGAAGGGACTTCCTGAGCCGATCCCTCGCCACCTGGGCGCCACGCTCTATTCCTGTTTTGAGCATTTTTCAGGCAAAAACAGGATAGTCACTCTACTTCCTGGAGTAATGTAAGTACAGTTTCTGCAGCTTTTTTAAGTAAACTAACAGGGTGGTTGGGGGTGGGCTATGGTTCACTTCACTACAGAAAAATAGTTTTAAGCTAGGGAGTGGGGCGAGGCTCCCCTGTGCGTGCCAGAAACCTCTCAGAGGACAGAGAGGAAGCAGGGACCGGATGATTCACTGACAGCTCCAACTCTTCACTTTTTTCAACTTTAAATACAGTCACTGAAGGAAAACCATTTAGAGCAGAGGAGTAAGGTAAGGATTGTTTAACAATACACAGTGGGGCTATGTAGTGGGTTAAAATTTAGTTTTTGGGGTGGATATGCCTTTTAAAGACAACAATGCAATCCAAGGTGCTGGATTGCTTCCTTCTATATGCTACACCAGGGAGTCTCAAAGATTTGCATCCAGATGTTTAAAAACTCCCAGCATTCCTCAACTACAGAGGAAGCCAGGGAATGCTGGAGCTGTAGCTTACAAACATCTGAAGGCACATCATTCTACACATTTTATATTTTAGGGGTTTTTTTCCTTTAAGGACCTGTAAACTCCAATATTTTTTAAAAATGACTAAGTGCCATTCGTTTCTATTATTCACAGGGAGGTGAGAACACTTATTCTCACCTCCCTGTGAATAATAGGATGATCGGGGGACCAGGAACTTACCTTACCCGCCGCTCCACTCGCAGCGCTCATCTCTGACAACCGCTCTGTCCCACCACGCGCCCTATCTTAGGCGCATGCGCGCCAATTCAAAAAGTAGGGCGCGCGATCGGGACAGAACAGCTGTTCAGAGCTGAGCGGCCTGCAGTGGAGCGGCGGGTAGGTAATTTCCTGGTCCCCCGATCGTCCTATTATCACAGGGAGGTGAGAATAAGCGTTCTCACCTCCCTGTGAATAATAGAAACGATGGCACTTAGTCATTTTAATGTGTTTAGTGTTCCTTAAGTAAAATAAGAAGTGTGACATAATGTTCCTTTGTAGCATTACCCATTTAAAAAAGGATTAAGCTTTCTGCCTTATCAAACTGCATGGTAAATGCATTGATCGTTTAGAAAGTTATGTTTTTTATTATTGTAAAGATTAACAAAGCCTCTCATTAGAAGGCATTTTTAAATGTATAGAGATTTTATTGTGCATCCTATTTATGTCCTAACGTGCTTGCTTATTTCCTCCTCATTTTATAAGCAATCAAAGCTATAATTTCATTGGCAAACACAATAAGCAATGATGAACCTTCCTCTGGTCTATCAGCTCTCCTATTCTTTAACGTTATTCCCCAGTAACATAGCAAGCAGATGGTCAGAGATTTTTCACCCTTTCCAAAGTTTCATTTTATTCCATCTCATCAAACATGTCATGCCAAATGTAATTAGCTTAAAGCTTTAAACCTCTCACAGGAGAACATTTATAGTCCATGCTGATTTAAGTGTATCAAGCTGAAAGGTTAGGCAATGTAAATTGGAGCCTCTTTAACCAAATTAAATTAGAATTCTTGGTCTTTCTTCATTTATTTAAGTAGGTATTCAGGAAATCCCTTTGTGCACTTGTATAATGAAGCTTATAGCATATATTATTTAAACAAAGGGTCCTTACCTTTAAACTGAACCAGGCTGCTTCTGTTTCTTATTCATTTGAATACACAGGGCCACACTGGGCCTTCTTGATAAACAGTAACTTTTCACAATCAGCTAACTAGCTCACATGAGAACATTCTTCTCTTTAGATGTTTGCTTTAATTCAGAATGTGAGATTTATCCATAATGCAAAGAAATCTGAACAAACTCTAGATTAATTAACAATTTACATCTTCGTTAAAATCTGCATCTCAATGGACTTGTGCAACAATTATTTAATCTGTTCCTACCTGTCAATGAGTCTTGATTAGCACATTAATAGGTCAGAGGGCAATGTTAATAAGCAATTGTTTTTGAAAACATGAAAACCACAGGTGCCAATATGTTCTTAAAAAGACAATAATGACAATCAGTATAATAGATAATTTATAAAATAAAAGTAAAACTAGTTTTAATCAAAAGTGTGTGAATTGTTACAAATAGAAATAGCAAATCAACTACTGCCACTGAAATATTGATCATTCATGGTTATTCAATAAAAGTTATTCGTTTAAAGTTCTTATCGTTTACAATGGTGCTGATTTTGCCCCAACAAATCAGATCAAAGCTAACATCTGATTGGTTGGGGCAAAATTAGCACCATTTTAAACATTAAAACTTTTATTGAATCTCCCTGTTTATCCTTAAAAATGGTGGCTAATTTTGCCCCAACTAATCAGGTGATCACACCTGCCTGATATTGAGTAAAGAACTTGCAAGGGAAATTCAATAAAAGTTCTTATAGTTAAAAATTGTGCCAATGTTGCCCCAACCAATCATCTCTTATTTAGCATTTAAAAGCTAACATCTGGCCTGGGCAAATTTAGCACCATTTTTAACAGTAATGACTTTTGATTATTTTCCCTGTGTAATGTAATTTGCAAACTTTTATATCTAGGCAAAACGTCCAAGTGTCAGAAACACCTTCTACTTGCAGATATCCTGGACAATTACTACCCTCCCCCCACTTCCTCCTCTCATATGCTTTGAAAGCTCAGAGCTTTCAAACAGGCTCACTATGCTTTTACAGCTTTTAAGAGTGGAAGCTCAGTGAATACGCTGCAGTGATTGGGCATATGTAGCCTCCTCCCAGAAAACCTCTGTAATGAACATGGATAGGGGCCCCATCATAGTTTTGCTGGGAGGCCCATTGATTCCTAGTTTCCACTGGATTGGCCTTGACATCACCTGTCATGAACAAAACGGCAGCATATACCTGAAAAGAGTCTGGAGCTGCATAGAGGAGAGAAGCAGTTGGGCAGGATATGGGTTCTACATGTTAAACAGTTTCCACATTTTGGGGTGTTCTGCCTACATATAAAAACAACATGTCCTGTAAAAGCTGCCTAATTTTAACAAGCCAAATGCATTCAATCCTCAACCATAAACATCAATCACGATACTAAACGCATTAGTGCATGCCCTATAGTCAAGCTATTGTTAACCCATGCAGCCACATAGTCTTAAAGTCATGCCAAGCTTTAATACATTTAGCATTACATTTATTACAATTAGTGTGACTTTGAGACCGGTTTACTTTCTGTAAATAGAAAACTGCATTTCATTCTATTTCTTTTAAAATACTGACTTAAATTGAAACCCTTAATGATACATTTTATATCGACTTCATAGCAAATAAACAAGGTTAACTTAATGAAAGATTTATGCTTCTCTACTTTTGTGAACTGATTCATCTGCTTTGTAGAACAGGATAAAACACAGCAAAATAATCGTAGACCATGGGGGAAAGGGGGGGGTTAAAAAGCTGAATTTACCTTTAACTAGATGTAGATTTTCTCCATGAAATTGTGATTTTACAGGCTGAATTTTAGTAAAATTTTCCCTAAAATTTGATTAAAAAAACAAACGATTTTACCTGTTTTTCTTCCCCCTTAAAGCTACAACACGCGTATTGAAATAATTGACAGAATTATAGGTATAAACTGCCATAACCAGGTACAGGGGGACAGCCAACCCCCTCACACCAAGGTAACACTGCCATAACCAGGTACAGGGGGACAGCCAACCTTGATCTGATTGTTGGGGCAAAATCAGCACCATGTAAACGATAAGAACTTTAAACGAATAACTTTTATTGAATAACCATGAATGATCAATATTCAGTGGCAGTAGTTGATTTGCTATTTCTATTTGTAACAATTCACACACTTTTGATTAAAACTAGTTTACTTTTATTTTAATAAATGATCTATTATACTGATTTGTCATTATTGCCTTTTAAGAACATAGGGCACCTGATGTTTTCATGTTTTCAAAAACAATTGCTTATTTAACATTGCCCTCTGACCTATTAATGTGCTAATCAAGACTCATGACAGGTAGGAACAGATTAAATAATTGTTGCACAAGTCCATTGAGATGCAGATTTTAAGAAGATGTAAATTTAATTAATCTAGATTTTGTTCAGATTTCTTTGCATTATGGATAATCTCACCATTCTGAATTAAAGCAAACATTCTAAAGAGAAGAATGTTCTCAGTGAGCTAGTTAGCTGATTGTGAAAAGTTACTGTTTAATCAAGATGGCCCAGTGTGGCCCTTGTGATTCAAATGAATAAGAAACGAAGCAGCCTGGTTCAGTTTAAAGGTAAGGACCCTGTTAAATAATATATGCTATAAGCTTCATTATACAGTGCACAAAGGGATTCCGAATACCTACTTAAATACTAAATGAAGAAAGACCAAGAATTCTAAATTTAATTTGGTTAAGAGGCTCCAATTTACATTTGCCTAACCTTTCAGCTTGATACACTTAAAATCAGCATGGACTATAAATGTTCTCCTGTGAGAGGTTAAAGCTTAAGCTAATTACATTTGGCATGACATGTTGATGAGATGGGAATAAAATGAAACTTTGGAAAGGGTGAAAATCTCTGACCATCTGCTTGCTATGTTACTGGGGAATAACGTTAAAAATAGGAGAGCTGATAGACCCGAGGAAGGTTCATCATTGCTTATTGTGTTGGCCAATGAAATTATAGCTTTGATTGCTTATAAATGAGGAAAATAAGCATAGCACGTCAGGCATAAATGAAATGCACAAAAAAATCTCTATACATTTAAAAATGCCTTCTAATGAGAGGCTTCTGTTAATCTTTACAATAATAAAAAACATAACTTTCTAAACGATCAATGCATTTACCATGCAGTTTGATAAGGCAGAAAGCTTAATCCTTTTTTAAATGGGTAATGCCTACAAAGGAACATTATGTCACACTTCTTATTTACTTAAAGGAACACTAAACACATTAAATGACTAAGTGCCATTCGTTTCTATTATTCACAGGGAGGTGAAACGCTTATCTCACCTCCCTGTGAATAATAGGACATCGGGGGACCAGGAACTTCCTTACCGTACCCCGCTCCACTTGCAGCCGCTCAGTCTCTGAACAGCTGTTCTGTCCGATCGCGCGCCCTATCTTTTGAATTGCGCGCATGCGCCAAGATAGGGCGCGTGGTCGGACGGAGCGGTTGTCAGAGACTGAGCGGCTGCGAGTGGAGCGGCGGTATAGGTAAGTTCCTGGTCCCCCGATCATCCTATTATTCACAGGGGTGAGAATAAGTGTTCTCACCTCCCTTGAATAATAGAAACAATGGCACTTAGCATTTTTAAAAAATATTGGAGTTTACAGGTCCTTAAAAGGAAAAAACCCCTAAATATAAAATGTGTAGAATGATGTGCCTTCAGTGTTTGTAAGCTACAGCTCCCAGCATTCCCTGGCTTCCCTCTGTAGTTGAGGAATGCTGGGAGTTTTTAAACATCTGATGCACATCTTTTGAGACTCCCTGGTGTAGCATATAGAAGAAGCAATCCAGCACCTTGGATTGCATTGTTGTCTTTAAAAGGCATATCCACCCCAAAAACTAAATTTTAACCCACTACTAGCCCCACTGTGTATTGTTAAACAATCCTTACCTTACTCCTCTGCTCTAAATGTTTTCCTTCAGTGACTGTATTTAAAGTTGAAAAAGTGAAGAGTTGGAGCTGTCAGTGAATCATCCGGTCCCTGCTTCCTCTCTGTCCTCTGAGAGGTTTCTGGCACGCACAGGGGAGCCCTCCGCCCCACTCCCTCTCTTAAAACTATTTTTCTGTAGTGAAGTGAACCATAGCCCACCCCCAACCACCCTGTTAGTTTACTTAAAAAAGCTGCAGAACTGTACTACATTACTCCAGAATAGAGTGACATCCTGTTTTTTGCCTGAAACATGCTCAAAACAGGAATAGAGCGTGGCGCCCAGGGGCGAGGGATCGGCTCAGTAAGTCCCTTCAGATGTATCTCTGGATTTCTAAATAATGTGAAAATGGGGTTGGGAGGGTTCCTCTTCCAGAATATAAAGAAAGTTTTGTTAGGCTGGACATGCTCTTTAATTTTTCAAAGCATTCTACTATCTATCTATCTATCTATCTATCTATCTATCTACTATCTATCTGCTATCGCGGTCTTAAGACCAGCATCCTATCTGGTCTACAAGGACATTACCAATGGTCCTTTCACTGGCACCAACTCTACCCACCAGGAACACAATAGCCAGAAAAGGATTTTGCCACTGATTGTTAAGGACTGGGTTGGGTTCGACTGCCTCTCGAGGGGTAGGGGTTTGCTTGCATATGTTGCACATCCCCTAAGGCCGCCCTGCCATTAAATCTTGAGTAAGGGTTAATTCAAGTAGATCTTATTAGTAAATTAATGCAACATATGAAGCAGTTAAGAAAGTTCAGACAAAATTGTCAAAATGTGATTCTTATGCAAACACAGTTACAGAATTCCTGTCAAGAATGATTGCCTCAAATTACATCCACAGAAAAATAACAGATGTATTTATACTTTGGTAAATGTGGAATTGTGCTTTCTTAATTACAACAATGAAATACAGTTTTGATAATTCTCTTTTCAACTGTTCCCCAGGACAATCAGCACATTCTAATTGGACTGATAGTCAAACAGATTATATATGGAACAGCAAAATGTTAATTCTCTGTTAATAAACAATAAAACCAAGAACAAGGAAGGCACAATTAGAACATAATAGAGCCAAAGAATGGTTCTGCCATTGAAGCATATCAGAATCATTTTACTAAATTTAAACAAGAGCTTTAAATACAACTAAGCAATGAAATAAAGGCATAGTCACAATTTGATTCTAATGTAAATCTTACAATATGAATGTCTGAACTAATATAAAGAGACTAAGAAGGTTTAACACACCATATCTGGTAAATGTAAAGGGTTATTCAGATATTTAATTCACACAAAGAAAACTGTTAGACATTTCTACAAATAGAAATATTGTAAAAATGTATTTTTATATCTATGGTTTATTAGATGTATAAATATATTAACTGTTAATAATGGTTGAATACATTCCTGTAGTTGATACTTATAATACAGCAGCTATATATATATATTTTGGTATCTCCAATAACAATATCAAAAAAGACTGTACACTACCCCATAAATAGGCCTATATCCCCTCACATATCTCTGCCCATAGTTAAATATCTTAGTATGATGTAATAAAATGTCAATACAGTACAGAGGCGCTCAAGAACAATAAAAATGTTAAGTGTTTTGCAACTATACAGTATATTCATTTTGTAATATAACACAAGCCAAATAATTATCTCCAGTAATAATATAAGACTGTACACATAATCACATAAATCACAAGCCCAAACATCTCTGCACATATGTAATATATTTAGTAATGGTGAGGTATAATCAGGGCCAATTATGCACAAGGAAACCAAGGCATGTGCCTGGGCCCTACATTAAAAGCCAAAAAAATGGAAGTGCGGAAGCAGGGCTTTGGACTGCACTGAAATGGCAGGATGCAGACATAGGGGAGTGCCACTCAGTGCCTGGGGGCGTGGCTGCTTGTATTAGACACAGTACAGGAGACAGGACATGTGAGCTCAGTTACACACATCAGGGTAATTCTACCCATTGGTTGTACTTGTAGCTGCTATTGAAACTGCCATCTCCATCTCCTGTGTTTGTCTTCAGTAACAGACAGAACTTCTCTATAAATTAACCCTTCCTTTACCAGGTCAGTAGTAGTTTAGTAGGGAGAGGGGTGCACTGCCTGTTCTAAACCAAAACACTGGAGATCACTCACACAAACAACTCACTGTAATATGGTTCTCCATGCAGGCATGACACTGATGGCTGTCCCCCTGTACCTGGTTATGGCAGTGTTACCTTGGTGTGAGGGGGTTGGCTGTCCCCCTGTACCTGGTTATGGCTTGTTACCTTGGTGTGAGGGGTTGGCTGTCCCCCGTACCTGGTTATGGCAGTGGTACCTTGGTGTGATAGGTTGGCTGTCTCCCTGTACCTGGTAATGGCAGTGTTACTTTGGTGTGAGGGGTTGGCTGTCCCCTTGTATCTGGTTATGGCAGTGTAACCTTGGAGTGAGGGGTTGGCTGTCCCCCTGTACCTGGTTATGGCAGTGTTACCTTGGTGGAGGGGGCTGGCTGTCCACCTGTAGCTGATTGTGGCAGTGTTTACCTCGTTTGTGAGGAGGTTGGTTTTACCCCTGTACCGGGTTATGGCAGTGTTACCTTTGGTGTGAGGGGTTGGCTGTCCCCCTGTCCTGGTTATAGCATGTTACCTTGGTGTGAGGGGGTTGGCTGTCCCCCTGTACCTGGTTATGGCAGTGTAACCTTGGAGTGAGGGGGTTGGCTGTCCCCCTGTACCTGGTTATGGCAGTGTTACCTTGGTGGGAGGGGGCTGGCTGTCCACCTGTAGCTGATTGTGGCAGTGTTACCTCGCCTCCACCCAAGTAACACACACTGCCATAACCAGGTACAGGGGGCAAGCCAGCCCCCCTCACCCAGGTAACAGTGCCATCACCAGGTACAGGGGGACAACCATAACCAGTCAGGGGGACAGCCAACCCCCTCACCCAAGGTAACACTTGCTAACACCAGGTACAGGGGACAGCCAACCCCCTCAAACCAAGGTAACACTGCCATACCAGGTTATAGGGGTAAAACCAACCTCCTCACAATGAGGTAACACTGCACAATCAGCTACAGGTGGACAGCCAGCCCCTCCCACCAAGTAACACTGCCATAATCAGGTACAGGGGGACAGCCAACCCCCTCACTCCAAGGTTACAACCTGCCATACCCGGTACAGGGGGACAGCCAACCCCCTCACACACCAAGGTAACACTGCTATAACCAGGTACAGGGGACAGCCAACCCCCTCACACACAGTAACACTGCCATAACCAGGTACAGGGTAAAACCAACCTCCTCACAACGATGGGTAACACCTGCCACAATCAGCTACAGGTGGACAGCCACCCCTCCCACCAAGGTACCACTGCCATAACCAGGTACAGGGGACAGCCCAACCCCTCACTCCAAGGTTACACTGCCATAACCAGATACAGGGGACAGCCAACCCCCTCACACCAAAGTAACACTGCCATTACAAGGTACAGGGAGACAGCCAACCTCATCACACCAAGGTACCACTGCCATAACCAGGTACAGGGGGACAGCCAACCCCCTCACACCAAGGTACACTTGCCATAACCAGGTACGGGGGACAGCCACACCCCTCACACCAATGTAACACTGCTATAACCAGGTACAGGGGGACAGCCAACCCCCTCACACCAAGGTACAACTGCCATAACCAGGTACAGGGGTAAAACCAACCTCCTCACAACGAGGTAACACTGCCACAATCAGCTACGGTAGACAGCCAGCCCCCTCCACCAAGGTAACACTGCCATAACCAGGTACAGGGGGACAGCCCACCCCTCACTCCAAGGTTACACTGCCATAACCAATACATACAGGGGGACAGCCAACCCCTCACACCAATAACACTCACTGCCATTACCAGGTACAGGGAGACAGCCAACCTCATCACACCAAGGTACCACTGCCATAACCAGGTACAGGGGACAGCCACCCCTCACACAAGGAACACGCCATAACCAGGTACAGGGGGACACAACCCCCTCACACCAAGGTAACACTGCCATAACCGGTACAGGGGGACAGCCAAACCCTCACACCAAAAGGTAACACTGTTCATAACCAGGTACAGGGGGACAGCCCACCCCCTCACACCAAAAGGTAACTACCATAACCGGTACAGGGGCCAGCAAGCCCCTCACACCAAGGTAAACACTGCCACTAACCAGGTACAGGGGACAGCCAACCCCCTCACACCAATGTCCCTGCCATAACCAGGTACAGGGGGACAGCCAAACCCCTCACACCAAGGTAAACACTGTCATAACCGGTACAGGGGGACACCCAACCCCCCCACACAAGGTAACACTGCCATAACCAGGTACAGGGGCCAGCCAAGCCCCACAACCAAGGAAACACTGCCATAACCCAGGTACAGGGGGACAGCCAAACCCCTCACACCAAGGAAACACTGCCATAACCAGATACAGTGGACAGCCAACACCCTTATACAAGTTTAAACAGTGCCATAACCAAAACAGGGGACAGCCAACCCTCTCACACCAAGGTAACACTGCCATAACCAGGTACAGGGGAACAGCCAACCCCCTCACACCAATGTAACACTGCCATAACCAGGTACAGGGGGACAGGCAGCTCCCTCACACCAAGGTAACACTGCCATAACCAGGTACAGAGGGACAGCCAGCCCTCACACCCAGGAAACACTGCCATAACCAGGTACAGGGGGACAGTCAGCCCCCTCACACCAAGGTAACACTGTCATAACCAGGTACAGGGGCACAGCCAGCCCCTCACACCAAGTTAACACTGCCTAACCAGGTACAGGGGGCAAGCCAGCCCCCCTCACACCAAGGTAACAGTGCCATCACCAGGTACAGGGGACAACCATAACCAGGTACAGGGGGACAGCCAACCCCCTCACAACCAAGGTAACACTGCTAACCAGGTACAGGGGGACAGCCAACCCCCTCAAACCAAGGTAACACTGCCATAACCAGGTATAGGGGTAAAACCAACCTCCTCACAATGAGGTAACACTGCCAAATCAGTACAGGTGGGACAGCCAGCCCCCTCCCACCAAGGTAACACTGCCATAACAGGTACAGGGGGACAGCCAACCCCCTCACTCCAAGGTTAACACTGCCATAACCAGGTACAGGGGGACAGCCAACCCCTCACACCAAGGTAACACTGCTATAACCAGGTACAGGGGACAGCCAACCCCCCACACCAAGGTAACACTGCCATAACCAGGTACAGGGGTAAACCAACCTCCTCACAAACGAGGTAACACTGCCACAATCAGCTACAGGTGGACAGCAGCCCCCTCCCACCAAGGTAACACTGCCATAACCAGGTACAGGGGGACAGCCAACCCCCTCACATCCAAGTTACACACTGCCATAACCAGATACAGGGGGACAGCCACCCCCTCACACCAAGTAACACTGCCATTACCAGGTCAGGAGACAGCCCACCTCATCCACCAAGGTACCACTGCCATAACCAGGTACAGGGGGACAGCCAACCCCTCACCAACAAGGTTACACTGCCATAACCAGGTACAGGGGGACAGCCAACCCCCTCACACCAAGGTAACACTGCTATAACCAGGTACAGGGGGACAGCCAACCCCCTCACACCAGAGGTAACACACTGCCATAACCAGGTACAGGGGTAAAACCAACCTCCTCACAAACGAGGTAACACTGCCAACAATCAGCTACAGGTGGACAGCCAGCCCCCTCCCACCAAGGGTAACACTGCCATAACCAGGTACAGGGGGACAGCCAACCCCCTACTCCAAGGTTACACTGCCATAACCAGATACAGGGGGACAGCCAACCCCTCACACCAAAGTAACACTGCCATTACCAGGTACAGGGAGACAGCCAACCTCATCACACCAAGGTACCACTGCCATAACCAGGTACAGGGGGACAGCCAACCCCCTCACACCAAGGTAACACTGCCATAACCAGGTACAGGGGGACAGCCAACCCCCTCACACCAAGGTAACACTGCCATAACCAGGTACAGGGGGACAGCCATCAGTGTCATGCCTGCATGGAGAAAACCATATTACAGTGAGTTGTTTGTGTGAGTGATCTCCAGTGTTTGTTGTTTTAGACAGGCAGTGCACCCCTCTCCTTACTAACTACTACTGACCTGGTAAAGGAAGGTTAATTTATTTAGAGAAGTTCTGTCTGTTACTGAAGACAAACACAGGAGATGGAGATGGCAGTTTCACTAGCGCTACAAGTAACACCAATGGGTAGAATTACCCTGATGTGTGTAACTGAGCTCACATGTCCTGTCTCCTGTACTGTGTCTAATACAAGCAGCCAGCCCCCAGGCACTGAGTGGCACTCCCCTATGTCTGCATCCTGCCATTTCAGTGCAGTCCAAAGCCCTGCTTCCCACTTCCATTTTTTTTGGCTTTTAAATGTAGGGCCCAGGCACATGCCTTGGTTCCTTGTGATAATCTGGCCCTGATTATACCTCACCATTACAATAATATTTACATATGTGCAGAGATGTTTGGGCTTGTGTATTTTAGTGATTATGTGTACAGTCTTAATATTATTACTGGAGATAATTATTTGGCTTGTGTTTATATTACAAAATGAATATACTGTTATAGTTGCAAAACACTTACATTTTTATTGTCTTGAGCAGCCTCTGTACTGTATATGACATTTTATTACATCATTACTAAAGATATTTACATATGGGCAGAGATATGTGAGGGGATTAGGCCTATTTATGTGGGTATGTGTACAGTCTTTTTTGAATATTGTTATTGGAGATACCAAAATATATATATAAGCGCTGTATTATAAGTATCAACTACAGGAATGTTTTCAACCATTATCTAACAGTTAATATATTTAACATCTAATAAACCATAGTATAAAATACATTTTACAATATTTCTATTTTGTAGAAATGTCTAACAGTTTTTTGTGTGAATTAACATATCTGAATAACCCTTTACATTTACCAGATATGGTGTGTTAAACCTTCTTAGTCTCTTTATATTAGTTCAGACATTCATATTGTAGATTTACATTGAATCAAATTGTGACTCATGCCTTTATTTTCATTGCTTAGTTTTTTAAAGCTTCTGTTTAAATTTAGTAAAATGATTCTGATATGCTTCAATGGCAGAACCATTCTTTGGCTCTATTATGTTCTAATTGTGCCTTCCTTGTTCTTGGTTTTTATTCTATTAACAGAGAATTAACATTTTGCTGTTCCATAATATAATCTGTTTGACTATCAGCTCCAATTAGAATGTGCTGAATTGTCCTGGGGAACAGTTGAAAAGAGAATTTATCAAAACTGTATTTCATTGTTGTAATTAAGAAAGCACAATTCCACATTTACCAAAGTATAAATACATCTGTTATTTTCCTGTGGATGTAATTTGGGCAATCATTCTTGACAGGAATTCTGTAACTGTGTTTGCATAAGAATCACATTTTGACAATTTTGTCTGAACTTTCTTAACTGCTTCATATGTTGCATTTATTTACTAATAAGATCTACCTTGAATTAACCCTTACTCAAGATTTATGGCAGGGCTGGCCTTAGGGAATGTGCAACATATGCAAGCAACCCCCTACCCCTCGAGAGGCGTCGAACCCAACCCAGTCCTTAACAATCAGTGGCAAAATCCTTTCTGGCTATTGTGTCTCCTGGTGGGTAAGTTGGTGCCAGTGAAAGGACCATTGGTAATGTTCCTTGTAAGACAGATAGGATGCTGGTCTTAAGACCAGCGATAGATATAGATAGATAGTATAGATAGATAGATAGAATAGCTTTGAAAAATTAAAGAGCATGTCCAGCCTAAACAAACTTTTGATATTCTGGAAGAGGAACCCTCCCAACCCCATTTTCACATTATTTAGAAATCCAGAGATACATCTGAAGGGACTTCCTGAGCCGATCCCTCGCCACCTGGGCGCCACGCTCTATTCCTGTTTTGAGCATTTTTCAGGCAAAAACAGGATAGTCACTCTACTTCCTGGAGTAATGTAAGTACAGTTTCTGCAGCTTTTTTAAGTAAACTAACAGGGTGGTTGGGGGTGGGCTATGGTTCACTTCACTACAGAAAAATAGTTTTAAGCTAGGGAGTGGGGCGAGGCTCCCCTGTGCGTGCCAGAAACCTCTCAGAGGACAGAGAGGAAGCAGGGACCGGATGATTCACTGACAGCTCCAACTCTTCACTTTTTTCAACTTTAAATACAGTCACTGAAGGAAAACCATTTAGAGCAGAGGAGTAAGGTAAGGATTGTTTAACAATACACAGTGGGGCTATTAGTGGGTTAAAATTTAGTTTTTGGGGTGGATATGCCTTTTAAAGACAACAATGCAATCCAAGGTGCTGGATTGCTTCCTTCTATATGCTACACCAGGGAGTCTCAAAGATTGCATCCAGATGTTTAAAAACTCCCAGCATTCCTCAACTACAGAGGAAGCCAGGGAATGCTGGAGCTGTAGCTTACAAACATCTGAAGGCACATCATTCTACACATTTTATATTTTAGGGGTTTTTTTCCTTTAAAGGACCTGTAAACTCCAATATTTTTTAAAAAATGACTAAGTGCCATTCGTTTCTATTATTCACAGGGAGGTGAGAACACTTATTCTCACCTCCCTGTGAATAATAGGATGATCGGGGGACCAGGAACTTACCTTACCCGCCGCTCCACTCGCAGCGCTCAGTCTCTGACAACCGCTCTGTCCCACCACGCGCCCTATCTTAGGCGCATGCGCGCCAATTCAAAAAGTAGGGCGCGCGATCGGGACAGAACAGCTGTTCAGAGCTGAGCGGCCTGCAGTGGAGCGGCGGGTAGGTAATTTCCTGGTCCCCCGATCGTCCTATTATCACAGGGAGGTGAGAATAAGCGTTCTCACCTCCCTGTGAATAATAGAAACGATGGCACTTAGTCATTTTAATGTGTTTAGTGTTCCTTAAGTAAAATAAGAAGTGTGACATAATGTTCCTTTGTAGCATTACCCATTTAAAAAAGGATTAAAGCTTTCTGCCTTATCAAACTGCATGGTAAATGCATTGATCGTTTAGAAAGTTATGTTTTTTATTATTGTAAAGATTAACAAAGCCTCTCATTAGAAGGCATTTTTAAATGTATAGAGATTTTTTGTGCATCCTATTTATGCCTAACGTGCTTGTCTTATTTCCCCTCATTTTATAAGCAATCAAAGCTATAATTTCATTGGCAAACACAATAAGCAATGATGAACCTTCCTCTGGTCTATCAGCTCTCCTATTCTTTAACGTTATTCCCCAGTAACATAGCAAGCAGATGGTCAGAGATTTTTCACCCTTTCCAAAGTTTCATTTTATTCCATCTCATCAAACATGTCATGCCAAATGTAATTAGCTTAAAGCTTTAAACCTCTCACAGGAGAACATTTATAGTCCATGCTGATTTAAGTGTATCAAGCTGAAAGGTTAGGCAATGTAAATTGGAGCCTCTTTAACCAAATTAAATTAGAATTCTTGGTCTTTCTTCATTTATTTAAGTAGGTATTCAGGAAATCCCTTTGTGCACTTGTATAATGAAGCTTATAGCATATATTATTTAAACAAAGGGTCCTTACCTTTAAACTGAACCAGGCTGCTTCTGTTTCTTATTCATTTGAATACACAGGGCCACACTGGGCCTTCTTGATAAACAGTAACTTTTCACAATCAGCTAACTAGCTCACATGAGAACATTCTTCTCTTTAGATGTTTGCTTTAATTCAGAATGTGAGATTTATCCATAATGCAAAGAAATCTGAACAAACTCTAGATTAATTAACAATTTACATCTTCTTAAAATCTGCATCTCAATGGACTTGTGCAACAATTATTTAATCTGTTCCTACCTGTCAATGAGTCTTGATTAGCACATTAATAGGTCAGAGGGCAATGTTAATAAGCAATTGTTTTTGAAAACATGAAAACCACAGGTGCCAATATGTTCTTAAAAAGACAATAATGACAATCAGTATAATAGATATTTATAAAATAAAAGTAAAACTAGTTTTAATCAAAAGTGTGTGAATTGTTACAAATAGAAATAGCAAATCAACTACTGCCACTGAAATATTGATCATTCATGGTTATTCAATAAAAGTTATTCGTTTAAAGTTCTTATCGTTTACAATGGTGCTGATTTTGCCCCAACAAATCAGATCAAAGCTAACATCTGATTGGTTGGGGCAAAATTAGCACCATTTTAAACATTAAAACTTTTATTGAATCTCCCTGTTTATCCTTAAAAATGGTGGCTAATTTTGCCCCAACTAATCAGGTGATCACACCTGCCTGATATTGAGTAAAGAACTTGCAAGGGAAATTCATAAAAGTTCTTATAGTTAAAAATTGTGCCAATGTTGCCCCAACCAATCATCTCTTATTTAGCATTTAAAAGCTAACATCTGGCCTGGGCAAATTTAGCACCATTTTTAACAGTAATGACTTTATGATTATTTTCCCTGTGTAATGTAATTTGCAAACTTTTATATCTAGGCAAAACGTCCAAGTGTCAGAACACCTTCTACTTGCAGATATCCTGGACAATTACTACCCTCCCCCCACTTCCTCCTCTCATATGCTTTGAAAGCTCAGAGCTTTCAAACAGGCTCACTATGCTTTTACAGCTTTTAAGAGTGGAAGCTCAGTGAATACGCTGCAGTGATTGGGCATATGTAGCCTCCTCCCAGAAAACCTCTTAATGAACATGGATAGGGGCCCCATCATAGTTTTGCTGGGAGGCCCATTGATTCCTAGTTATCCACTGGATTGGCCTTGACATCACCTGTCATGAACAAAACGCAGCATATACCTGAAAAGAGTCTGGAGCTGCATAGAGGAGAGAAGCAGTTGGGCAGGATATGGGTTCTACATGTTAAACAGTTTCCACATTTTGGGGTGTTCTGCCTACATATAAAAACAACATGTCCTGTAAAAGCTGCCTAATTTTAACAAGCCAAATGCATTCAATCCTCAACCATAAACATCAATCACGATACTAAACGCATTAGTGCATGTCCCTATAGTCAAGCTATTGTTAACCCATGCAGCCCACATAGTCTTAAAGTCTGCCAAGCTTTAATACATTTAGCATTACATTTATTACAATTAGTGTGACTTTGAGACCGGTTTACTTTCTGTAAATAGAAAACTGCATTTCATTCTATTTCTTTTAAAATACTGACTTAAATTGAAACCCTTAATGATACATTTTATATCGACTTCATAGCAAATAAACAAGGTTAACGTTAATGAAAGATTTATGCTTCTCACTTTTGTGAACTGATTCATCTGCTTTGTAGAACAGGATAAAACACAGCAAAATAATCGTAGACCATGGGGGAAAGGGGGGGGTTAAAAAGCTGAATTTACCTTTAACTAGATGTAGATTTTCTCCATGAAATTGTGAGTTTTACAGGCTGAATTTTAGTAAAATTTTCCCTAAAATTTGATTAAAAAAACAAACGATTTTACCTGTTTTTCTTCCCCCTTAAAGCTACAACACGCGTATTGAAATAATTGACAGAATTATAGGTATAACCAGGTACAGGGGGACAGCCAACCCCCTCACACCAAGGTAACACTGCTATAACCAGGTACAGGGGGACAGCCAACCCCCTCAGGGGGACAGCCAACCCCCTCACTCCAAGGTTACACTGCCATAACCAGATACAGGGGGACAGCCAACCCCCTCACACCAAAGTAACACTGCCATTACCAGGTACAGGGAGACAGCCAACCTCATCACACCAAGGTACCACTGCCATAACCAGGTACAGGGGGACAGCCAACCCCCTCACACCAATTTTGATGTGCGATTTGTTATGTGCTTGCACGTGCATTTTTTCATAAGTATTGGAAAAAGCCACAGAGATGCGATATAAAATTGCAGACGCAAATTGCAATCGTAATCGCACCGAAAACGTGATTTACGGTGCATTGCCGTGATGCTTCCAAATGATTTGAAAAATCACAAGCCAAACACTTACGCAAGCGCAAATGCAGAAAAAATCAAGAAGGTGGCCTAGCCTTAGTGTGTGTGCCAGGCACAATAGCCCTTGGGTATGAAGTAAAAATGTTTCTAGAAAAATGCTAGGCAGAAAAAAGTAAAAGTTGTGAGAACACGTTTCACTGTCCACTGTGCTAAAGTACAAAAGACAAGTTTTAGACTCATTACTTGGGGAGCATGTAGGAATAAGGAAATGCTTTTTCGGTCTCAGTGCCCTGACTTGCCAACTTTCCATAAAACTCGGCCGTTAAGGGGGTGAGAGCCCTTGTGTCTTGTGTGCCAAACCAATTTGTTAGTGTCTCTGTGCCAACATTTATAAGCATCTGTGTGCCAACCTTATTTATCAGGTGTGCGTGCCAACCATTTGATCAAGTCTTGTGGCCATGATTTTACAGTGTTGTGTGATACCCATTTATCAGAGTCTGTGCCAGACACTGATAAAATCACTGGCAATGACCAGATTCTGTGAGAAATCATTGAGGTAAAGACTTTGATTAATGGTTGACACACAGACTCTGAAAACATGTTGGCACACAAACACTGGTAAAATCATTGCAAGACTCTAAATGTTGTCAACCCAATGATTTGTTACCACCAGTTTGGTCGTGCCAAACATTGTCAAGTCTGTGGGCTAATGGATTTACCAGTGGTCTGTTTGCTACCTTTATATAGTCTGTGCCAGGAGATAGTTTACATAATCTGTGTTCATCAACCATTTATCAGAGACTGTGCCAGTCCTTATTAATCAAGGACTTCATAATTAAGAGATTAAAAAGTAATGCGTGGAGGCTCATTTAGGAGAGGAAGGGACCTAACACATATAGGACGTACTTTATATTTGGCATTAGCACCGGTGTGTTAATCACACAAGATCATTAATCCAGTGAGCGATGATTTTAGTTATGTATTGTTATTTTTTATTGTTTATTTTACAGTGTTCAAAAGCTATGAATGCACGTAATTACTCAGTGGTAAACTAATGATGACTTTGGTGTATAAAGTTTGTAAATGCCGTCACTATTCTGTACTTCCTCTTATTTTTGTATTCTGTAGCCTTTTTTTTCCTCTTATTTGTAATTTTTTTTGCTGTGTAGTTGACTTGTACCTATGCCTTGCTTATATTCTGTTACACATACAGGGTATTAATAAACAGTTCTTATGTAAAAATGGTGTTAATTTTGCCCCAAAACCAATCAGGTCTTGATGTTTTCTTCAAATGTAAATAAGATCTGTAAGACTTTATGACTCTCCCTCTAGATTTACAATTTAGTTTAGGGAGTCCGGATATGTTTAAGTATCAAGTAAAGATTGTTGTTTACGGTGCTGATGTGAAGGAAGACTGGGTGTTGTTTCTTCCGGTGTGCACCAATGTCTTGGCTTGGTGATGTGTGTTTGGGAGTTTCTCTTTAAAGGCTCTATTTATTTGAGTTAGTTACGTCTTGTTGAACTTCCCAACATGATCAGCTCTACCAAACGTGCAGTGTAAAATGTATTTAATTGCTACTGATAATGTGAAACTGAATTACATTGTTTATTTGATTTTCAACAGCAGTATGTAGAATTACGTGTGATTTATTATACGACGGCGGGCCAGTTGTTATATGCTTAAATCTATCTCAGCCAAAAGGAACATGTATGGATACGATTAATACAGGCCACAAGTGCTAACACAGTATGACCATTACTATCTATTTTCATTTACAGCACAAAGTAACATGGTCTATAGTTTTAAGCAAAAGTCAAAGAGGAAAAAATTTGTTTTAGGATTTGTCCTTGTGCATTTTATCTTAGTTAATACAGTATAATTCAACTGCCAGGGACTGCTAATGCACAAGAAATCACAAATGACAGGTAAAAAATCCTGGCAATGTAATACTGATATTCTAATAACTTCATAGTTCAACGTGAAGAACAAAAAATAGTTCATGAAGGAAATCTGACAAAGTTCGCCCACCGCAGGATTACTGAAATTCCGAAAATCCGATTTAAACCTAACTGAAGTGGATTTTTTTTAAATTAAGGTTTCCAACTTTTCGATTTTGTTTTTTTGGACCATGAGTCTCTGACATTCACCATTACTTCAACTTATTGGCTCAAGATTTTCGGAACCAAGCATTTCCAAAACTAAACCAAGTACTTTTTAAAACTGGGAAACACACGATAATTAATCACTTTTCATTCTCAATTTACAAGGGTCTAATGTGATAATTTTCAATGTTTCCACTTTCAGATTTCCGAAATTACCTGATTGGCCAAATTTTTAAAGCCAGCAGTTCCAAACTAAGCCAGGTCTTCTTAAAATTGGGACTTATTTCTGAATGGAGAAAGGTTCTTATCTAGAGAGATATATATTTTTATATAAATTACCATATATATTCGATAGAACCATACAGGTACACGTAGGGTACTTATTTTTACCTGAAAAAAACTAAAACCGATTGACTCGAGTATAAACCAGGGGGGTAACTTTCTCCCATAGACAGCCCCATAGATAGTCCACAACATAGAAAGTCCAATACAGAGTCTATTACAACAGGCCCAATCGAAAGTCTCATACACAACCCATAGAAAGTCCAATACCAGGCACCCATAGAAAGTCCATACACAGCCCATAGAAGAGCAAATACACACGCCCCATAAAAAGTCTAGTACATAGCCCAATAGAAAGTCCCATACACCAGCCCCAGAGAAAGTACCATAGAAACCGTCTCCCATAGAAAGTCCCATACACAGCCCATAGAAAGTCCTAGTTCACAGTCCCATAGAAAACAAAGCCCATACACAGCCATATAGAAAGTCCCATACACAGGTGTTGCCCTGCATACCCTTCTATGCAAGCCTGTTGAGTGAATTGTGTTACTTCTATTATTTTTGCAGTCTGGGCGATCTAAGTGAGCACAACAACAATTGCCTAACTCTAAGAGGGTTTAGTGTGTTACAGGATACAGCTTTTGTTTCTCAGAGATATGTTATTTTGTCCAGCTGCTCCTTCAAGCATCCAGAACCAGCCCAGACCAGAGTATAAAGCCATGGGGAGACTTTAGGATGATTTTAAAGGTAAACTTTGTCAGCTTATACTAGGTAATCCGGTAGGAACACTAGTATACTGGGGATTTTTCAAAATGTTTTTCTTCCTAGGAACCTTGAAGCACAACAAAAATTCTCGTTTCTACTAGACTAAGAAATAATAACAGATAGTTCCAAAAATTTCTCAGACCTCCTATTCAGTAGTCAACATTTCAGGATGTCCTCATAGGAGAACATGTGAATGCACAAGGTAATCAAGTCTTTCCGACAGGCCACCTTGCCTACTGCAGCGTCCACCTTCATTGATAGATATCCTGAAACTCTGCACAGTTGGGTGTGTGTCCGGAAGGACATGTTTGGGAAATTACTGATTTAGACTATGAATGGATCTTGGCATCAGCACAAGAAAGGTACACAGAAACACACACCAATGCATATATATTGTAGCTGTAATTGTTGTCAATCAATTTTATTTTTCCATAACATGTTGCAAAGCTGTTGCTAATTTTACAACCTAAAATAGAGTTCCCTGCTTGCCAAAAATAAATGTTCTTGCACAGTGGGATGGGATGTTTGAATATTCAAGGGAAAACAAGAATTGCCAGAGAAAAAACACTGTAATCATTTCCAACAGTAATTGGAACGTGTTTCACACAACACGCTGTGCTTTCTCGCAATGTCTGTACTTGGTACCATGGGAAACTGATACACGTGCCTGTCTTTTAAAAAATGTACAAAAAAATAGTTATTTTGTCCTGTGACACATTACGTCTAAAACAAATGGCATATGGGGACTTTTTGTGTTTTGTTAAAAACATAAAGTATAAAATAGAATTCCATAAACTAATATCATTACAAGGGTTTATATTAGATACCTGTCATGTGGTGTTCTTTACCGTATCTAATAACAAAATCTTTCTGCTTTGTAAAGTGTTTGTTAAAACCTAGGGCTGGCAGAGAGGTGGTAAAGGTTTAGTTATAATCTAATAGGAAATCAAAATGCAGGTTGTCTTTCTGTTTAATGAGGACCTAAAATTCTTAAGCTCAGAAATGTTCTAGCTATCTAAAAAATGAAGCATTTGTAGGGTAATGGTGCCCCTCATTTTCTACACCAAGCTCCTCGGGTTAGGCAGCAATCTCCCTAGTATGCTAAAGACTTATAGACTTAAATGAAACTTACCATCAACAGCAGCAATAAAGCAATATTTGAGTATGTTGTCATTTATGCCTGAACCACCCAAAGTACATGCATGGCATGATCAGACTCTGCCTATGGCCACACCCACAGGCCATGGTTATCACTGATCAGGTCTCATGTGGCCCAGAAGGTGAGCATCAAATGGCCTTAAGTCTCTATAAGGGCTTTTTACAGTATACCTGACTATAATTAATTATGTAAACATTATTAAACAAAGTTATTTTTGTGTCCTCATTTACCCATCATGCTTTTGAATCGTGGATGGTAAATTCAGGGCAATTTCTCAGTAGATTCTATGTTGCACTTATGCGCTCAAATTGCACCATTTTCTGTTCTGGATTGAAGGAAAGGAAAGAAATCTAAACAAATCAACGCACTATTTCTGATATTTCCTTGATTTGTGTGCTAGAGAGAGATGTTTTCCATTCCCCCAAAGCCCTAAATAGCCATGCTAAAAACCAGAGTAAGATAGTGGGACCTTCTGGTTTTGAACGAGCCCGATGTTCCCATACCAAGCTCTTGGGCCGCCATAATTGCATTGTAGACTAAAGCCTTAAAATTTCAGGATAGCGTTTCTGAAAAATTAGGCTAGCCATATACAGCTCGATTTCTGCTATGCATCCGGAAGAGTCGACGCCTGGGAGACAGTGGTAGAAAGTGTACTTACTTTTCCATTCCCCAATATTTCCCTCATTGTATGTCACGTCTAACCTAAACTATTTTGATAGGAGCAACTTCGTCACCGAAGGGCAACAGATATCGGTCACTGTTTGCCCGATATCGGACAAGTTTGCCAGATGTCAGAAAATCACTGTCGATCGTGTAAGTCTCCTATGGATTTGCCCACGACGACAGCGAATTCATCCCTGGATGACTGCTCGGTTTGATACAAAAATCCGGCTGTGTGTACCAGTCTAATAGGGAAATTCACCAAAAAACACATGACAGATTTACCAAGAGCTGCGTGGCTCGGGTGAATCTCACGAGTTAAGTACTTAACGCCAGCTATAGCTTTCATTAAATTACTGTGCAAGCCATGCGCCTTGGCAAAATAGGCTTGTGATGGCTGTGTGAGTGGCTCTTCTGGTACACCACAGTCCCGAACGTCTCCTGTGTGTGTATATGCTGTGTATAGGGAGAACGCTCGGGACTGTGTGTTCCTGATCTTTGGAAATCTTGCAGATCCTGTTTGTCATCTTTCAAAAATCTTACTGTGTGTACCCAGCTTTACAGTGATTCTTTTCCACATAAAACATGGTAGGAATGTGGGAATACACTGTATACTAATTGTCTGTAGTTTTGCTATACATGGTCCATTTAGTACTACTGTCGATGGCAACACTGCTCCTTAACATGTGTTGGGTTCTGGCCAATTGCCACAATGGAAATTAGACCTCAAGTAACCTGACAATGTACAGGCAAAGGAGGTTATCAGACAGAGCGGTTAGCACCTGTCAAGTACAAAAAATATCAGGTCAGGACATTCTCTTTATAGCAAATTTTTAAGGCAGGGAAATTTCATTCTTTAGTAAGAGGGGCTATAAATGTAATCTTCAACCGGCAACAATGTCTGATTTCTAGTTAATTGAAAATAAGCAAGTAACAAAAGCTTACATGGAAACAGGCATCCACAGTAATATGACGCAGGAAAATATGTAATTTTTCTTCAAACATTTAGTGCCGTATTCACAAAGACGGGCATACAATCTTGCCTTTTAGCCGCAATAAAACAAAATCCAAATGAGAAAATCAGCTTCGAAAAAAAAAGTCATTAAAGATGTAAAAAAAAAAAAAAAAAACATTATAAATCAAACAGTTATGTATTCTGTCAGTAAAATCATAGGAGATCACTGGCGAAGAATCAATCATCACAAAAAACATTTGAACCAGTTTTAGATAAGATAGTTAAAACAGGTTTACAGAACGTTATGAAAGTTTTAATTCATAGAAATGAAATCAAGTTAAGTCCCGATTCTCCTGCCATTCAGTCTATGGTAAGGAACGTCCTCATTAGGAATGATGCGTTACATCAGTTGTTCTCCGTAGGTTCATGCCTCATCTCCTGTAGATAAATAACATGGTAATGGCATGTTAGATTTTAGCGTTATCAGAAAGAATTTCATGTTTCGTACTGTTCACCTTATCAGAGTCTTGTGCTTTGGTAAGTTCTAGAAAGATAGAGACCATATTTATAAAGGGCGGGTATCGCTTTTTAGCGATACATTGCCTTAACGATGGGGTGTAAAACGATTGTTAAACCGATCGTTAATTTATACAGCATGGTATGTCTACGACCAAACTTCGGTAATTACAGAAGTTCGGTCGTAAATGTATGATTGCGGTTGTACATTTACATCGTATCATGGGCCATATTACGTACATTTACGTACATGGCCTTATACTCGAGGTATAACGCGGGTTAATAAATATGGCCACAAATACTCACATCAAAAATTGTCTATTGGTTAACATCCTAAATTGAAAGGATATTGGGTAGTTATTTTATTACACTGTAGAGACTATGTCACTATCTAGACCAGCGCTATACTTATTGGTTCTGGAGTTTCAAATATTTCTCAAAGCATAAATTTGGACCACTTTTTGTTCCATAATCAGCACCACTTCCGGAACACAGCTATAAAATACTTTGCCGAAATGGCATTAATGTAAATTTTAACTTGATAAAATAATTGGGTGTTGTGGCACTGTCTGGCCACACTCTTGACCTCCATCACATGCTCCTTTTCCTGTATAGTCTTGTACACAGGATTGGTGGAGACATAGTGGGTAGTGATGGAAGTGTTTCTGAGATGCACGGATCGTGGATTTAGTAATTCGTCAGATCTGCGCGGTAAGCCCTTTATCCTTAGTGTGTGTAACACATTTACAAGGCAGATTTCTTTTGCAGAATTGCCTGTAATTTTCTAAAGATTTTTCATGTATGTACCCTGCTTTTTATGGTTCAGATTGGTAACGAGATCAGTTAATATTTGCTGAATCAAGCAAATTGTGCTCGAAAATCCCCAATAAAACCCTAAACCAGGTTCAACTATTCACTAATCTCTTTTAATTGCATTAAATGTCGGTTATGTAAATACAACCATGTAAAACACAGATAAAAAATGAGCACCAAGATGACCTAAGAAGAGATTCCGAGAAAACGCTTGTATATCATACAGTATATGTATCCCAACAGTGATATACTGAAAAAGATATTGGCCTCAAATTCCATAATCTCTTTAACGGCACTTGGCATGCAGTCTAGGAACATGTGGTCTAGGAACATTTCAATATTATTAAACTTTTTGACTGTACATAATGCAATCTCTTTTAGTGTTTGGTGAACAAAACTTTAATGACAACTGGGATTTATCAAAATGGAGAGAAAAAGAAAAGAAAGAAAGAAAACGTTAATTATTTTTACTGTTCAGAAATGAAATAACAGTCATTTAGATTACCTTTAATTTATCTTAATTTGGTTCTTGAAGTGCAAATGAGAATGTGTAGCCCTCAGATGTGAATTACAGCACTGCTGGGAATACAATGGGGGCCAGGGGCGCGTGACCTAAATAGAGCTTCCCAAGGCAATTATCAGGTTAGGCGAAGTAGCAAATGGCACCAGTGTGCTGAGCACTGCAATATACAGCCAGTGTAAAATATTCATTTACAAATCAAAGTACTTAGAGATTCTATTTCCAGCAAAGGCCTTAGGGCAAGTGAAATGCAATGGAAACAAACACAAATTATGTATGAAAAAACAATGTGGATGTCTTGCTGATCACAAATATGACATGAGTCAACAGATAAAGCCATTAGCCATTAGTCATGTATTCACTATTAGGTACTTTTGGGCTTAATGTAGAATAAGAAGCATTTTTTTGGTTATTTATTTTATTTAACATATATTTATGATCTACAACTCCTATTTCCTTAAAGGGCATCTATACTGAAAAAAACTATTTTAAAATTGACCTTTACTTGAAATTATAATTCTTCCAACTACCATGTACCATTGGTTTTTTGTTGTTGATCTATTTCTTAGATATCCAATCTGAACCATCTTACATTTCAGATGTCAATCAAGTGCCATTTTATTCCAAAACTTCTGCTGTGAGTAGTTTTGGCTGTAGGCTGGAATAGTGAGAGATTTGACAGTTGTTATTTGTATGCCGTTTGAAAGTTGCATGCGAGAAATTCCCTCTTCCCATTGCTGCGTCATAGAAATTACTGTAAAGACTCACTTGTTCCACAAGTTCTTGGATTCCACTCTCCTCCCAGGAGGTCACTCTGCAGACTGTAACGCTTCTCAATATATCCAAACAAAATGCACCTGGACACTCCAAAGTTCTTTGAAAATGTTTTTGTTTATTCACACCCATATGTGAGCTCTCTCCAGCAATGTTTTGGGTGGACCTCCACCTTTTATCAGGCTTGTAAAGGTGTGGAGGTCCACCCGAAACGTTGCTGGAGAGATCTCACATATGGGTGAATAAACCACATTTTTAAAAGAACTTTGGTACGTCCAGGTGCAGTTTGTTTTGGATATCATAGAAATTACTGAGCATACTTGCCCTCATAAAAGTCCGGTCAGATGGAAGGGGGAGTGGTTTTAAAAGAGGGAGGTGGATACAAACCTGACTAGTATACTAGTGCAGTACCACACACCTCAGAGTATGGGTTACTTACACTATCTATTCATAGATTAAGATTTTTTCAGTTATCCTTTTAAATAGATTGCATTGGATACAAACCAACATATGCAGATTTGTTAGGGGGAGACTGGGAATTCACTGAGAAGCTACAGTATGATTTTACTAAGAGTTCATCACTGTCTGTAATTATCATTTTATTGACTAGTAAAAGGTCTAATTGGACTAGGTTCTTAGTAATTCTTTAGCATCAAAAGGCAAGCAAGCAGCGGTTTCTAGCCATCAATATAGGACCTTGTGACAGGATTTATGACACAGAGACAATCAAAAGCCCCAGTAAATCAATAATTCTACTGTTAGAAATGGAAAAGAATGCCTCTTAAAATAAACCCTATAAAGCAGAAATGCTGCTCATATAAGCAGTGCCAGTCGTGTCAATAAGGGTCTTGTTAATTCCTTATTATAATTCAGTTCGCTTCATGAGAACATTAAAATCCACATTTTATTTTTGGACAATTAGAAACAAAACATATATTATGTATATAGCATTATACTGACTTATAAATCATGATCCTCTGTCAAATTAAAGTCTACGAATCTTTTATTACTGCACAATTACAGTATAGAGACATCCTATTATATAGCCTAATGGTTGATTATTAAGAGAATAATGTCAACAAGGTAAAGGGTTTGATGTTGTAAAGTAATGTATGGATGAAATATGGGACCTTATGGCATGTTTTTATTGAAACGGTAGAACATTGATTTGTCATATAGATGATGAGCAATGACATTTCCCAAGGGCTGATTAGTTACAGAGGCGGACAGGGATCACAATCAATTCGTTCTTAACTGTCCCATAGTTGTTAATCAATTTATTTAGTAAACAGTTTTGTGCTTCCCTTAACTTCTTGTTAAAATCCCTTATCCAGAGCATTTTTAAAATGCTGTTTCTTGAAAACCTATGGCCTCTCTTGTTAGATGAATTTATAGGAACATGGCAACCCTTCAATGGTTAAAATAATTGCTTGATAATTACTATAAAAGCTTGCAGAGAATTCGCATTCTGCCAATAAAGTACTTTGGAGGCTAGTAGGTAAATAAGGGATAACAAATGCATGGGTTCATAATCTGAAAACAACCAATAAAGATATTATCTATCTTTAGTAAACCTACCAAAAGTACTGATTGGTTTCTGCAAATTATAGCATTGGCAAACTTTTCCACCTCTATTTGCAAGTCACATTTGGGCTTCAGAGAGCTAACAGTTGCATTGCCTAAAAGGGACAAAAAGAGTGATAGCGGCTCTCGGTAATAGTCATAATTATATATACTCAGGGATCCATTTCACCACAGCATCCCCATATAAGTTTAGTTAAAGGGCATGTCCACCCCAATTGTAGTGTGTAAAAATCCTTCAAACTGCAAAAATAGGGATAATCATATTTGACATTTTACACCACGGGAGTCTAAAGAATCTTTAAAAAGAGATAGAAAAGATAATAAAGCGTTAGACGAGATATTAAAGAGTAGACAAGTATATAAGAGTAGAGAGATAAAAAGAGTAGACAAGATAATAAATGTAGTTGACACTATGTAAAACTAGGAAGTATTCATTTTAAAATATGCAAACATATGGTTTAAGATAATGTATATTTTATGGTATTAGAGAAAGTTAGTTTAAATTCAGACAGTAATGAGGGAAACCATGTAAAATCAATGTATATTTGTTAAGTTTTTTTTTTACAAATACATAGTGGTAGTCAGTGATCATCCTAATACAACTGGGCTATAATATAGGAACAAATGCTAAAAATCTAAAGACACATGGTAACACGATTTGTTATAGTGTTTATTTCTTATATTGTGCTGCTATATTCCATTGCTTTAAAATTTACAACCCGGCCTGCCTTGGAGAGCTTTGTATATAGCCATATGTCTGACGCCAAAACTCAGGAAGAACATAAAAATCTTTGGAGTGGTGGGCCAAGCAAGGATCATAAAAAATTAGAATGGAATATTTAAAATGAATAAATGGATAAAGGAATGTGGATTGGACTACTGTTCATTCATTCTGAATGGGAAATCTGTCTTGAAACGATGAAGAATCCAGGCTTCAATGATTCACATACAAAAGTTCCACATCAAAAAAGTTGGGTTTCAGAATTTCCATGGTCAAAAAATACTACAGAAGATCAGTAGTTTTGACCATGAAATTCTGAAAGATTGGCACATTACCGTACTGCCCGTGGTCAAATGCGCATTGGCGCCACAAAATTTTTACCAACATTTTTAATTATACGGAAAAAAACATGAAAATACATCTAACTGAAGGTAATTGCATTCCAAAAGGCACAATGGCAAGACAGATCTTATTTTAACCAACTGAATCTACTATGGTGGCAATGTGAAACATAATCAGGGTTATTCAATAAAAGTTCTTATCGTTTAAAATGGTGCTAATTTTGCAACAACCAATCAGATGTTAGTTTCAAATGTTAAATAATATCTGATGTGGTTGGCAAATAGCACCATTTTTACGATAAGAACTTTTATTGAATCTCTGAAGGTCTGTCAAAGGGCCACATGATATCTCCTTGTCTTTACTATGATCCCTTTGTGTTAGGGTGTTCCTATTAATTTGATATAGGAAGGTTGTGTGAGTGATATATTACTCTAAGATGAGCAAAAAGGTGTTCACAGGTAGAATAATGCATAGAAATTATAATGTTCACAGTTCTGCAATCAGGTAAACAGACAGACCACCAATATAGATATAGTTTCAACTCCTTTTTTTAATTTTTAAAGACAGGGTACTAGAATAAAGCAATTCATAAATAAGCAAATTCACCCTCCCTGCCCCAGGTACTTTCCATTGTTAAAAAGTAGTTTTATTTATGCTTTAATTAAATCAATGAAACAGAATTAGTAAATGGAAGCAGGAAGAGTTTTGGAATATAAGGTAGCAACATGTTGAAAGGTTTATCCCATAACATGTTAACTATTACCAATCACTGGAGCACTTTCTTTGGAAAACTGTTTGGTTGCACTTATAATCTACCAGACACTGTATTATTAAAAGACGAGGTACAGGTGGGACATAAACAATAGAAATAAGATTGTTTGTCTGTAATGGGTTAATGACTACTTTCTAAATCAGCAGATCTTTTAGTAAAAGTTAAATTATATTTGTCACATTCCTCCAAATGGACACATGCACATAGATGCAGATTCACCAAAGAAACATTAAAGGGTATGTCCACCTTAAATAAAAACTTTTAATATCTTGTAGGCCACCCCTGCACCCCCAACAGCTGAGTTACATTTCTAAAAAAAAGAATCAGAGATACTTACAACCCTTTGCACCAGTGGCTGTCTTCCCCGGCGCCCCAGGTTGGATCTTGCAAACGGGCTGACTGACAGCCACGGGAGCAAAGGTTTGTAAGGTTGTAGGTATTGTCTCTGATTTTTTTTTTTTAGAAATGTAACTTGGCGGTTGGGGTGTGTGCCGGCTTGGGCTATAAGACATCAAAAGCTTTTTAAAAACGTGGAAGGGCAGCCATAGAGGGATCTAGAGGTGGGAGGGGTGGGGGAAAGGGCTCCCCTGCACATGCCAGGAAGAGGGCAGAAACTTTCACACAGGAAGACTCCTCCCATTTTCAGTTTCCTCGACTTTGGGCAGCCATTTCAGGAGAACCATAAGATAATGTTTTTAAACACAGTGGGACCAGTAGTGGATAAATTTTAGTTTGGGGGGTGGACATGCCCTTTAAACTGTCATTATAAAAATAAGGAAATTAAATTGAAACCATTATCAGTCTCTGATAGATAGTCAACAGCCAGAATATCATAAGTTAACAAACAGTCACCTACGAATGCATAAGGTCACATCATCTCTATGACTTGAAACGGTCCTGGCATATAATAATATATATATATATATATATTAGCAGTGGGGAGATGAAGGAGCACTCCTAGGGTTTATAACAGAAATCCTTTATTAAGGCTATCTACGCGTTTCGGTCTACCCCGGACCGTTCTCGGGGCAACACAGATCTGAGGCAACACAGATCTACTCTGGTAAAATAAAAAGTTTTTCTGCTTAATTCCGTGGATTGCTCTGTCTCTATTGTATGCTGGATGCATATCCCTATATTATATAATATTTATAACTCCATAGGAGATTGCATTGAGTTTTAGGAGCTACCAATGTGGTGGGGGGGGTATAGGATATTACACATAGGAAAGGTGTATATGTATGTGTGTACTATCTCACTGTTACCATTTAAAGACCATCAGTAAATGTATATAAAATTTAGCACTGACTTATATTAGGTACAACACAAAAAATACAAAATACATAAACTTACTTACAGAGCTGAGATCCCTATTTTAAAATGGAATGGTCAAACGGCAGCTTAAACCACACCTCCGTGTGCTGCTCCATATGAAAGTAAGTGTTATCCAAAAAAAAGTTTCTGTCTGCTACACAGGATATGATGTGTAGTTGTAAGGACATACACACCAAGGATCCTTATATAGCCACCTCCAGCCTGCGGTGGTGTCAGTGAGTAATAAAATACAAGCTCTCTATGGTAGGAGGAGAGAAAGTGAAAGTGGATGTGGTGGTGCTTTTGAGTGATTTGACTGCAACACAAGGTCCTGTGTAAAGATCCTGTTACCACTGTTAGGAGGACAGATTATGGACAGACAATTTACCTTATTGAGTACAAACTCTGAGGCAACAGATAAGTGTACACCAACTTACAAGGACACACAATATACAGGCCTGTGGTCAAATATCAAAGTAGTGCACCATAGACAGGGACACCCCTGATTACTGCAATGTATGGGGAACCTGTTTATGTGCACTGTTTGCTTGTTGCCAGACCACCAGAGTAACCACTGTGTGCCATGTACCATATTCCTTCCATAAAGCAGTGTTCTGGTACAAATTGGTTGCAGCGGTGCTGGTAATACCATTATTATCCCTGTTTTCTTGTATGTATGTTCTCTGTATTAAGCTATGGAGGCTGCTACTGATAGGATTGATTTAAATCCTCCTGTCCTTGTACCCGCAGATGAATGCCACAATTAGACTCCGTAGCTCTTACCAGGCCCAATTGCCAAGCCTATTTTTAAACCTGGTCCATTGATAGGGGAAACTGAGGAGTGACTGATTGGTAGAACAATTTGAATTGGCAGCCACTATTAATGGTTGGGATGAAGGTGCTCGCTTGCAAGTCCTTAGCCTTTGCTTAGTGGTAAGACAGGCAGGTATACCAAGGATTTACTGTAATACTGAATAATAGATCTGTATAAGAGTATATAAAGGATAATCCATTTCTTTAGGTAAACTGGGAATGAGAAATGTTTATACTTAGATTATTAGGGCAATGCTTTGCAATAACATGATGCTGTGAGGTACCTTCTGTTATAATATATGAGGTACCAACACCACTTGTCGTGGTGACTATATAAGTATCAACCTAGCATGTTTAGTTTCAACACACATGTAGCAGGATTGCCTGGGTCTACTCTCAGACCTGCAGGATTATCCTATTTGGTTCCTCTGGAAGGATGATGACTGTCTGAGTTTAAAATATACCTGTGTAAAGATTCTATTTCCACTATATCCAAACATAGCAAAACATCACACACATAATTTCCATGTGTCACAATGGGCACATTTTTGCTAGTAATATATATATAATATATAATATATATATACTAGAATTGGTGATAACGGGCACTCCATCAAAGACATCCGCCTGGGTGCTCAATCCAAATGAATACAATGTGCAGAAAAACGGAGGCACTCACAGGACTTCTCCAGCAGCAAACGTGTTTATTGGAACATGCGAGTTAACATGTTTCCGCCCCGTCAAAGGGCTGTCTTCAAACGAAGATGGCCCCTTTGACGGGGCGGAAACATGAGTGCATCCGTTTCTGCACATTATATATATATATATACACACACACACACAACACCATTTTAATGGTGTTTATTCAATCCACAAACTAAATAAAATAGGTTATTTTGTATATATAAAACTTACATACATATTTATTATGCATTTCATATTGATGTAGAAGAACAAAAGACACCATTCCACCCTAACATTTTTTGATATGTGAGAAAAATATATAGATATATGTATGTATAGATATAACGCTTCAAAGTTTTTGGATAAAAATTCCCTTTCTCAAGTTTGAAAAGCAGGTGATATTATTATCTCTATTCCACCCTTTTAAAGAGATGTCTCCTCTCCTAAATGAAGTGACAAAGAAACCACATAGGACATGGACACCACACATGACTTGCATTACACAATTGAATGAACACAGGCACCAAGTTAGTAACAGTCTTAGACAACATTGGCAGATGTTTTTGAAGGGCATACCCAGACATACAGAGGTTGCCACCTATAGTGGAATAAAACCACTTGTCTATGGTTACAAACACAAACATAGAGCCGTACACAATACAAAACAAACTAGGACAACAAGGCATGTACTGCTTCATTGTAAGTCTGTAAATAAGGGACCAAAATTCTAATACCCAGCCACAGGGGCAGAGATCCGAATCACAGGCAATTTTTATGTGACTCGAAATATGTGATCTATGTGATCATTGCCCATGTCATTTGATATGTGTAGGTGAAAATACACAGAAGATAAAATCTAGAGTTAGTCGCATTAGAGATGTCCGAACTTCGCAAAATCCGGTCCGCTCGAGGATCCGCGAATTTTCGAAAAAAATCCGAAAATCCGCGAGGCAACCGTTTAAATTAAAAATACCCTTGAAATAACGAGATTTTTCGTTTTCTAAAATTTCCGAAATTACGAGTTTCATGTATTTTTCGGGAAAATGTATTTTCGAAAATACAAGTAATCCTCGTAATTTCGAAAATTTTGAAATACGTAGTATGGAATTAAGAGAAATCCTTGTATTTTCGAAAATTTACGAAAAATACGTCAAACTCGTAATTTCGGAAATTTAGAAAATACGAAAAATCCGCGAATTGGAAGTTCGGAAGGCGGAAAATCCGGAAAAACTCGCCGTTCGCGAACGGGATAAATCCGCGGCGGATCCGGTTCGGATCCGCGAACCGGCCATCCCTTGTCAGCATAAGCATCCATAAACTTAAAATACACTCACTTACCCATACCCAGACAGTTTATAGACATAATCATACCACAGAGGATTTCTGCTTTATGGTATTAGAGGGTATACCACTTACTCCAGGAAGATAGACAATTGAGGTTAAAACAAAGAGAGACCTGCAACAACTTGTACTTGTTTTATTAGAGATGGGATCCGGTCCGACACGGAACCCATGGTTTCCGAAATCTGAACGTTCTGTCTGAAAGCGGGCGGATTGTTAGATTCCGAGGGTTACGAAATCAAGGTTATTTCCGAGGGTTACCAAAAATAATTTGAATGTTTGATAATCCTCAAATACAATTAGAAACTCAAAAGTAAGTTTCATTTTTGGATTTTCGGGTTTTCCCTGAGTTCCGTAAATACCAAAACGCAATGAAACTTTTGAGTGCCCCCATCTTAGTTCATATATGCACATGAACTAAAGTTCATATCTCGGACCCGGATCCGACATGGAACCCCTCGGATCATCCGGATTTCGGGACTTCAGAGTGCATGGTGTTTAATATATATATATTTCTATATAATCATTTGTATAGCTAAAATCTGATTATCTTTCTGGAATTAAAATTTCTGTGCAAGCTTTGATCTACTCTCCACATTTCAAGGGAAGGCTACAAACACTTATAATGTTGTCATATTTAAAGCAGAAATAAATACATTGTCAAGGGAAGGACAAAAATAAAAGAAAACTGATACCTTCTTTACTTAAATCGCTTGAACCAGGTTCTTGACATTTTCCTTGGCTTTCACTGGGCATTGCTTCAGTATTAGCTGTTCCCAGAGAAAGATCAAAATAAAAATAGAAAATAAAGTATTTAACAAGTGGGAACAGAAAATGAAATTCCTTTAAGAAAAGCTATTGTCTCCTCTCACACAAAGAATCTTTACTAATAGATATGAAACTTCTCTTTCTTCTCAGTGGGCTCTGAAATCATTCTACAGACTGCAGAGTTCAAGGACCAGAGATACAAACAATAGCAAATTATGAACAAAGCAATACTTTAACGTTGATTTAACTGTGCTAGGTTGAAAATGCATTCACTTTAAAATGTTTATTATTAATGTTTTAGACAGATTATCGATTCTTCCTGTTTTGGAAAAGTTTTTGTCAGTTAAAAAGAACTGCAGTACGATGGAATAATAAAAAAAACACCCAAAACGGATATTTTAGCCAGGAGATTACTTTTTGATGATGAGAGTAACATAATTTTTATTGTTACCGTATATACTTGAATATAAGTCGAGATTTTCAGGTTTAAAAATTAGCCCGAAAACCTAACCTCGGCTTATACTCGGGTCAAGTCCTTATTTAGATCCAAATGCTGCAATTGTGGACAGTAACCAGTAGGTGGCACTTTGTTAAAAAAATCCTTCATCTGCATAGAAGTTACAGAAGATGATCTGCCTTTACGCTACTTCCTGCTTCCTGTAGTCAGGCGTGGACTCAGCACTGTCACTGCTCATCTGGATGCTGTAAATCCAATGGGTCTTCTCAGTTGGGGCAAAATGGCTGCTAGTTCAATGCAAGTGACAGCTTGAAACATACAACCCTCAGGTGACCCTTTTAACTATTGGGGTCAGAGTGCCTTTACTATATGGGGGTCAGAGGGCCCTTTACAATAGTGGGTGAGGAGAATTGTAAATGATGGTAGCTTAATTAAAAGTTTATTGAACCTGCCACTCCACATGTTTAGACACTACAATTCCCAGCAACCAAAGCATGCTGGGAGTTGTAGTTTTTCCAAACATCTGGAGTGCCAAGGAATTGAGAGTTACTGGTACTGGATTTGGCTATTACTGTATGGGATAATGTAGGGGAATTCTGCTCTCCATTTAAAGGACAACTTAAGGCACAAAACAATACAGAATCAGAAGGCAGTAGTGGTCATAATTTCTACCCTCGACTTGTACTCGAGTCAATCAGTTTTTACAAATTTTCAGGTAAAAATAGGTACCACGACTTCTACTCGGGATGACTTATACTAGAGGTACCTTAATACAAATTAATTTATTTTCACATAAATAAATACAAAAAAACTCATTGGCGGTAACTGGTGTTAACTTCATTGGTGTTTGCTGCCTATAATTTCCAGATGTTAAATGTTTAAGTTCGGAATCGGCAGCCTTTCCCAATGGAGTCAGGGTCACAAGTGCCCCCTGACGAAATAATTTAGATATCAGCAAGGGGGGTGAACTGCATTAGTTTGCCATATTGCCAGCAATTAACGAGTGTGACTGGCTGGAGAAGTTGCTTCCCTAGCCCTAAAGACAACCTCAGAAGGTAAGGATCTCTAAAAATATTGAAAATTTGAAGGCAGCCATCCAGGTTTCCAGGGTTCTCCTTTAAGCAGTGTTTGATTATCATTTTCTGCCTTTTAAAATGAACAATTTGCGAATGTGGTATTTAAAACCATGTGGCTTGATACAACATTCTTTGCTGCTCATGTTTTCATTTTAAATAATATTTTTAGTAAGTGCCACCTGTAAATATGGAGATTCACCATGAGAGAAGATTAATTAGCAATAAACTCACATCTGTAATTAAGAATTTTTATGACAAATAAGATTGTTTCAGTAACTTTATGAATACTTAGGAGCATAAATCACGGATGAATTTAAACTTTTTAATATCTGTATTTTTTTTATTTTTTTTACATTTTTAGTTTTGCAAAAAGTTTGTCGTACTGGAAAAAATCTAGAAAAAAAGTGGTCCAAACCCAAATTATAGTCAAATAGTGATATCAATATTTTCAGTTCAGTACTTTCTATTTAAGGAACTGTATAATGCAATTACTACTATTACCATTGTGTAGTAATCTATGCATCTATAGCTCCCTACTCTGTTTCAAGCTCGTTTTGAAAACAGAGCAAAGGGCAATTGGGCGTAAGGTCACATCTCACTTTACTGACAGCAGCAACCAGGAAGTGGAGTGACTGTCAGCCAGAGAGCAGAGGAGGAGTATTGAGGGACACTTCAGGGGTATCTTTGAAATTTATGGATAATAGAGGTGGCAGAAAACTCACAGTTTCATTCCATTTTCGGATTCTTGGATCTTGGAAATCTGAAAACTAATTTCGATAATTCCGAAATAGCCTCGAATGTCGATTTTCGAAAATAAGCCCGGAACCTCGAAAATGGTCTCCAATCTTATTTCGATAATTTTGAACGTTCAAGGCTATTTTCGGGAATTATCTAAAATACCCCGTACATTAAAAAATACTGAAATGTCTTCCAAAGGAGGATCTGTCCAGATTCCGATGGATCTTTGGATTTCAGAACCAAGGGTTCTGAAATCCAGATCTCATCTCTATTGTAATGTAAAACCTAGGTTTGGGTGATAAACATTTTGAAGCTAACTTATTTTATGTTGGATTCCCTTAAAAGGTTAGTTTTCACGTGATTATAAAACTGCCTTAATCTATGATGAAAACATTGACTTTAATCATAAGCTCAATTTATTATATTGTTATAGTGCATGTTGTCAAGTTATATTGATAGAGTTTCAAATGCATAATGGCAGCTGTCTGCACTTATACTTGTTATTTATTTGTACATCTTATACACAGTAACTTTTGTCTAAACGGAATTTTGTTCTAATTTGCCTTCAAGATTGATACTATCATAGCCCTATGTATTAGCAATTCCTTTAAATTCACTGCAGGTGACAGCAAGATTCCTTTGACCAAAATGCAGTTGTTATAATGATTCTACAAACATTTATTTTCATTGTAAAAAACAAATTCTGTTCAGGAGTCTCTGTTTATAATCAATCATTATGAAGGGAGCCAAAGTTTAAAAACACAGCCCCTTAAATAGGAGCTAAACTCGCCATTTGATCTAGAAAATTTTGTATGGTACAAGGTAAATTGGGTTTATTAAACCTCCTATGGGTGATCTGATTATTTTGCTTTTTTATCCTTTTCTCAAAGCAAAGGAATCGGTTCCCACATGCGAAAAACTAAATCTTTGATTATGTAAGCCTTGTTATTTGCTATTTAGTTTATATAGAATGTATCATTAAAGGCTAACATTTAGCATGCTTTACAGGATATAGAGAGATATAAAGTACTTTTCTTCTATCTAAAAATTTCTTGTAAAATAATCATACATTTATGGGATATAACAGTGCTGAAATGCCCATGTTCACCCTTTTGCCTTCTCTTGAAGTCAGACTCATTTAAGATCCAGAGACAATAAACAGGTTTAGACTTTCAGAACTTTATTGCCTTTCATCCATTCAACAAATATTATAAAGATGAAATAATATTTTTGAATGAAGGTTAGACTTCATAATAAATAAGGGTCATAATGGATGTAAAACGGGTGTGATTTTTCCACAAATCTCATCTCTAAATCCAGTATATTTGGATCGGACCAATCAGATTTTATGTTGTGTGTGATTAGGGATGGCCGGTTTGCGGATCCGAACCGGATCCGCCGCGGATTTATCCCGTTCGCGAACAGCGGATTTTTCCGGGATTTGACGAGATTTTTTAGAAATTTTCGAAAATACGAGGATATCTCTTATTTGTAAATACGTTTTTCGAAAATTTCCGAAATTACGAGTTTCTCTCGTATTTAGAAAATATGCGAAACTTCTAATTCTGTAAATTTTCGAAAATAAAAGAAAATCTCGTAATTTCGAGAATATTTTATAATTTTAACGGGTCCGCTCGCGGATTTCCGAATTTTCAAATTTTTCGAAAATTCGCGGATCCTCGAGCGGACCGGATTTTGCGAAGTTTGGACATCTCTAGTTGTGATTAGAAAACAGCATGTATAGCCAGGAGTTAGAGAGTGTAACTTATAGAACAAAACATATCTGTCCCCCTGTCATTGTTGTGACATGAAATGCTAGGGCCTGGATATATAGCTCTGCTTACTTGGATATTTGGTGTCCTGTTCCTAAAATCAGATACTTGATACATGCAAAGTAAGATGCCACAGCACACAAATATAAATTAAATATTCTTGTAGGTAGACTTGCAAACATTAGCAATTTGATAGGAAAGTCAAGTACATGATAAACTAATCATACTAAACAGGTCCAAAATGTAATCATTCTCATATGTAGGTTAAAACACAATCATTAACGAAAACACAAAAAAAAACTGCTGTATAGAAGCCTTAGAAACTGTGTAAGGAAAAGCCAAACTCTTCTACCAAGATGAGGCACCTTGGTCACATGCCATACTATACACCATGGCAAGGCTGAGAACAGTATAAGTAAGTATAAGTATAATAGTTTACTACAACCAGCAAGGTCCCTAGGTAAAGATATTAAAGGTAGGTTTTAAAGAAGCACAAAAACATGCAAAAATGCTGTTGGAAAGTAAACTTATGGGCCAATGCTATATCGGCCGGATGAACTATTGGCTTAGTGTGTTTCACTTATTAGCGCTGGACGCTCCATTTCAAAATTTTTTGTGAATAGTGTGGCTATTCAAATAGGCTAAGTTACGTTTTGCATACCCGGTTTCCGCAAACTTAAGGCCAATTGAATGAAGGCATGAAAAGCACATTCCTACCTCCCTGTGTGCTGTAGAATATGATTGGGGCAGAAGCAAATTTACTGCGATCGTGCTCCCCACTCTGACAGCCACTCCTCCCACAGACCTGATGTCCCTTTCATCTTTACAAACAGACACACAAACAAATGGGAGGGGGATCCAGCTGGCCTGCTGCAAGCAGCACATGTGTTAAGTTTTACTCTGCACCACTCCTATTCTATAGCACACAGAGTGGTAGGAATATTTCATGTGTCCTCAATAACTTTGTTCACTTAAACAAAACAGTTTGTTAAAAAAAAAACTTTAGTGTCGCTTTAATGAGACACTTAAAAGGAAATCCATGAATTTTATACCTATAATTCTGTCAATTTTCAATACGCTGTTGTAGCTTTAAGGGAGAAGAAAAACAGGTAAATCGTTTGTTTTTTTTTAATCAAATTTTAGGGAAAATTGTTACTAACATTCAGCCTGTAAACTCACAATTTCAGTAGAAAATCTACATCTAGTTAAAGGTAAATTCAGCTTTTTAACCCCTCCCTTCCATGGTCTACATGATCATTTTGCTGTTTTATCTGTTCTACAAAGCAGATGAATCAGTTCACAAAAGTGAGAAGCATAAATCTTTCAAACGTTAACTTGTTACTTGTTTACTTGAAGTCGATATAAAATGTATCATTAAGGGTTTCAATTTAAGTCAGTATTTTAAAAGAATATAGAATGAAATGCCATTTTCTATTACAGAAAGTAAAACCGGTCTCAAAGTCACACTAATTGTAATAAATGTAATGCTAAATGTATTAAAGCTTGGCATGACTTTAAGACTACGTGTTGGCTGCAGGGTTAACAATAGCTTGACTATGGCATGCACTAATGCGTTTAGTATCGTGATGTGTTTATGGTTGAGGATTTGAATGCATTTGGCTGATGTTAAAATTAGGCAGCTTTTACAGGACATGTTGTTTTTATATGTAGGCAGAACACCCCTAAATGTGAGAAACTGTTATACATGTCAGAACCCATATCCTGCCCAACTGCTTCTCTCCTCTATGCAGCTCCAGACTCTTCAGGTATATGCTGCCGTTTGTTTTCATGACAGGTGATGTCAAGGCCAATCCAGTGCCTAACTAGGAATCAATGGGCCTCCCAGCAAAACTATGATGGGGCCCTATCCATGCTTCATCTACAGTGGTTTTCTGGGAGGAGGCTACATATGCCCAATCACTGCAGCGTATTCACTGAGCTTCCACTCTTAAAAGCGTAAAAGCATAGTGAGCCTGTTTGAAAGCTCTGAGCTTCAAAGCATTCATGAGAGAGGAGGAAGTGGGGGGAGGGTAGTAATTGTCCAGATATCTGCAAGTAGAAGGTGTTCTGACACTTGGACGTTTTGCCTAGATATAAAAGTTTTGCAAATTACATTACACAGGGAAATTCAATAAAGTCATTACTGTTAAAAATGGTGCTAAATTTGCCCAGGCCAGATGTTGTTAAAGCTAAATAAGAGATGATGGGTGGGGCAACATTGGCACAATTTTTAACTATAGAACTTTTATTGAATTTCCTTGCAAGTTCTTTACTCAATATCAGGCAGGTGTGATCACCTGATTAGTTGGGGCAAATTAGCAACCATTTTTAAGGATAAACAGGGAGATTCAATAAAGTTCTTAATGTTTAAAATGGTGCTAAATTTGCCCCAACCAATCAGATGTTAGCTTGATCTGATTTGTTGGGGCAAAATCAGCACCATTGTAAACGATAAGAAATTTAAACGAATAACTTTTATTGAATAACCATGAATGATCAATATTTCAGTGGCAGTAGTTGATTGCTATTTCTATTTGTAACAATTCCACACCACTTTTGATTAAAACTAGTTTACTTTATTTTTATAAATGATCTATTATACTGATTTGTCATTATTTGCCTTTTTAAGAACATATTGGCACCTGATGTTTTCATGTTTTCAAAAAAAAAATTGCTATTTAACATTGCCCTCTGACCTTAATGTGCTATCAAGTACATTGACAGGTAGGAACAGATTAAATAATGTTGCACAAGTCCATTGAGATGCAGATTTTAAGAAGATGTAAATTGTTAATAATCTAGAGGTTGTTCAGATTTCTTTGCATTATGGATAAATCTCACATTCTGAATTAAGCAAAAACATTCTAAAGAGAAGAATGTTCTCAGTGAGCTAGTTAGCTGATTGTGAAAAGTTACTGGTTTAATCAAGATGGCCCAGTGTGGCCCTTGTGATTCAAATGAATAAGAAACAGAAGCAGCCTGGTTCAGTTTAAAGGTAAGGACCCTTTGTTAAATAATATATGCTATAAGCTTCATTATAAGTGCACAAAGGGATTTCCTGAATACCTATTAAATACTAAATGAAGAAAGACCAAGAATTCTAAATTTAATTTGGTTAAAGAGGCTCCAATTTACATTTGCCTAACCCTTCAGCTTGATACACTTAAAATCAGCATGGAATAAATGTTCTCCTGTGAGAGGTTTAAAGCTTTAAGCAATTACATTTGGCATGACATGTTTGATGAGATGGGAATAAAATGAAACTTTGGAAAGGGTGAAAAATCTCTGACCATCTGCTGCTATGTTACTGGGGGAATAACGTTAAAGAATGGAGAGCTGATAGCCCAGAGGAAGGTTCATCATTGCTTATTGTGTTTGCCAATGAAAAATAAGCTTTGATTGCTTAAAATAGAGAAATAAGCATAGCACGTCAGGCATAAATAGGAAATGCACAAAAAAATCTCTATACATTTAAAAATGCCTTCTATGAGAGGCTTCTGTTAATCTTTACAATAATAAAAAACATAACTTCTAAACGATCAATGCATTACCATGCAGTTTGATAAGGCAGAAAGCTTTAATCCTTTTTTAAATGGGTAATGCCTACAAAGGAAACATTATGTCACACTTCTTATTTTACTTAAGGAACACTAAACACATTAAAATGACTAAGTGCCATTCGTTTCTATTATTCACAAGGAGTGAGAACGTTATTCTCACCTCCCTGTGAATATAGGACGATCGGGGGACCAGGAACTTACCTTACCCGCCCGCTCCACTTGCAGCCGCTCAGTCTCTGAACAGCTGTTCTGTCCCGATCGCGCGCCCTATCTTTGAATTGGCGCGCATGCGCCTAAGTAGGGCGCGTGGTCGGGACAGAGCGGTTGTCAGAGAGCGCGGTGCGAGTGGAGCGGCGGGTAAGGTAAGTTCCTGGTCCCCGATCATCCTATTATTCACAGGGAGGTGAGAATAAGTGTTCTCACCTCCCGTGAATAATAGAAACGAATGGCACTTAGTCATTTTAAAAATATTGGAGTTTACAGGTCCTTAAAGGAAAAAAAACCCCTAAAATATAAAATGTGTAGAATGATGTGCCTTCAGATGTTTGTAAGCTACAGCTCCCAGCATTCCCTGGCTTCCCTCTGTAGTTGAGGAATGCTGGGAGTTTTTAAACATCTGGATGCCACATCTTTGAGACTCCCTGGTGTAGCATATAGAAGGAAGCAATCCAGCACCTTGGATTGCATTGTTGTCTTTAAAAGGCATATCCACCCAAAAACTAAATTTTAACCCACTACTAGCCCACATGTGTATTGTAAACAATCCTTACCTTACTCCTCTGCTCTAAATGGTTTTCCTTCAGTGACTGTATTTAAAGTTGAAAAAAGTGAAGAGTTGGAGCTGTCAGTGATCATCCGGTCCCTGCTTCCTCTTGTCCTCTGAGAGGTTCTGGCAAACAGGGGAGCCCTCCGCCCCACTCCCTAGCTTAAAACTATTTTTCTGTAGTGAAGTGAACCATAGCCACCCCCAACCACCCTGTTAGTTTACTTAAAAAAGCTGCAGACTGTACTTACATTACTCCAGGAAGTAGAGTGACTATCCTGTTTTTGCCTGAAACATGCTCAAAACAGGAATAGAGCGTGGCGCCCAGGTGGCGAGGGATCGGCTCAGGTAAGTCCCTTCAGATGTATCTCTGAGATTTCTAAATAATGTGAAAATGGGGTTGGGAGGGTTCCTCTTCCAGAATATCAAAAGTTTGTTTAGGCTGGACATGCTCTTTAATTTTTCAAAGCTATTCTATCATCTACTATCTATCTATCTATCTATCTATCTATCTATCTATCTATCGCTGGTCTTAAGACCAGCATCACTACGGTCTACAAGGAACATTACCAATGGTCCTTTCACTGGCACCAACTCTACCCACCAGGAGACACAATAGCCAGAAAGGATTTTGCCACTGATTGTTAAGGACTGGGTTGGGTTCGACTGCCTCTCGAGGGGTAGGGGTTGCTTGCATATGTTGCACTTCCCTAAGGCCAGCCCTGCCATTAAATCTTGAGTAAGGGTTAATTCAAGGTAGATCTTATTAGTAAATTATCCTATGAGCGTTAGAAAGTTCACAAATTGTCAAAAGTGATTCTATGCAACACAGTTCGAATTCCTGTCAGTGCTTTATTCACAGAGATCCCAGATGTAGTAAAAACAACAAAGTACAACATAAACTTAAGAATTCAAGGAACTAATTGCACCAATCAATTCGAAACATATCATACTAAACATTTTAATTCAGCTTTTCAACATGTTCAGAATTCAGCAATTCTAATGGAGCTGATAGTCAAGATATTATGGAACAGCAAAATGTTAATTCTCGTTATAGAACATAAAACCAAGAACAAGGAAGGCACAATTAGAACATAATAGAGCCAAAGAATGGTTCTGCCATTGAAGCATATCAGAATCATTTTACTAAATTTAAAACAAGAGCTTTAAATACAACTAAGCATGAAAATAAAGGCATGAGTCACAATTTGATTCTATGTAAATCTTACAATATGAATGTCTGAACTAATATAAAGAGACTAAGAAGGTTTAACACACCATATCTGGTAAATGTAAAGGGTTATTCAGATATGTTAATTCACACAAAGAAAAACTGTTAGACATTTCACAAAATAGAAATATTGTAAAAATGTATTTTTATATCTATGGTTTATTAGATGTATAAATATATTAACTGTTAGAATAATGGTTGAATAACATTCTGTAGTTGATACTTATAATACAGAGCTATATATATATATTTTGGTATCTCCAATACAATATTCAAAAAAGACTGTACACATACCCACATAAATAGGCCTATATCCCCTCACATATCTGCCCATATGTAAATATCTTTAGTAATGATGTAATAAAATGTCATACAGTACAGGGCTGCTCAAGAACAATAAAAATGTATAGTGTTTGCAACATAACAGTAATTATATTTTGTAATATAAACACCAAGCCCAATAATTATCTCCAGTAATAATATAAGCTGTACACATAATCACTAAATACACAAGCCCAAACCCAAACATCTCTGCACATATGTAAATATATTTAGTATGGTGAAGGTATAATCAGGGCCGATTATGCACAAGGAAACCAAGGCATGTGCCTGGGGCCCTACATTTAAAAGCCACAAAAAAAATGGAAGTGCGGAAGCAGGGCTTTGGACTGCACTGAAATGGCAGGATGCAGACATAGGGGAGTGCCACTCAGTGCCTGGGGGCGTGGCTCTGCTGTATTAGACACAGTACAGGAGACAGGACATGTGAGCTCAGTTACACACATCAGGGTAATTACACCACTTGGTTGTACTTGTAGCTGCTAGTGAAACTGCCATCTCCATCTCTGTGTTTGTCTTCGTAAACAGACAGAACTTCTCTAAAAAATTAACCCTCCTTTACCAGGTCAGTAGTAGTAGTAAGGGAGAGGGGCACTGCCTGTTACTAAACACAAAACACTGGAGAATCACTACAAACAACTCACTGTAATATGGTTCCTCCTGCAGGGCATGACACTGATGGCTGTCCCCTGTACCTGGTTATGGCAGTGTTACCTTGGTGTGAGGGGGTTGGCTGTCCCCCTGTACCTGGGTATGGCAGTCCTGGTAACCACTGCCATAACCAGGTACAGGGGGACAGCCAACCCCCTCACACCAAGGTAACACTGCCATAACCAGGTACAGGGGGACAGCCAACCATGTGAGGGGGTTGGCTGCCCCCTGTACCTGGTTATGGCAGTGTTACCTTGGTGTGAGGGGGTTGGCTGTCCCCTGTACCTGGTTATGCAGTGGTACCATCTGGTGTGTGATGAGGTGGGCTGTCTCCCTGTACCTGGTAATGGCAGTGTTACTTTGGTGTGAGGGGGTTGGCTGTCCCCCTGTATCTGGTTATGGCAGTGTAACCTTGGAGTGAGGGGGTTGGCTGTCCCCCTGTACCTGGTTATGGCAGTGTTTACCCTTGGTGGGAGGGGGCTGGCTGTCCACCTGTAGCTGATTGTGGCAGTGTTACACCTCGTTGTGAGGAGGTTGGTTTTACCCCTGTACCTGGTTATGGCAGTGTTTACCTTGGTGTGAGGGGGTGGCTGTCCCCCTGTACCTGGTTATTAGCAGTGTTACCTTGGTGTGAGGGGTTGGCTGTCCCCCTGTACCTGGTTATGGCAGTGTTACCTTGGTGTGAGGGGGTTGGCTGTCCCCCCTGTACCTGGTTATGGCAGTGGTACCTTGGTGTGATGAGGTTGGCTGTCTCCTGTACCTGGTAATGGCAGTGTTACTTGGTGTGAGGGGTGTTGGCTGTCCCCCTGTATCTGGTTATGGCAGTGTAACCTTGGAGTGAGGGGGTTGGCTGTCCCCCTGTACCTGGTTATGGCAGTGTTACTTGGTGGGAGGGGCTGGTGTCCACCTGTAGCTGATGTGGCAGTGTTACCTCGTCGTGAGGAGGTTGGTTTTACCCCTGTACTGGTTATGGCAGTGTTACCTTGTGTGAGGGGGTTGGCTGTCCCCCTGTACCTGGTTATAGCAGTGTTACCTTGGTGTGAGGGGGTTGGCTGTCCCCTGTACCTGGTTATGGCAGTGTAACCTTGGAGTGAGGGGGTTGGCTGTCCCCCTGTACCTGATTATGGCAGTGTTACCTTGGTGGGGAGGGGGCTGGCTGTCCACCTGTAGCTGATTGTGGCAGTGTTACCTCATTGTGAGGAGGTTGGTTTTACCCCTATACCTGGTTATGGCAGTGTTACCTTGGTTTGAGGGGGTTGGCTGTCCCCCTGTACCTGGTTATAGCAGTGTTACCTTGGTGTGAGGGGGTTGGCTGTCCCCCTGTACCTGGTTATGGTTGTCCCCCTGTACCTGGTGATGGCACTGTTACCTTGGGTGAGGGGGGCTGGCTTGCCCCCTGTACCTGGGTATGGCAGTGTTAATTGGTGTGAGGGGCTGGCTGTCCTGTACCTGGTTATGACAGTGTTACCTTGGTGTGAGGGGGTGACTGTCCCCCTGTACCTGGTTATGGCAGTGTTTCCTTGGTGTGAGGGGCTGGCTGTCCCTCTGTACCTGGTTATGGCAGTGTTACCTTGGTGTGAGGGAGCTGCCTGTCCCCTGCCTGGTTATGGCAGTGTTACATTGGTGTGAGGGGGTTGGTGTTCCCCTGTACTGTGTTATGGCAGTGTTACCTTGGTGTGAGCAGGGTTGGCTGTCCCCTGTATTTGGTTATGGCACTGTTAAACTTGGTATAAGGGTGTTGGCTGTCCACTGTAATCTGGTTATGGCAGTGTTTCCTTGGTGTGAGGGGTTTGGCTGTCCCCCTGTACCTGGTTATGGCAGTGTTTCCTTGGTGTGAGGGGCTTGGCTGGCCCCCTGTACCTGGTTATGGCAGTGTTACCTTGGTGTGAGGGGGTTGGCTGTCCCCCTGTACCTGGTTTATGACAGTGTTATTGTGGTGAGGGGTTTGGCTGTCCCCCTGTACCTGGTTATGGCAGTGACAATTGGTGTGAGGGGGTTGGCTGTCCCCCGTACCTGGTATGGCAGTGTTTACCTTGGGGTGAGGGGCTTGGCTGGCCCCTGTACCTGGTTATGGCAGTGTTACCTTGGTGTGAGGGGTTTGGTGTCCCCCTGTACCTGGTATGACAGTGTTTACCTTGGTGTGAGGGTTTGGCTGGCCCCTGTACCTGGTTATGGCAGTGTTACCTTGGTGTGAGGGGGTTGGCTGTCCCCCTGTACCTGGTTATGGCAGTGTTACCTGGTGGAGGGGGTGGCTGTCCCCCTGTACCTGGTTATGGCAGTGGTACCTTGGTGTGATGAGGTTTGGCTGTCTCCCTGTACTGGTTAATGGCAGTGTTACTTTGGTGTGAGGGGTTGGCTGTCCCCCTGTATCTGGTTATGGCAGTTAACCTGGAGTGAGGGGGTTGCTGTCCCCTTGACCTGGTTATGGCAGTGTTACCTTGGTGGGAGGGGGCTGGCTGTCTACCTGTAGCTGATTGTGGCAGTGTTACCTCGTTGTGAGGAGGTTGGTTTTACCCCTGTACCTGGTTATGGCAGTGTTACCTTGGTGTGAGGGGGTTGGCTGTCCCCTGTACCTGGTTATAGCAGTGTTACCTTGGTGTGAGGGGGTTGGCTGTCCCCTGTACCTGGTTATGGCAGTGTTACCTTGGTGTGAGGGGGTGGTTGCTGTCCCCTGTACCTGGTTTGGCAGTGGTACCTTGGTGTGTGATGAGGTTGGCTGTCTCCCTGTACCTGGTAATGGCAGTGTTACTTTGGTGTGAGGGGGTTGGCTGTCCCCTGTATCTGGTTATGGCAGTGTAACCTTGGAGTGAGGGGGTTGGCTGTCCCCCTGTACTGGTTATGGCAGTGTTACCTTGGTGGGAGGGGGCTGGCTGTCCACCTGTAGTGATTGTGGCAGTGTACCTCGTTGTGAGGAGGTTGGTTTTACCCTGTACCTGGGTATGGCAGTGTTACCTTGGTGTGTGAGGGGGTTGGCTGTCCCCGTACTGGTTATAGCAGTGTTACCTTGGTGTGAGGGGGTTGGCTGTCCCCCTTACCTGGTTATGGCCGTGTAACCTTGGAGTGAGGGGGTTGGCTGTCCCCTGTACCTGATTATGGCAGTGTTACCTTGGTGGGAGGGGGCTGGCTGTCCACCTGTAGCTGATTGTGGCAGTGTTACCTCATTGTGAGGAGGTTGGTTTTACCCCTATACTGGTTATGGCAGTGTTACCTTGGTTTGAGGGGGTTGGCTGTCCCCTGTACCTGGTTATAGCAGTGTTACCTTGGTGTGAGGGGGTTGGCTGTCCCCCTGTACCTGGTTATGGTTGTCCCCTGTACCTGGTGATGGCATGTTACCTTGGTGTGAGGGGGGCTGGCTTGCCCCCTGTACCTGGTTATGGCAGTGTTAACTGGTGTGAGGGCTGGCTGTCCCCCTGTACCTGGTTATGACAGTGTTACCTTGGTGTGAGGGGCTGAATGTCCCCCTGTACCTGGTTATGGCAGTGTTTCCTTGGTGTGAGGGGCTGGCTGTCCCTCTGTACCTGGTTATGGCAGTGTTACCTTGGTGTGAGGGAGCTGCCTGTCCCCTGTACGGTTATGGCAGTGTTACATTGGTGTGAGGGGGTTGGCTGTTCCCCTGTACCTGGCTATGGCAGTGTTCCTTGGTGTGAGAGGGTTGGCTGTCCCTGTATTGGTTATGGCACTGTTAACTTGGTATAAGGTGTTGGCTTGCACTGTATCTGGTTATGGCAGTGTCCTTGGTGTGAGGGGTTTGGCTGTCCCCGTACCTGGTTATGGCAGGTTTCCTTGGTGTGAGGGGCTTGGCTGGCCCCTGTACTGGTTATGGCAGTGTTACCTTGGTGTGAGGGGGTTGGCTGTCCCCCTGTACCTGGTTATGACAGTGTTACCTTGGTGTGAGGGGTTGGCTGTCCCTGTACCTGGTTATGGCGTAGTGTTACATTGTGTGAGGGGGGTTGGCTGCCCCCTGTACCTGGTTATGGCAGTGTTACTTGGTGTGAGGGGCTTGGCTGGCCCCTGTACCTGGTTATGCCGTGTTACCTTGGTGTGAGGGGGTTGGCTGTCCCCCTGACCTGGTTATGACAGTGTTACCTTGGTGTGAGGGGTTTGGCTGTCCCCCTGTACCTGGTTTGGCAGTGTTACCTTGGTGTGAGGGGGTTGGCTGTCCCTGTACTGGTTATGGCAGTGTTACCTTGGTGTGAGGGGGTTGGCTGTCCCCCTGTACCTGGTTATGACATGTTATCTAGTATTGACCAGTGAGTGGGGATCTTGTGTATTGACCAGCCAATGTAGGCATCCTATATAAGTCACTGTGGGCATTATATATGACCAGTCACTGTTTGCCTAATTGACCAGTCCCACTGTTGGCATAATGTATGTACCAGTCTCTGCTTATGGGTACTCTGTGGCAATTTATGACTATAAATGTCAGCCCTGCAGTTCACCAGCCACACATCAAGTCAGCCTCCAATCCACCAGCCAGTTACCTCACCACACCCACCTCCACAAGCCACATCTACTTTTTAGCCAGAGCACAGTACAACATTAATAAATAAGCAGTGAGCTGTGTACAGCATGTACAGAAATGAATAATACAGGTGTAAACTTTATTTAGTTTTAGGGGAACTTTATTAAATGGAAGTTGATTGACTGACGATTAAAATATATGAACAAAGGGGGCCCCAAAAACTCACCATTTGTCTAGGGCCCTATTTGCCCTTAATCCGACTCTGGGTATAATGTCTATTTTACAGTGGGTGCCAAGTAAAATTAAAATGTTTGGTGTTGAGAAAAAAAAGAGGTACCAATTCAGTAATACTGTCACCACATTATTTTGTACAGATGACAATTAAAGGACAATTATACTCACTACCCTCCACTCCTCCTCTTTGGTCAATACCTTTTACCCAGGGTGAGGACCTGAACCGCTAGGTCCTCACCCCTGGGTTCGCGTAACTTGAAGCACAGCGCTACTGAAATGCTGCTCTGGTAGGCTCTGCCCCCTCCTTCTCGGGGCGACGAGGCCAATATGAAGGCACACTCGCAACGAGCGTGCCTTCCTATTGGGCTCGTCTCCTCACCTGGGTAAAAGGTACTGACCAAAGAAGAGAGGAGCGGAGGAGGGAAGGTGAGTATAAGGTGAAACAAGTTCTTTTAGGATTTGTCTTACTTTTTTTGTTACATTAAACCAAACCCTGACATTTCGCAAGGTGTGAAGAGTATTTATATCTATTCTGCAGCAGACATTCCACCCTGGGAAATTGTATAAAATATATATATTATATATAAAAAAATGGCAATAGTGTGCGACCAGTAGTGTTCACTTTGTATGCCTGGAGCTGTTGGTTTGTAAATCCAATACACAATGAAAAGTAAAGTCGTAACCAACGCTCCACAGGTCTTATTTACAAATTTTATTACTTTCAAAAAGAGTGCATAGTGCAAAAAATAGCAACGTTTCGGTCTTGGTTTAGTGGCCTTTATCAAGCTTACAATCTTGTGCAACTAGAGGGTTTAAATACCCTACAGGTGATTAGTGGAGGACACTCCCCTCTGACAACAATATTCTCAAATTCAGTTAACTCTGATTCCCTGTTTCGGCTCTCTGTTATTTGTTCTAGGGGCGTGGTCTTTTGACACAGCACCATGTGCTGGCTGGGTAGCCGTTTCCCGCCTCTGTTCTCTGTTTCTATCACGTCCGGAGTTTGTTTGGACATGTGATAGTCTCGTGTGCAGCGGGATTTGCCTAGTTGCTTGTGTGCGGAAGTGGTGGCGGCCCGGCCAGTTGTATGGGGATATTACTAATATTGACGTTTATGTATTATGGGTTCCGGGGAGGACAGGAGCCGCGGATGCTCTCCAATGGGGGGGTAAGGATTTTATGTATTGTCTAATTTGGTGGTGTCACTGTTTTAGTGGGTGTTTATAGGTTTTTATATTGATTTATTTTTGTAGGTATTTATTATATATGCTGGTGACTAGGTGTGGTGGGGGTGGGTCCTGTGGGGCCTATTTATTCTTGAGAAGTAGGGGGAATAATTAGTCCTGATGACGACCAGGTGTGGTCGAAACATGTTGATCTGTGAATAAAGTTTTTGCTCTGATGGAAGATCTGTGAGTGCGCCGATATTTTGGAGTTTGTATATATATATATATATATATATCTTGATAGATAGATAGATAGATATTTGCAAATAGTATTATAATGTGCATATTATACTGAAAAACTTATAGGTTCTACCTTCTTTGTCAGGTCAAAGCAGTATGTATGATGAAAAAGAGTTACAAATGTTATTACCTGTAACCCTTTCTTAGTAAAATGTTGTTTTTCACAGTTTATTCCTGCTACCCCCTTTAGTTTCTAAATATATGGCTGGCCAGCCGCAAACGATATAATACATAAATAGTAAATACAGTTATTTTACTATTTATGTATATGATATCGTTTGCGGCTGGCAGGCATCATATATTCATATATGAGAATTTGTATTTTCTGCAATTTTTTATATTGTGAATTTTAGGATATGTTTTATTAAATTTACGGTTTATAAATAGTATTGAGTACGTTTTCTAACGTGTGTCACAAGCAGAGTACTATCCTTTTATTTTTCTTAATGTATTGCTCCAGATTTATGAATTTTCTCAGTTTATAAAATAAATGGAGAAGAACCAGAACGAGGAAAAGAAATGAAACTAAACACAAATATTTCAAACAGAATCTAGAAAGGGATTTTTAAAACTAAAATTACGCCCACTTTGTAATGCTGGTACAGAAAACCTTTTACAGTTTTACAGTCTGGCAGGATGGCAAACAGTTATTCTAGAATTTTAAAGATGACCTTTACTGTTTGTGTTTTTTTTTTCTTTGAGCATATATTTTGTACAGGTAATAACAAAAACAGAACAGTGATAAGATTCAAATTTATTCTGCAAACTGCAGAAAAGTAAAGCTATAAATTCGGTAGTAGTATATAAATATTCCAGCCGATAAATGTTTCAAAGTTGTAAATGGCTGAATAAGTAGCTACAGTATGTATTTACTAATTTGCCTGGCTATGTACATGTATATATATATACTGCACAAGCATAGGGAAATTACTCCTTACCAAAGAGTCCTCAACGGAGTCCTTAATGATCATACCCAGTAAAGTGCCTGGCAAAATGTTAATGAAAAATGCAAGGCTTTGTGAGAACAGTATTGGTGTCTATAAGATGTCTATTTTTATGTGATGAGCTATTTTTAAACATGATAATTAGGGCAGCCATATTATATAAAGATTCCTCTGGGCCAGGTTTACTGGAGGCGTGGGCAGCTCACTTAAAGGGCATTTCAACCTTAAAACAAAAAAACTGGTGACTTGTCAGTTATCTGCAAACCCAATTGCCTTTCCTCCAGTTTATTATAGGCATTGTAAACCGTTATATATATATTATATATTATATATAATTATAAATATATATACAAAAGTTCAATTCCTTTCTCAAAAAGTTGTCTGCTCTTCCCTCTGCTCAAAAAGCTTCTTATAAGCTTTAGCATGTGCAGAAGAGCAGTCAGTAGGTGAAACAGCAGTCAATCATTGGTTGTGATGTCAGCTGTCACAGCCTTGATTGACTGCTGCATGGAGGGAGGAGCCAGCTTACTCTGCCAGAATGGGGACAATATAATCCCTAATATCTGGTTAGTAATGCGGGTAATAAGGTGCAAATATATCAGTTGGGGTTGGGGGCAGGTAACTAACAGTTACCAGTTTTTTTTTGTACAAGCAATATATATAGAAATGGGACTTAAAAAAAAATACATTTTTATGCAACAATATAAAAAAACAATATTTTATTCAATGACTATTTTGGTTCATGACCTAAAATTTATAGGAACATTACATGCCTATATGGATGGATGGATTTTAATACCTTTTAGTTCTGCAGAATGTGTGGTGTTGTCACCACTCCAGTTGTCATTTCTTCAAAATCTGCAAAACACATTTATAGTGAGTAAATAAAAAAAGACAAGCTAAGAATTGCAGCTTTTTTCCAAAAAGATGTAGCTCCTTGTGTTATCATATGTATATTATACAGTTATATTAACGCATATATTGATTTTTCTTTAAATCTTTAATCTTACATGTTATCTGATTTCCTGTATAAATGTAAGATTAATTTATATTAAATAAGAAAAAAAATACTCTATATAATAAATACATTTAACATTTTTTGGTTGGACACTAGGAGTGAATGTGGGTTTGAATAGATCCCAGGTTCCAATCGAAACTTTCGGAATCCCGGATTTCACAGAACCCGGATTTTTCGAATTTTTGATTTTTAGCGAAAACCGAAAGTAGACGATATGGAAAATCGAAAGTAGACGATTATCGAAAACCAAAAGTAGACGATTATGGAAAATCGAAAGTAGACGATATCAAAAACTGAAAGTAGACAATTATGGAAAACCGAAAGTAGAAGATTATCGAAACCAAAAGGAGACGATTATGGAAAACGAGAAAGTAGACGATTATCAAAAACCGAAAGTAGACAATTAAGGAAAACCGAAAGTAGATGATTATCGAAAACCGAAAGTGGCCGATTAGGGAAAATCGAAAGTAGCCGATTATGCAAAAATTGAAGTAGACGATTATCGAAAACAAAAGTAGAATTATGGAAAATCGAAAGTAGACGATATCAAAAACCGAAAGTAGACAATTATGGAAAACCGAAAGTAGACGATTATCGAAAACCGAAGTAGCCGATTATGGAAAATCGAAAGTAGACGATTATCGAAAATCGAAAGTAGAGATTAGGAAAATCGAAAGTAGACGAATTATAAAAACCGAAAGTAGACAATTATGGAAAACCGAAAAGTAGACGATTATCCAAAACCGAAAGTGGTAATATGCAAATTGAAAGTAGACGATTATCGAAAACCGAAAGTAGCCGATTATGGAAAATCGAAAGTAGACGATTATCGAAAACCGAAAGGTAGACAATTATGAAAATCGAATTCTCAAGGTCTCTGTGTCATTTAAAGTAACCTACTATTACAAAAATTGACAGAAAACTTTCAATTTTTTTCTCCCATAGACTTCTATGGGTCCATTTTCAAATCTCTAATTTCAAAATTTCCTGGAAAAAACTGTTTTGAACATCTCATTAGGACACAAAGGTGCATACAGTGCTAAATTTCCTGGCAGGTTTGCAGGGATTGTAAACTGAATTGCCTTTTTGAGGAACTAAAATGTGCAGCATCATTAAATAGCTGGTGAAATAACATAGAAAGAAAAAAAAACGTGAATGAAAATACCTGTGGACCCATTACAACATCAGACTGGCTGTTTCAGACTCATCCCTGTTTTCAAATATCTGGCTCTATAATACAAAGGAAAAGTTATATATATATTTTTTTATTTTTTTAATGAAAAAGTACAAGTTTATTGATTTAAGGCAAAGCTTCAATGGAATTGTTTTCAGGTTTTTACAATTCTTTATGGTGAGTATTGTAGGATATCGCCATTGGCTTACGCAGTCTCTTGAGCCTTAATGATGTCTACACATCTCAAGCTAATTGTAATATTGTCTTTATCTACTAGTTAATCCTGGCCTGTGAAAATGCAGGACTGGTATAATTAAAGGGAAAACAACTGTTACATCTAAAATAATTTAGGTTATTTTTAACAAGTACTGCAAGATCTTGGAGGAGAAAAAACCCAGTTAACGGTTAAATAAGGGTGCTGTTGCCATTCTTTCCAGCACCATTTCCCTTTAATACTGGTAAAATGTTTTGACCAATCAGGGGAACTGAGATCAATCTTCCTATGACCACCACCTAATCTGAGCAGAGATTCCAGGAAGCTCCCTAGAGCCAGCCACTAGTATCCATATAATAAAATTTCCACCAATTGTGGTACAAACATATGCATGTCCTCAATCTCCAACACCTTCTGTACCATGACATCCATTGTGTATGTACCATTTAATCTTTCCTTGTCCATCTTTTTTACATTGTCTGATGCTTCACCCTTCTGTTTGTTTGAAGTCTTTGCTCATCTTCTAGTAAAAAATGGATAAAACAACCTGATATTAATAAATAGAATTTAATTGCATTTAATCCTTATATTTAAAAAAACATAACATTTCACACAGAACAATTGTAAAGGTGCCGTATTCTCATTGTTTTGGGATAATACCATGCACTTCAAAAGATTAACCTCTGAAACAATTAATTTACGTATTTGGCTGTTATCTAAGGCTGCAAAAATAACAAACGATCATGCACACTCCCAACTCATGTAGTTTCACAGTGTTTGCTGGGTGCCACAGTATGCTAGGCAAGCATATAGTAGATCAGGAACTAAAAGACTGGAGTTTATTGAAACATCAACAAACACAGAGTTTGTTAATGTTTTCAATAAACGCCAGTTTGCATCAAGTCTGGTGTGCACAGAACACCCCATAAAACCTAAAAATTTTATTCTTACAAGGCTCAAAACTGCTTGTAGAAGCTCTGAGAAAACTCTGCATTGGCCATAAACAGAGATGAAAGAAACTGACGAGTTTCGTTCCGATAGAGTTTCCCAGAACCTTTTGAAGTTCCCAAAATTGATTGAATTGAATTCTTCAAATTTTGGATAGCATTTTTGATTTTTCAATAGACATTTTGATTTTCCGAAATTTCAAAAGGGAAAATTACGAAAACTGTCTGCTCTAAATAAAAAAACAACAGGTTAGTTTCAAAATGGGATTCATAACTAGCCATAATGCCATCTTCACGGCCATGACTGCATTGTTACCTGGAAGAGTGGGAGCTGCAGACAGAGTGGGGAGATATTTGGCACATTGAGCTATTTAAGTATAATGATTTTTAGGATTTGTTGGGTGTATTGTCACCATACAAAATTTGATTTTGGGGGTTCATTTTCTCTTAAAGAAAGACCATTTTAATAAAATAGTCTTGGATACAGTTAATGTATCAGCTACTGTTTTCCAACTGGCATTCAAATAACACACAAATCTCTTTGTAATCTATTGTATTCAGTTAGATCAACTTAAAGGATAATTTTAAAAAAATGTAAAGTACCTGGGGCAGGGATGTAGTATTGATATTCCTACCCCACAAATTAATTTGGGTAAGGAGCTGCAGCACTAACAGTTTTTTGTCAGGGGAGGTAGGAACTACAAGTCCTATATCCTCCTTGTCCCAAGTTCTTTACATTTTAACTATATTTAAAAAAAAAACCAACTTTATAAACACAATAGTTATCCTTTTAAGTTTGATCTAACTGAATACAAAAGACCATGACCTGGATGAATGAGAACCTTTAAAAGCACAACAATCTCTTGAATCTATACTCAAGGTGTGTGACACTGGATAAACTATATTCATATAAGGATCCGCACAAAAATAACTCAATGGCTGTCATAAAATGAAATACCAATACTATATGAATAAAAATGAAATGCTTTCAGCCACCTCATTTTGAGTTTAGAAGTTTAGTGCACGAAAGACTGAAATGACAAGGCTAACAAACAATACTTTATAATTTGACAGGACGGGCCTGTATTTGTTATTTGGAATACATAATTTAATCAGGGGTGCCTTTATTAAATGGGTTATTCATGAGAGATGCTGGATTTATAAAAAGCTTGACAGTTTTACGGTTGTCCAAACAAACAGATGAAACACTCACTGTTGTGATAGTGTTGATACAATGGGGTTTAATGTACGGATCATTATTTATTTGGAATAAACAGTCATATTAATTGAGCAAATATATACAGATAGGGCAGACTTATTCCATTTGGTAAGATTTAGGAAACATAATTTGCAAGCTGAATATGTGTCAAATCAGGATGTTTATTAATTGATGTTGTATTAATTGCAGGTAACACATGCAAACCACAGCTCATTTGCAGGCCCTGGTAAACCATGATGTATAATATTTTTATGTTTATTAATAATTATATTGTGGAATCATTTTACTAAATTTAAAACAAGATCTTTAACACTTGTATAGTTTAAAGTACCATGAAGTAAAGAGGTTTGTAGAGGGTCCACAAAACTTGCTTGATGACATTCTTACGGAAAATGTCAGAGGTTGGATAGTAAGTCCAGGTGACAATCAACAAGTTTGCTTTAGTAGTTTACAATACTACGTATGGAAACTCTTTTTTAGTAATTCCACTTTTTTTCTTTACCTTTTCAAAGTGTGCATTTTTCATTATAAACATTATAATACCGAGCATAATCTAGCGATGTGATGTTTATTATTAATATTTTTCCAGTGCTATAGAGAAGACAGCGAATCACAAGGCCCCAAAACTGCCTACCCAGAAAAAATAAGTATGGTATACCAATTACTTCTTTTACAGTAAAAAAACGACATATCATAGAATATTTTTTTCCTACACAATGACTGGGGACATTTCTTTCTCGTAAATTTTATGTGCGCAGAATTGTAAAGATGAAAAAAGTAAAAAAGCGAGATAAAGTTCTCCCAGGCAAAAACACAGTAAGGTGCGCTCTAAGCATTCTGTCATATACACTAAACCTTAGAATAATAATACATCACCAGCAGGTGAAATGAGGTGTCTCATCACACAATGAACAATAACCCTGTCAAAACTGTAGAAGTCGACAAAAACAATACACAATGTGTTTGCAGTAATTATGCCCAAGTATTAACGTTGCTGGAAGTTTGTATATAAATGAGTAATAGGGAGAATAAATATGAAGGGGGAGTAGTTATATTGCAAACTTTCAATACTCACTAGAGGACAAAAGTAAAAGTTACTAAAAAACTTTCTTAAGGTAAGTCCTAGACAGGGTAACAATAATTAGTAATGTTGTTAATAGGAGATGGACCAAACCGAGCTCGAACTCGAGTTCGGGCCGAACTAGTAAATTTTTTCGGATCGCAGCTGTGTTTTAGATAATTATCGAATTCACGAGCCATTCGTTAACCCAGAATGTATCATTTGGTAACCCGGAAAGTATCATTAGTTTTCGGTAACCCTCGAATGTATGGATCATTTTTGCTAACCCTCGAATGTAGCCTTCGAAATTCGCTAACCCTCAAAAGTATCATTTATTTTCGGTAACCTCGAATAAATAGATCGTTTTCGCTAACCCTAGAATGTACGTTCGCTAACCTTCGACTGTAGCCTTCGATTTCGGTAACCCTCGAAAGTATTATTCATTTTTGTTACCCTCGAATATATAGTTCGTTTTCGCTAACCATAGAATGTATCGTCGCTAACCCTCTAATGTAGCCTTCGTTTTCGGTAACCTCGAAAGTATTATTCATTTTCGGTAACCCTGAATACATAGATTGTTTCGCTAACCTAGAATGTATCATTCGCTAACCCCACTGTAGCCTTTGATTTTCGGTAACCCTCGAAAGATCAATCATTTTCGGTAACCCTCGAATGTATAGATCGTTTCGCTAACCCTAAAATGTATCATTCACTAACCCTCGAATGTAACCTTCGAATTTGGTAACCCCTCAAATTATCGTTCGTCTTTGATAACCCTCCAAATTTATGCTTCTCTTGATAAACCTCTAATGTAGCTTGCTTAACCTGACAATTGCCCGATCATAAAGAAAGAAGTGTTTAATCAGATTTTGGTGATGCGACGTGTTCCCAGACCATTCCCAGGTGCACAGCCATTTACAGTTACCATTTGCTAGTTTATCTGTAAAAACATCCAAACTTTTTCAAACTATCTCTCCTCATTGACTTTTTGAAGTATGGCCATCTCTGTGTATAAGGATGACAGATAATGTAACATCTTTACTTGAGCATATTGTCCATGAACTAAAGTGAAATACCGACAGGGTAATTTTGCAATTGAAATCACTAATTATGTGACACATTTATGTCTATATTTATTTATAATAATTTCTCATGTCTGCCTTTGGAAAATGAATGCAAACAATGTAGCCAACGGCACATGGAAATGTCATTAACATTAAGGTATTTTTTTTGTAAAAGTTTCAGAATATTCTATTTTTAATCTGATCTTAAATAAAATGATCTGTATGTGTTGCACTGTGGAGATATCATGCTATTTCCATGCAATTTATTTTTGTCACAGGAAAGATAATTAATTTAATGGTTACTCTTATTTTGAATGAACTAATTAATCTAAATGGTAGGACCCATAGTATTGCTATGACCTACATGAGTAATACATAATTCACACATGTCCAATTGACAATGCTATGCATATTGTATATTAAAAGACAAATTAAAAACATCAAAAGGTCTTGTTGTAAAAAGGGTTTCAATACCTAATAGTTTAGTCTTTACACACAATATATCGTACCTGCCAGATATGAAATTGAAGGGGCTGTTTGTCCGATTAATAAACAAAAAACTGGTCAATGTCGTTTACCTGGATAATTATTTGTGTTTTTTTTTTCTCACACCAAGGTAACACTGCCATAACCAGGTACAGGGGGACAGCCATCAGTGTCATGCCTGCATGGAGAAACCATATTACAGTGAGTTGTTTGTGTGAGTGATCTCCAGTGTTTGTGTTTAGTAACAGGCAGTGCACCCCTCTCCCTTACTAACTACTACTGACCTGGTAAAGGAAGGGTTAATTTATTTAGAGAAGTTCTGTCTGTTACTGAAGACAAACACAGGAGATGGAGATGGCAGTTTCACTAGCAGCTACAAGTACAACCAATGGGTAGAATTACCCTGATGTGTGTAACTGAGCTCACATGTCCTGTCTCCTGTACTGTGTCTAATACAAGCAGCCACGCCCCCAGGCACTGAGTGGCACTCCCCTATGTCTGCATCCTGCCATTTCAGTGCAGTCCAAAGCCCTGCTTCCGCACTTCCATTTTTTTTGGCTTTTAAATGTAGGGCCCCAGGCACATGCCTTGGTTTCCTTGTGCATAATCTGGCCCTGATTATACCTCACCATTACTAAATATATTTACATATGTGCAGAGATGTTTGGGCTTGTGTATTTATGTGATTATGTGTACAGTCTTAATATTATTACTGGAGATAATTATTTGGCTTGTGTTTATATTACAAAATGAATATACTGTTATAGTTGCAAAACACTTAACATTTTTATTGTTCTTGAGCAGCCTCTGTACTGTATGTGACATTTTATTACATCATTACTAAAGATATTTACATATGGGCAGAGATATGTGAGGGGATATAGGCCTATTTATGTGGGTATGTGTACAGTCTTTTTTGAATATTGTTATTGGAGATACCAAAATATATATATATAGCTGCTGTATTATAAGTATCAACTACAGGAATGTTATTCAACCATTATTCTAACAGTTAATATATTTATACATCTAATAAACCATAGATATAAAAATACATTTTTACAATATTTCTATTTTGTAGAAATGTCTAACAGTTTTCTTTGTGTGAATTAACATATCTGAATAACCCTTTACATTTACCAGATATGGTGTGTTAAACCTTCTTAGTCTCTTTATATTAGTTCAGACATTCATATTGTAAGATTTACATTAGAATCAAATTGTGACTCATGCCTTTATTTTCATTGCTTAGTTGTATTTAAAGCTCTTGTTTTAAATTTAGTAAAATGATTCTGATATGCTTCAATGGCAGAACCATTCTTTGGCTCTATTATGTTCTAATTGTGCCTTCCTTGTTCTTGGTTTTTATTGTTCTATTAACAGAGAATTAACATTTTGCTGTTCCATAATATAATCTGTTTGACTATCAGCTCCAATTAGAATGTGCTGAATTGTCCTGGGGAACAGTTGAAAAGAGAATTTATCAAAACTGTATTTCATTGTTGTAATTAAGAAAGCACAATTCCACATTTACCAAAGTATAAATACATCTGTTATTTTCCTGTGGATGTAATTTGAGGCAATCATTCTTGACAGGAATTCTGTAACTGTGTTTGCATAAGAATCACATTTTGACAATTTTGTCTGAACTTTCTTAACTGCTTCATATGTTGCATTTAATTTACTAATAAGATCTACCTTGAATTAACCCTTACTCAAGATTTAATGGCAGGGCTGGCCTTAGGGGAATGTGCAACATATGCAAGCAACCCCCTACCCCTCGAGAGGCAGTCGAACCCAACCCAGTCCTTAACAATCAGTGGCAAAATCCTTTCTGGCTATTGTGTCTCCTGGTGGGTAGAGTTGGTGCCAGTGAAAGGACCATTGGTAATGTTCCTTGTAAGACCAGATAGGATGCTGGTCTTAAGACCAGCGATAGATAGATAGATAGATAGATAGATAGATAGATAGATAGATAGATAGATAGATAGAATAGCTTTGAAAAATTAAAGAGCATGTCCAGCCTAAACAAAACTTTTGATATTCTGGAAGAGGAACCCTCCCAACCCCATTTTCACATTATTTAGAAATCTCAGAGATACATCTGAAGGGACTTACCTGAGCCGATCCCTCGCCACCTGGGCGCCACGCTCTATTCCTGTTTTGAGCATGTTTCAGGCAAAAACAGGATAGTCACTCTACTTCCTGGAGTAATGTAAGTACAGTTCTGCAGCTTTTTTAAGTAAACTAACAGGGTGGTTGGGGGTGGGCTATGGTTCACTTCACTACAGAAAAATAGTTTTAAGCTAGGGAGTGGGGCGGAGGGCTCCCCTGTGCGTGCCAGAAACCTCTCAGAGGACAGAGAGGAAGCAGGGACCGGATGATTCACTGACAGCTCCAACTCTTCACTTTTTTCAACTTTAAATACAGTCACTGAAGGAAAACCATTTAGAGCAGAGGAGTAAGGTAAGGATTGTTTAACAATACACAGTGGGGCTAGTAGTGGGTTAAAATTTAGTTTTTGGGGTGGATATGCCTTTTAAAGACAACAATGCAATCCAAGGTGCTGGATTGCTTCCTTCTATATGCTACACCAGGGAGTCTCAAAAGATGTGCATCCAGATGTTTAAAAACTCCCAGCATTCCTCAACTACAGAGGGAAGCCAGGGAATGCTGGGAGCTGTAGCTTACAAACATCTGAAGGCACATCATTCTACACATTTTATATTTTAGGGGTTTTTTTTCCTTTAAAGGACCTGTAAACTCCAATATTTTTTAAAAATGACTAAGTGCCATTCGTTTCTATTATTCACAGGGAGGTGAGAACACTTATTCTCACCTCCCTGTGAATAATAGGATGATCGGGGGACCAGGAACTTACCTTACCCGCCGCTCCACTCGCAGCCGCTCAGTCTCTGACAACCGCTCTGTCCCGACCACGCGCCCTATCTTAGGCGCATGCGCGCCAATTCAAAAGATAGGGCGCGCGATCGGGACAGAACAGCTGTTCAGAGACTGAGCGGCTGCAAGTGGAGCGGCGGGTAAGGTAAGTTCCTGGTCCCCCGATCGTCCTATTATTCACAGGGAGGTGAGAATAAGCGTTCTCACCTCCCTGTGAATAATAGAAACGAATGGCACTTAGTCATTTTAATGTGTTTAGTGTTCCTTTAAGTAAAATAAGAAGTGTGACATAATGTTCCTTTGTAGGCATTACCCATTTAAAAAAGGATTAAAGCTTTCTGCCTTATCAAACTGCATGGTAAATGCATTGATCGTTTAGAAAGTTATGTTTTTTATTATTGTAAAGATTAACAGAAGCCTCTCATTAGAAGGCATTTTTAAATGTATAGAGATTTTTTTTGTGCATTTCCTATTTATTGCCTGACGTGCTATGCTTATTTTCCTCATTTTATAAGCAATCAAAGCTATAATTTCATTGGCAAACACAATAAGCAATGATGAACCTTCCTCTGGGTCTATCAGCTCTCCTATTCTTTAACGTTATTCCCCCAGTAACATAGCAAGCAGATGGTCAGAGATTTTTCACCCTTTCCAAAGTTTCATTTTATTCCCATCTCATCAAACATGTCATGCCAAATGTAATTAGCTTAAAGCTTTAAACCTCTCACAGGAGAACATTTATAGTCCATGCTGATTTTAAGTGTATCAAGCTGAAAGGTTAGGCAAATGTAAATTGGAGCCTCTTTAACCAAATTAAATTTAGAATTCTTGGTCTTTCTTCATTTAGTATTTAAGTAGGTATTCAGGAAATCCCTTTGTGCACTTGTATAATGAAGCTTATAGCATATATTATTTAACAAAGGGTCCTTACCTTTAAACTGAACCAGGCTGCTTCTGTTTCTTATTCATTTGAATCACAAGGGCCACACTGGGCCATCTTGATTAAACAGTAACTTTTCACAATCAGCTAACTAGCTCACTGAGAACATTCTTCTCTTTAGAATGTTTGCTTTAATTCAGAATGTGAGATTTATCCATAATGCAAAGAAATCTGAACAAACTCTAGATTAATTAACAATTTACATCTTCATTAAAATCTGCATCTCAATGGACTTGTGCAACAATTATTTAATCTGTTCCTACCTGTCAATGAGTCTTGATTAGCACATTAATAGGTCAGAGGGCAATGTTAAATAAGCAATTGTTTTTGAAAACATGAAAACATCAGGTGCCAATATGTTCTTAAAAAGGCAAATAATGACAAATCAGTATAATAGATCATTTATTAAAATAAAAGTAAAACTAGTTTTAATCAAAAGTGGTGTGAATTGTTACAAATAGAAATAGCAAATCAACTACTGCCACTGAAATATTGATCATTCATGGTTATTCAATAAAAGTTATTCGTTTAAAGTTCTTATCGTTTACAATGGTGCTGATTTTGCCCCAACAAATCAGATCAAAGCTAACATCTGATTGGTTGGGGCAAAATTAGCACCATTTTAAACATTAAGAACTTTTATTGAATCTCCCTGTTTATCCTTAAAAATGGTGCTAATTTTGCCCCAACTAATCAGGTGATCACACCTGCCTGATATTGAGTAAAGAACTTGCAAGGGAAATTCAATAAAAGTTCTTATAGTTAAAAATTGTGCCAATGTTGCCCCAACCAATCATCTCTTATTTAGCATTTAAAAGCTAACATCTGGCCTGGGCAAATTTAGCACCATTTTTAACAGTAATGACTTTTATTGAATTTCCCTGTGTAATGTAATTTGCAAAACTTTTATATCTAGGCAAAACGTCCAAGTGTCAGAACACCTTCTACTTGCAGATATCCTGGACAATTACTACCCTCCCCCCACTTCCTCCTCTCATGAATGCTTTGAAAGCTCAGAGCTTTCAAACAGGCTCACTATGCTTTTACAGCTTTTAAGAGTGGAAGCTCAGTGAATACGCTGCAGTGATTGGGCATATGTAGCCTCCTCCCAGAAAACCTCTGTAGATGAAGCATGGATAGGGGCCCCATCATAGTTTTGCTGGGAGGCCCATTGATTCCTAGTTATGCCACTGGATTGGCCTTGACATCACCTGTCATGAACAAAACGGCAGCATATACCTGGAAGAGTCTGGAGCTGCATAGAGGAGAGAAGCAGTTGGGCAGGATATGGGTTCTGACATGTATAACAGTTTCCACATTTTAGAGGGTGTTCTGCCTACATATAAAAACAACATGTCCTGTAAAAGCTGCCTAATTTTAACATCAGCCAAATGCATTCAAATCCTCAACCATAAACATCAATCACGATACTAAACGCATTAGTGCATTGCCCTATAGTCAAGCTATTGTTAACCCATGCAGCCAACACGTAGTCTTAAAGTCATGCCAAGCTTTAATACATTTAGCATTACATTTATTACAATTAGTGTGACTTTGAGACCGGTTTACTTTCTGTAAATAGAAAACGGCATTTCATTCTATATTCTTTTAAAATACTGACTTAAATTGAAACCCTTAATGATACATTTTATATCGACTTCATAGCAAAGTAACAAGGTTAACGTAATGAAAGATTTATGCTTCTCACTTTTGTGAACTGATTCATCTGCTTTGTAGAACAGGATAAAACAGCAAAATAATCATGTAGACCATGGGGGAAAGGGAGGGGGTTAAAAAGCTGAATTTACCTTTAACTAGATGTAGATTTTCTACATGAAATTGTGAGTTTACAGGCTGAATGTTAGTAAAATTTTCCCTAAAATTTGATTAAAAAAACAAACGATTTTACCTGTTTCTTCTCCCTTAAAGCTACAACAGCGTATTGAAATAATTGACAGAATTATAGGTATAAAATTCATGGATTTCCTTTTAAGTGTCTCATTAAAGCGACACTAAAGTTTTTTTTTTAACAAACGTGTTTTGTTTAAGTGAACAAAGTTATTGAGGACACATGATAATATTCCTACCACTCTGTGTGCTATAGAATAGGAGTGGTGCAGAGTAAAACTTACACAATAGTGCTGCTTGCAGCAGGCCAGCTGGATCCCCCTCCCATTTGTTTGTGTGTCTGTTGTAAAGATGAAAGGGACATCAGGTCTGTGGGAGGAGTGGCTGTCAGAGTGGGAGCAGCGATCGCAGTAAAATTTGCTTCTGCACCAATCATATTCTACAGCACACAGGGAGGTAGGAATGTGCTTTTCATGCCTTCATTCAATTGGCCTTAAGTTTTGCGGAACCGGGTAATGCAAAACGTAACTTAGCCTATATTGAATAGGCCACACTATTCACAAAAAATTTTGGAAATGGAGCGTCCAGCGCTAAATAAGTGAAACACACTAAGCCAATAGTTCATCCGGCCGATATAGCATTGGCCCATAAGTTTACTTTGCCAACCAGCATTTTTTGCATGTTTTTGTGCTTCTTTAAAACCTACGCTTTAATATCTTTACCTAGGGACCTTGCTGGTGTAGTATAACTATTATACTTATACTTACTTATACTGTTCTCAGCCTTGCCATGGTGTATAGTATGGCATGTGACCAAGGTGCCTCATCTTGGTAGAAGAGTTTGGCTTTTCCTTACACAGTTCTAAGGCTTCTATACAGCAGTTTTTTTTGTTTTGTTTTCGTTAATGATTGTGTTTTAACCTACATATGAGAATGATTACATTTTGGACCTGTTTAGTATGATTAGTTTATCATGTACTTGACTTTTATCCTATCAAATTGCTAAATGTTTGCAAGTCTACCTACAAGAATATTTAATTTATATTTGTGTGCTGTGGCATCTTACTTTGCTATGTATCAAGTATCTGATTTTAGGAACAGGACACCAAATACATCCAAGTAAGCAGAAGCTATATATCCAGGGCCAGTAGCATTTCATGTCACAACCAATGACAGGGGGACAGATATGTTTTGTGTCTATAAGTTACACTCTCTAACTCCTGGCTATACATGCTGTTTTCTAATCACAACTAGAGATGTCCAAACTTCGCAAAATCCGGTCCGCTCGAGGATCCGCGAATTTTTGAAAAAATTTGAAAATTCGAAAATCCGCGAGCGGACCCGTTAAAATTATAAAATATTCTCGAAATTACGAGATTTCTTTTATTTTCGAAAATTTACGAAATTAGAAGTTTCGCATATTTTCTAAAATACGAGAAAACTCGTAATTTCGGAAATTTTCAAAAACGTATTTACGAAAATAAGAGATATCCTCGTATTTTCGAGGATATCTCTTATTTTCGTAAATACGTTTTAGAAAATTTTCGAAAATACGAGAAAACTCGTAATTTCGGAAATTTTCGAAAACGTATTTACGAAAATAAGAGATATCCTCGTATTTTCGAAAATTTCTAAAAAATCTCGTCAAATCCCGGAAAAATCCGCTGTTCGCGAACGGGATAAATCCGCGGCGGATCCGGGTTCGGATCCGCGAACCGGCCATCCCTAATCACAACATAAAATCTGATTGGTCCAGATCCAAATATACTGGATGTAGAGATGAGATTTGTGGAAAAATCACACCCGTTTTACATCCATTATGACCCTTATTTATTATGAAGTCTAACCTTCATTCAAAAATAATTATTTCATCTTTATAATATTTGTTGAATGGATGAAAGGCAATAAAGTTCTGAAAGGTCTAAACCTGTTTATTGTCTCTGGATCTTAAATGAGTCTGACTTCAAGAGAAGGCAAAAGGGTGAACATGGGCATTTTCAGCACTGTATATTACCAATAAATGTATTCATGATTTTACAAGAAATATGTTTTAGATAGAAGAAAAGTACTTTATATCTCTCTATATCCTGTAAAAGCACTTGCTAAATGTTAAGCCTTTAATGATACATTCTATATAAACTAAATAGCAAAATAACAAGGCTTACATAATCAAAGATTTATGTTTTCGCATGTGGGAACCGATTCCTTTGCTTTGAGAAAAGGATAAAAAAGCAAAATAATCAGATCACCCATAGGGAGGTTTAAATAACCCAATTTACCTTGTACCATACAAAGATTTTCTAGATCAAATGGCGAGTTTAGCTCCTATTTAAGGGGCTGTGTTTTTAACTTTGGCTCCCTTCATAATGATTGATTATAAACAGAGACTCAGAGCAGTAATTGTTTTTTACAATGAAAAATAAATGTTTATTGTAGAATCATATATAACAACTGCATTTTGGTCAAAGGAATCTTGCTGTCACCTGCAGTGAATTTAAAGGAATTGCTAATACATAGGGCTATGATAGTATCAATCTTGAAGGCAAATTAGAACTAAAAATTCAACTGTTTAGACAAAAGTTCACTGTGTATAAGATGTACAAATAAGAATAACAAGTATAAGTGCAGACAGCTGCCATTATGCATTTGAAACTCTATCAATATAACTTGACAACAATGCACTATAACAATATAATAAATTGAGCTTATGAGTAAAGTCAATGTTTTCATAGATTAAGGCAGTTTTATAATCACGTGAAACTAACCTTTTAAGGGAATGTCCAACATAAAATAAAGTTAGCTTCAAAATGTTTATCACCCAAAACCTAGGTTTTACATTATCAATAGAGATGAGATCTGGATTTCAGAACCCTTTGGTTCTGAAATCCAAAAGATCCATCGGAATCTGGACAGATCCTCCTTTGGAAGACATTTTCAGTAATTTTTTAATGTACGGGGCTATTTTAGATAATTCCCGAAAATAGCCTTGAACGTTCAAAAATTATCGAAAATAAGATTGGAGACCATTTTCGAGGTTCCGGGCGTATTTTCGAAAATCGGACATTCGAGGCTATTTTCGGAAATTATCGAAAATTAGTTCAGATTTTCCCAAGATCCAAGAATCCGAAAATGGAATGAAACTAGTGAGTTTCTGCCACCTCTAATTATCCATAAATTTCAAAGATACCCCTGAAGTGTCCCTCAATACTCCTCCTCTGCTCTCTGGCTGACAGTCACTCCACTTCCTGGTTGCTGCTGTCAGTAAAAGTGAGATGTGACCTTACGCCCAATTGCCCTTTGCTCCTGTTTTCAAAACGAGCTTGAAACAAGAGTAGGGAGCTATAGATGCATAGATTACTACTACAATGGTAATAGTTGCATTATACAGTGCCTTAAATAGAAAGTACTGAACTGAAAATATTTGATATCACTATTTGACTATAATTTGGGTTTGGACCACTTTTTTTCTAGATTTTTTCCAGTACGACAAACTTTTTGCAAGAACTAAAAATGTAAAAAAAAATAAAAAAAATACAGATATTAAAAAGTTTAAATTCATCCGTGATTTATGCTCCTAAGTATTCATAAAGTTACTGAACAATCTTATTTGTCATAAAAATTCTTAATTAACAGATGTGAGTTTATTGCTAATTAATCTTCTCTCATGTGAAATCTCCATATTTTACAGGTGGCACTTTTACTAAAAAATATTATTTAAAATGTAAAACATGAGCAGAGGCAAAGAATGTTGATATCAAGCCACATGGTTAAAATACCACATTTCGCAAATTGTTCATTTTAAAAGCAAGAAAATGATAATCAAACACTGCTTAAAGGAGAACCCTGGAAACCTGGATGGCTGCCTTCAAATTTCAATATTTTTAGAGATCCTTACCTTCTGAGGTTGTCTTTAGGGCTAGGGAAGCAACTTCTCCAGCAGTCACACTCGTTTAATTGCTGGCCAATATGGCAAACTAATGCAGTTCACCCCCCCTTGCTGATAGCTAAATTATTTCGTCAGGGGGCACTTGTGACCCTGACTCCATTGGGAAAGGCTGCCGATTCCGAACTTAAACATTTTAACATCTGGAAATTATAGGCAGCAAACACCAATGAAGTTAACACCAAGTTACCGCCAATGAGTTTTTTTGTATTTATTATATGTGAAAATAAATTAATTTGTATTAAGGTACCTCTAGTATAAGTCGATCCGAGTAGAAGTCGTGGTACCTATTTTTACCTGAAAAATTTGTAAAAACTGATTGACTCGAGTACAAGTCGAGGGTAGAAATTATGACCACTACTGCCTTCTGATTCTGTATTGTTTTGTGCCTTAAGTTGTCCTTTAAATGGAGAGCAGAATTCCCCTACATTTATCCCATACAGTAATAGCCAAATCCAGTACCAGTAACTCTCAATTCCTTGGCACTCCAGATGTTTGGAAACTACAACTCCCAGCATGCTTTGGTTGCTGGGAATTGTAGTGTCTAAACATGTGGAGTGGCAAGGTTCAATAAACTTTTAATTAAGCTTACCATCATTTACAATTCTCCTGACCCCCATATTGTAAAGGGCCCTCTGACCCCCATATAGTAAAGGGCACTCTGACCCCAATAGTTAAAAGGGTCACCTGAGGGTTGTAGTTTCAAGCTGTCACTTGCATTGAACTAGCAGCCATTTTGCCCCAAACTGAGAAGACCCATTGGATTTACAGCATCCAGATGGGCAGGGACAGGGCTGAGTCCAGCTGCCTGACTACAGGAAGCAGGAAGTAGCGTAAAGGCAGATCATCTTCTGTAACTTTCTATGCAGATGAAGGATTTTTTAACAAAGTGCCACCTACTGGTTACTGTCCACAATTGCAGCATTTGGATCTAAATAAGGACTTGACCCGAGTATAAGCCGAGGTTAGGTTTTCGGGCTAATTTTAAAGCCTGAAAATCTCGACTTATATTCAAGTATATACGGTAACAATAAAAATTGATGTTACTCTCATAACATCAAAAAAGTAATTCTCCTGGCTAAAATATCCGTTTTGGGTGTTTTTTTTATTATTCCATCTGTACTGCAGTTCTTTTTAAACTGACAAAAAACTTTTCCAAAACAGGAAGAATCGATAATCTGTCTAAAACATTAATAAATTACATTTTAAAGTGAATGCATTTTCAACCTAGCACAGTTAAATCAACGTTAAAGTATTGCTTTGTTCATAATTTGCTATTGTTATGTTATCTCTGGTCCTTGAACTCTGCAGTCTGTAGAATGATTTCAGGAGCCCACTGAGAAGAAAGAGAAGTTTCATATCTATTAGTAAAGATTCTTTGTGTGGAGGAGACAATATGCATTTCTTAAAGGAATTTCATTTTCTGTTCCCACTTGTTAAATACTTTATTTTCTATTTTTGATCTTTCTCTGGGAACAGCTAATACTGAAGCAATGCCCAGTGAAAGCCAAGGAAAATGTCAAGAACCTGGTTCAAGCGATTTAAGTAAAGAAGGTACAGTTTTCTTTTATTTTTGTCCTTCCCTTGACAATGTATTTATTTCTGCTTTAAATATGACAACATTATAAGTGTTTGTAGCCTTCCCTTGAAATGTGGAGAGTAAGATCAAAGCTTGCACAGAAATTTTAATTCCAGAAAGATAATCAGATTTTAGCTATACAAATGATTATATAGAAATATATATATATATAAACACCATGCACTCTGAAGTCCCGAAATCCGGATGATCCGAGGGGTTCCATGTCGGATCCGGGTCCGAGATATGAACTTTAGTTCATGTGCATATATGAACTAGAGATGGGGGCACTCAAAAGTTTCATTGCGTTTTGGTATTTACGGAACTCAGGGAAAACCCGAAAATCCAAAAATGAAACTTACTTTTGAGTTTCTAATTGTATTTTTGAGGATTATCAAACATTCAAAGTTATTTTTGGTAACCCTCGGAAATAACCTTGATTATTCGATAACCCTCGGAATCTGAACAATCCGCCCGCTTTCAGACAGAACGTTCAGATTTCGGAAACCAATGGGTTCCGTGTCGGACCCGGATCCCATCTCTAATTAAAAACAAGTACAAGTTGTAATGCAGGTCTCTCTTTGTTTTAACCTCAATTGTCTATCTTCCTGGAAAGTAAGTGGTATACCCTCTAATACCATAAAGCAGAAATCCTCTGTGGTATGATTATTGTCTATAAACTGTCTGGGTATGGGTAAGTGAGTGTATTTTAAGTTTATGGATGACTTATGCTGACTAGGGATGGCCGGTTCGCGGATCCGAACCCGGATCCGGCGCGGATTTATCCCGTTCGCGAACGGCGGATTTTCCGGATTTTCCGCCTTCCGAACTTCCAATTCGCGGATTTTTCGTATTTTCTAAAATTTCCAAAATTACGAGTTTTGACGTATTTTTCGTAAATTTTCGAAAATACAAGGATTTCTCTTAATTCCATACATACGTATTTTCGAAAATTTTCGAAATTACGAGGATTACTTGTATTTTCGAAAATACATATTCCCGAAAAATACATGAAAACTCGTAATTTCGGAAATTTTAGAAAATACGAAAAATCTCGTTATTTCAAGGGTATTTTTAATTTTAACGGGTCTGCTCGCGGATTTTCGGATTTTTTCGAAAATTCGCGGATCCTCGAGCGGACCGGATTTTGCGAAGTTCGGACATCTCTAATGCTGACTAACTCTAGATTTTATCTTCTGTGTATTTTCACCTACACATATCAAATGACATGGGCAGATGATCACATAGATCACATATTTCGAGTCACATAAAAAATTGCCTGTGATTCGGATCTCTGCCCCTGTGGCTGGGTATATGAATTTTGGTCCCTTTATTTACAGACTTACAATGAACGCAGTACATGCCTTGTTGTCCTAGTTGTTTGTATTTGTGTACTGGCTCTATGTTTTGTGTTTGTAACCATAGACGAGTGGTTTGTATTCCACTATAGGTGGCAACTCTTGTATGTCTGGGTATGCCTTCTCAAAAACATGCCAATGTTGTCTAAGACTGTTACTAACTTGGTGCCTGTGTTCATTCAATTGTGTAATGCAAGTCATGTGTGGTGTCCATGTCCTATGTGGTTTCTTTGTCACTTCATTTAGAGGAGGAGACATCTCTTTAAAAGGGTGGAATAGAGATAATAATATCACCTGCTTTCAAACTTGAGAAAGGGAATTTTTATCCAAAAACTTTGAAGCGTTATATCTATACATACATATATCTATATATTATTTCTCACATATCAAAAAATGTTTAGGGTGGAATGGTGTCTTTTGTTCTTCTACATCAATATGAAATGCATAATAAATATGTATGTAAGTTTATATATATACAAAATAACCTATTTTATTTAGTTTGTTGATGGAATAAACACCATTAATAAATGGTGTGTGTGTGTGTGTGTGTATATATATATATATAATGTGCAGAAAAACGGATGCACTCATGTTTCCGCCCCGTCAAAGGGGCCATCTTCGTTTGAAGACAGCCCCTTTGACGGGGCGGAAACATGTTAACTCGCATGTTCCAATAAACACGTTTGCTGCTGGAGAAGTCCTGTGAGTGCCTCCGTTTTTCTGCACATTGTATTCATTTGGATTGAGCACCCAGGCGGATGTCTTTGATGGAGTGCCCGTTATCACCAATTCTAGTATATATATATATATATATATATATATATATATATATATACTAGCAAAAATGTGCCCATTGGTGCACAATGGAAATTATGTGTGTGTATGTTTTGCTATGTGTGGATATAGTGGAAATAGAATCTTTACACAGGTATATTTTAAACTCAGACAGTCATCAGCTTCCAGAGGAACCAAATAGGATAATCCTGCAGGTCTGAGAGTAGACCCAGGCAATCCTGCTACACTGTGTGGTTGAAACTAAACATGCTAGGTTGATACTTATTAGTATTCACCACGACAAGTGGTGATGGTACCTCATATATTATAACAGAAGGTACCTCACAGCATCATGTTATTGCAATAGCATTGCCCTAATAATCTAACGTATAAACATTTCTCATTCCCAGTTTACCTAAAGAAATGGATTTATCCTTTATATACTCTTATACAGATCTTATTTCAGTATTACAGTAAATCCTTGGTATACCTGCCTGGCTTTACCACTAAGCAAAAGGCTAAGACTTGCAAGCGAGCACCTTCATCCCAACCATTAATAGTGGCTGCCAATTCAAATTGTTCTGCCATCAGTCCACTCCCTAGTTTCCCCTATCAATGGACCAGGTTTAAAAATAGGCTTGGCAATGGGCCTGTGTAAGCTACGGAGTCTATTGTGGCATTTCATCTGCAGGTACAAGGACAGGAGGATTTAAATCAATACTATCAGTAGCAGCCTCCATAGCTTAATACAGAGAACATACATACAAAGAAAACAGGGATAATAAATGGTATTACCAGCACCGCTGCAACCAATTTGTACCAGAACACTGCTTTATGGAAGGAATATGGGTAGCATGGCACACAGTGGGTTACTCTGGTGGTCTGGCACAAAGCAAACAGTGCACATAAACAGGTTCCCCCATAACATGTGCAGTAATCAGGGGTGTCCCTGTCTATGGTGCACTACTTTGAATATTGACCAGGCCTGTATATTGTGTGTCCTTGTAAGTTGGTGTACACTTATCTGTTGCCTCAGAGTTTGTACTCAATAAGGTAAATTGTCTGTCTAATAATCTGTCCTCCTAACAGGTGGTAACAGGATCTTATACACAGGACCTTGTGTTGCAGTCAATATCACTCAAAAGCACACACCACAATCCACTTTCACTTTCTCTCCTCCTACCATAGAGAGCTTGTATTTTATTACTCACTGACACCACCTGCAGGCTGGAGGTGGTATATAAGGATCCTTGGTGTGTATGTCCATTACAATACACATCATATCCTGTGTAGCAGACAGAAACTTTTTTTGGATAACACTTACTTTCATATGGAGCAGACACAGAGGTGTGGTTTAAGCTGCCGTTTGACCATTCCATTTTAAAATAGGGATCTCAGCTCTGTAAGTAAGTTTATGTATTTTGTATATTTTGTGTTGTACCTAATATAAGTCAGTGCTAAATTTTATATACATTTACTGATGGTCATTTAAATGGTAACAGTGAGATAGTACACACATACATATACACCTTTCCTATGTGTAATATCCTATACCCCCCACCACATTGGTAGCTCCTAAAACTCAATGCAATCTCCTATGGAGTTATAAATATATTTATATAATATAAGGGATATGCATCCAGCATACAATAGAGACAGAGCAATCCACGGAATTAAGCAGAAAAACTTTTTATTTTACCAGAGTAGATCTGTGTTGCCTCAGATCTGTGTTGCCCCGGAGAACGGTCCGGGGTAGGACCGAAACGCGTAGATAGCCATTAATAAAAGGATTTCTGTTATAAACCCTAGGAGTGCTCCTTCATCTCCCCACTGCTATATATATATATATATATATATATATATATATATATGCCAGGACCGTTTCAAGTCATAGAGATGATGTGACCTTATGCATTCGTAGGTGACTGTTTGTTAACTTATGATAATTCTGGCTGTTGACTATCTATCAGAGACTGACAATGGATTTCAAATTTAATTTCCTTATTTTTATAATGACAGTTTAAAGGGCATGTCCACCCCCCAAACTAAAATTTAATCCACTACTGGTCCCACTGTGTTTTAAAAAAACATTATCTTATGGTTCTCCTGCAATGGCTGCCCAAAGTCGAGGAAACTGAAGAATGGGAGGAGTCTTCCTGTGTGAAAAGTTTCTGCCTCTTCCTTGGCATGTGCAGGGGAGCCCTTTCCCCCACTCCCTCCCACCCTCTAGATCCCTCTATGGCTGCCCTTCCACGTTTCTTAAAAAGCTTTTGATGTCTTATAGCCCAAGCCGGCACACCCCCAACCGCCAAGTTACATTTCTAAAAAAAAAAAAGAATCAGAGACATACCTACAACCTTACAAACCTTTGCTCCCGTGGCTGTCAGTCAAGCCCGTTTGCAAGATCCAACCTGGGGAGCCGGGGAAGACAGCCACTGGTGCAAAGGGTTGTAAGTATGTCTCTGATTCTTTTTTTTAGAAATGTAACTCAGCTGTTGGGGGTGGGCAGGGGTGGCCTACAAGATATTAAAAGTTTTTATTTAAGGTGGACATACCCTTTAATGTTTCTTTGGTGAATCTGCATCTATGTGCATGTGTCCATTTGGAGGAATGTGACAAATATAATTTAACTTTTTACTAAAAGATCTGCTGATGTAGAAAGTAGTCATTAACCCATTACAGACAAACAATCATTATTTCTATTGTTTATGTCCCACCTGTACCTCGTCTTTTAATAATACAGTGTCTGGTAGATTATAAGTGCAACCAAACAGTTTCCAAAGAAAGTGCTCCAGTGATTGGTAATAGTTAACATGTTATGGGATAAACCTTTCAACATGTTGCTACCTTATATTCCAAAACTCTTCCTGGCTTCCATTTACTAATTCTGTTTCATTGATTTAATTTAAAGCATAAATAAAAATCTACTTTTTAACAATGGAAAGTACCTGGGGCAGGGAGGTAGGATTTGTCTTATTTATGAATTGCTTTATTTCTAGTACCCTGTCTTTAAAAAAATTACTAAAAAAGGAAGTTGAAACTATATCTATATTGGATGGTCTGTACTGTTTACCTGATTGCAAGACTGTGAACATTATAATTTCTATGCATTATTCTACCTTGTAGAACAGCCTGTTTGCTCATCTTAGAAGTAAATGATCACTCACACACCTTCCTATAATCAAATTAATAGGAAGCACACTAACACAAAGGGATCATAGTAAAGACAAGGAGAATTATACATGTGGCCCTTTGACAGACATTCAGGGAGATTCAATAAAAGTTCTTATCGTATAAAATGGTGCTAATTTTGCCCCAACCAATCAGATATTATTTAACATTTGAAAGCTAACATCTGATTGGTTGTTGCAAAATTAGCACCATTTTAAACGATAAGAACTTTTATTGAATAACCCTGATTATGTTTCACATTGCAAACCATAGTAGATTCAGTTGGTTAAAATAAGATCTGCTTGCCATTGCCTTTTGGAATGACATTACCTTCAGTTAGATGTATTTTCATGTTTTTTTCCAGTATAATTAAAATGTTGGTAAAAATTTTGTGCGCCAATGCGCATTTGACCACGGGCAGTACGGTAATGTGCCAATCTTTCAGAATTTCACTGGTCAAAACTACTGATCTTCTGTAGTAGTTTTGACCAGTGAAATTCTGAAACCCAACTTTTTTGATGTGGAACTTTTGATGTGAATCATTGAAGCCTGGATTCTTCATCGTTTCAAGACAGAATTTCCCATTCAGAATGAATGAACAGTAGTCACAATCCACATTCCTTTATCCATTTATTCATTTTAAATATTCCATTCTAATTTTTTATGATCCTTGCTTGGCCACACCTCCAAAGATTTTTATGTTCTTCCTGAGTTTGGCAGTCAAAGACATATGGCTATATACAAAGCTCTCCAAGGCAGGGCCGGGTGTAAATTTTAAAGCAATGTGGAATATAAGCAGCACAATATAAGAAAATAAACACTATACAAATCGTGTTACCATGTGTCATTTAGATTTTTAGCATTTTGTTCCTATATTAATAGCCCAGTTGTATTTAGGGATCACTGACTACCACTATGTATTTGTAAAAAAAAAACTTACAAAATATGACATTGATTTTACATGGTATTCCCATCATTACTGTCTGGAAGATTTAAACTAACTTTCTCTAATACATTAAAATATATACATTATCATTAAACCAATAGTGTTGCATATTTTAAAATGAATACTTCCTAGTTTTACATATGTCAACTACTATTTATTATCTTGTCTACTCTTTATTATCTCGTCTACTCTTTATTATCTTGTCTACTCTTTAATATCTCGTCTACGCTTTATTATCTTTTCTACTCTTTTAAAAGATTCTATTAGACTCCCGTGGCGTAAATGTACAAATATGATTATCCCTATTATTTGCAGTTTGAAGGATTTTTACACACTACATTGGGGGTGGACATGCCCTTTAACTAAACTTATATGGGGATGCATGTGTGAAATGGATCCCTGAGTATGATATAATTATTACTATGTACCGAGAGCCGCTATCACTCTTTATTGTCCCTTTTAGGCAATGCAACTGTTAGCATCTCTGAAGCCCAAATGTGACTTGCAATAAGAGGTGGAAAAGTTTGCCAATGCTATTAATTTGCAGAAACCAATCAGTAAGCTTTTTGGTAGGTTACTAAAGATAGATAATATCTTATTGGTTGTTTCAGATTATGAACCCATGCATTTGTGTATCCCTTTTATTACCTAAGCCTCAAAGTACTTTATTGTGGCAGAATGCAGAATTCTCTGCAAGCTTTTATAGTAATTTATCAAGCAATTATTTTAACCATTGAAGGGTTTGCCATGTTCCTATAAATTCATCTAACAAGAGAGGCCATAGGTTTTCAAGAACAGCATTTTAAAATGCTCTGGATAAAGGGATTTTAACAAGAAGTTAAAGGGAAGCACAAAACTGTTACTAGATAAATTGATTAACAAACTATGGGACAGTTAAGACAGAATTGATTGTGATCCCTGTCCGCTCTGTAACTAATCAGCCCTTGGGAAATGTCATTGCTTCATCTATATGACCAAATCAATGTTCTACCGTTTCAATAAAAACATGCTCAATAAGGTGCCCATATTTCATCCTATACATTACTTTACAATCAAACCCTTTTACCTTGTTGACATTATTCTCTTAAATATCAACCATTAGGCTATATAAATATGAGGATGTCTCATACTGTAATTGTGCAGTAAATAAAAGATTCGTAGACTTTAATTTGACAGAGGATCAATGATTTATAAGTCAGTATAATGCTATATGATACATAATATATGTTTTGTTTCTAATTGTCCAAAAATAAAATGTGGATTTTTAATGTTTCATTGAAGCGAACTGAATTATAATAAGGAATTACAAGACACTTATTGACACGACTGGCACTGCTTATATGAGCAGCATTTCTGCTTTATAGGGTTTATTTTAAGAGGCATTCTTTTCCATTTCTAACAGTAGAGAATTATTGATTTACTGGGGCTTTTGATTGTCTCTGTGTCATAAATCCTGTCACAAGGTCCTATAATTGATGGCTAGAAACCCGCTGCTTGCTTGCCTTTTGATGCTAAAGAATTACTAAGAACCTAGTCCAATTAGACCTTTTACTAGTCAATAAAATGAAATATATACAGACAGTGAATGAACTATAAAGTAAAATCATACTGTAGCTTCTCAGTGAATTCCCAGTCTCCCCTAACAAATCTGCATATGTTGGTATTGTAGGTCCAAGGCAACTATTTTAAAGGATAACTGAAAAAATCTTAATCTATGAATAGATATGTGTAAGTAATACCTACTCTGAGGTGTGTGTTACTGCACTAGTATACTAGTCAGGTTTAGTATCCACCTCCCTCTTTTAACCACTCCCCCTTCCATCTGACCGGACTTTTATGAGGGCAAGTATGCTCAGTAATTTCTATGATATCCAAAACAAACTGCACCTGGACGTACCAAAGTTCTTTTAAAAAAATGTGTTTATTCACCCATATGTGAGATCTCTCCAGCAACGTTTCGGGTGGACCTCCACCCTTTATCAAGCTTGATAAAAGGTGGAGGTCCACCCAAAACATTGCTGGAGAGATATCACATATGGGTGAATAAACAAAAACATTTTTCAAAGAACTTTGGAGTGTCCAGGTGCATTTTGTTTTGGATATATTGAGAAGCGGTACAGTCTGCAGAGTGACGCTCCTGGGAGGAGAGTGGAATCCAAGAACTTGTGGAACAAGTGAGTCTTTACAGTAATTTCTATGACGCAGCAATGGGAGAGGGAATTTTCTCGCATAGCAACTTTCAAAACTGCATACAGAATAACAACTGTCAAATCTCTCACTATTCCAGCTACAGCAAAACTACTCACAGCAGAAAAGGTTTTGAGAATAAAATGGCACTTGATTGACATCTGAAATGTAAGATGGTTCAGATTGGATATCTAAAGAAATAGATCAACAACAAAAAAACAATGGTACAATTGTAGTTGGGAAGAATTATAATTTCAAGTAAAGGTCAATTTAAAATAGTTTTTTTCAGTATAGATGCCCTTTAAGGAAATAGGAGTTGTAGATCAATAAATATATGTTAAATAATAATAAATACCAAAAAAATGCTTCTTATTCTACATTTAAGCACCAAAAAGTACCTAATAGTGAATACATGACTAATGGCTAATGGCTTTATCTGTTGACATCATGTCATATTTGTGATCAGCAAGACATCCACAGCTTGTTTTTCATACATGAAATTTGTGTTTGTTTCCATTGCATTTCACTTGCCCTAAGGCCTTTGCTGGAAATAGAATCTCTAAAGTACTTTGATTTGTAAATGGAATATTTTACACTTGCTGTAATATTGCAGTGCTCAGCACACTGGTGCCATTTGCTACTTGCCTAACCTGATAAATTGCCTTGGGAAGCTCTATTTATGTCACGCGCCCCTTGCTCCATTGTATTTCCAGCAGTGCTGTAATTCACATACTGAGGGCTACACATGCTCATTTGCACTTCAAAGAACCAAATTAAGATAAATTAAAGGTAATCTAAATGACTGTTATTTCATTTCTGAACAGTAAAATTAACTTAACGTTTTCTTTCTTTCTTTCTTTTTTCTCTCCATTTTGATAAATCCCAGTTGTCATTAAAGTTTGTTCACCAAACACTAAAAGAGATTGCATTATGTACAGTCAAAAAGTTAATAATATTGAAATGTTCCTAGACCACATGGTTCCTAGACTGCATGCCAAGTGCCGTTAAAGAGATTATGGAATTTTGAGGCCAATATCTTTTTTCAGTATATCACTGTTGGGATACATTATTCTGTATGATATACAGCGTTTTCTGGCATCTCTTCCTTAGGTCTATCTTGGTGCTCATTTTTATCTGTGTTTACATGGTTGTATTGAAGTAACAGACATTAATGCAATTAGAAAGAGATTAGGAATAGTTGAACCTGGTTTAGGGGTTTTATTGGGGATTTTCGAGCACAATTTGCTTGATTCAGCAATATTAACTGATCTCTGTTACCAATCTGAACCATAAAAAGCAGGGTACATACATGAAAAATCTTTAGAAAATTACAGGCAAATTCTGCAAAAGAAATCTGCCTTGTAAATGTGTTACACACACTAAGGATAAAGGGCCGATACCGGCAGATCTGACGAATCTACTAAATCCACGATCCGTGCATCTCAGAAAACACTTCCATCACTACCCACTAGTGGTCTCCAGCCAATCCTGTTACAGACTAGTACAGGAAAAGGAGCATGTGATGGAGGTCAAGAGGTGTGGCCAGACAGTGCACAGACACACAATTATTTTATCAAGTTAAATTTACATTAATGCCATTTACTGGCAAAGTATTTTATAGCTGTGAGTTCCGGAAGTGGTGCTGATTATGGAACAAAAAGTGGTCCAAAATTATGCTTTGAGAAATATTTGAAACTCCAGAACCATAAGTATAGCGTCTGGTCTAGATAGTGACATAGTCTCTACATGTGTAATAAAAATAAACTACCCAATATCCTTTCAATTTAGGATGTTAACCAATAGACAATTTTATGTGAGTATTATTTGGCCATATTTATTAACCCGCGGTATACCTCGAGTATATGGCCATGTACGTAAATGTACGTAAATATGGCCCATGTACGATTGTAAATGTACAACCGCAATCATACATTTACGACCGAACGTTCTGTAATTACCGAAAGTTTGGTCGTAGAATACCATGCTGTAATAAATTAACGATCGGTTTAACAATCGTTTTACCCATCGTTAAAGGCAATGTATCGCTAAAAAGCGATACCGCGCCTTTATAAATATGGTCCTCTATTCCTTTCTAGAAACTTACCAAAGCACAAGACTCTGATAAGGTGAACAGTAAGAACATGAAATTCTGATAACGCTAAAATCTAACAATGCCATTACCATGTATTTATCTACAGGAGATGAGGCATGAACCTACGGAGAACAACTGATGTAACGCATCATTCCTAATGAGGACGTTCCTTACCATAGACTGAATGGCAGGAGAATCTGGACTTAACTGATTTCATTTCTATGAATTAAAACATTTCATAACGTTCTGTAAACCTGTTTAACTATCTTTATCTAAAACTGGTTCAAATGTATTTTTGTGATGATTGATTTCTTCGCCGGTGATCTCCTATGATTTTACTGATCAAGAATACATAACTGTTTGATTTATATTGTTTTTTTTTTTTTTTACTCTTTAATGACTTTTTGTTTCGAGAGCTGATTTTCTCATTTGGATTTTGTTTTATTGCGCTAAAAGGGCAAGATATGTTATAGCCCGTTCTTTTGGAATACGGCACTAAATGTTTGAAGAAAAAATTACATATTTTCTGCATGTCATATTACTGTGGATGCCTGTTCCATGTAAGCTTTTGTTTACTTGCTTATTTTTCAATTAACTAAGAAAATCAGACATTGTTGCCAGTTAGAAGATTTACATTATAGACCCTCTTACTAAAGATGAAATTTCCTGCCTTAATAAATTAGTTGCATAAAGAGAATGCCTGACCTGATATTTTTTTGTACGTTGACAGTTGCTACCTGCTCTTCTGATAACCTCCTTTGCCTGTACATATGTCAGGTACTATGAGGTCTAATTTCCATATGTGCAATTGGCTCAGAAACCACAACACATGTTAAAGGAGCATGTATTGCCATCGAACAGTAGTACAAATGGACATGTATAGCAAAACTACAGACATTAGTAATACAGTGTATTCCCACATATCCTACCATGTTTTTTTATGGGGAAAAGAATCACTGTAAAGCTGGGTACACACAGTAAAGATTTTTGAAAGATGACAAACAGGATCTGCAAGATTTCCAAAGATCAGGGAACACACAGTCCCGAGCGTTCTCCCTATACACAGCATATACACAGCACAGGGAGAACGTTCGGGACTGTGTGTACCAGAAGAGCCACTCACACAGCCATCACAAGCCTATTTGCCAGAGGCTGCATGGCTGTGCACACGTAAGTATTTAATGAAAGCTGATAGCTGGCGTTAAGTACTTAACTGCGGGTGAGATTCACCCAGAGCCACGCAGCCTCTGGTAAATCTGCAAGTGTGTTTTTGGGTGAATTTCCCTATTAGACTGGGTACACACAGCCGGATTTTTTGTATCAAACCGAGCAGTCATCCAGGATGAATCGCTGTCGGTCGTGGCAAATCCATAGGAGACTTACACGATCGACAGTGATTTTCTGACATCTGGCAAACCTGTCCGATATCTGGGCAAACATGTGACCGATATCTGTTGCCTTCGGTGACGAAGTTGCTCCTGATCAAAATGAGTTTAGGTAGACTGGTGACATACAATGAGGAAATATGTGGGGAATGGAAAAGTATACACTTTCTACCATTGGCGTCACCAGTCCGATCAGAAGAACATCTAGCTGTATATGGCTAGCCTAATTTTTCAGAAACTGCTATCCTGAAATATTTTAAGGTTTTTAGCTTACAAATGCAATTATGGCGGCCCAAGAGCTTTAATGGGATGCATCGGGCTCTTTAAACCAGAAGGTTCCCCATCTGCTCTGCTTTTTAGCATGGCTATTTAGGGCTTTTGGGGGAATGGAGAACATGCTTCTGCCTAGCACAACTCCAAATCAAGGAAATATGCAAGAAATTGTGTTTTGATTTTGTTATGATTTCTTTCTTTCCTTCAGCCAGATCAGAAAATGGCAAATTTGAGCGCATAAGTGCAACATAGAATCTACTGAGAATTGCCCTGAATTTACCCATCATGCAAAGCATGATGGGTAAATGAGGACACAAAAATAACTTTGTTTAATAAATGTTTACATATAATTATTATAGTCAGTATACTGTAAAAGCCCTTTATAGAGACTTAAGGCCATTTGATGCTCAACCTTCTGGGCCACATGAGACCTGATCAGTGATAACCATGGCCTGGTGGGTGTGGCCATGGGTGGAGTCTGATCATGCCATGCATGTACTTTGGGTGGTTCAGGGCCATAAATGAACAACATACCAATATATTGCTTTATTGCTGCTGGTGATGTAAGTTTCATTTAAGTCTATAGCTCACAGGGAGATGCTGCCAGTACCCGAGGAGCTTGGTTAGAAAATGAGGGGCATTACCTACAAATGCTTCCATTTTTAGATAGCTAAGAGCATTTCTGAGCTTAAGAATTTTAGGTCCTCATTAAACAGAAAGACACCTGCATTTGATTTCCTATTAGATTATAACTATACCTTTACCGTCTCTCTGCAAGCCATAGGTTTTAACAACACTTTACAAAGCATGAAAGATATTTGTTATTAGATACGGTAAAGAACACCACATGACAGGTATCAATATAAAACCTTGGTAAATGATATTAGTTTATGGAATTCTATTTTATACTTTGATGTTTTTTAACAAAACACAAAAAGATCCCCATATGCCATTTGTTTTAGACGTAAATGTGTTCAGACAAAAATAACTATTTTTTTTGTACATTTTTAAAAGACAGGGGCACGTGATCAGTTCCAATGGTACCAAGTACAAGACATTGAGAGAAAGCACAGCGTGTTGTGTGAAACACGTTCCAATTACTGTTGGAAATGATTACAGTGTTTTTCTTGCATTCTTGTTTCCCTTGAATATTCAAACATTCCCATCCCACTGTGCAAGAACAATTTATTTTGGCAAGCAGGAACTCTATTGTTAGGTTGTAAAATTAGCAACAATTTGCAACATGTTATGGAAAAAAGTAAAAATTGATTGACAACAATTACAGCTACAATATATATGCATTGTGTGTGTTTCTGTGTACCTTTCTTGTGCTGAATGCCAAGATGCACATTCATAGTCTAAATCAGTAATTTCCCAAACATGTCCTTCGGACAACACCCAACTGTGCAGAGTTTCAGGATATCTATCAATGAAGGTGGACAGCTGCAGTAGGACAGGTGGGCCTGTCGGAAAGACTTATTACCTTGTGCATTCACATGTTCTCCTATGAGGACATCCTGAAAATGTTGACTACTGAATAGGAGGTCTGAAGAAATTTTGGAACTATCTGTTATTATTTCTTAGTCTGAGTAGAAACGAGAATTTTGTTGTGCTTCAAGGTTCCTAAAGGAAAAAAAACATTTTGAAAAATCCCCAGTTTACTAGTGCCTACCGTATATACTCGAGTATAAGCTGACAAAGTTTACCTTTAAAATCATCCTGAAAGTCTCCCCATGGCTTATACTCTGGTCTGGGCTGGTCTGGATGCTTGAAGGAGCAGCTGGACAAAATTACATATCTCTGAGAAAACAAAAGCTGTATCCTGTAACACACTAAACCCTCTTAGAGTTAGGCAATTGTTGTTGTGCTCACTTAGATCAGCCCAGACTGCAAAAATAATAGAAGTAACACAATTCACTAAACAGGCTGCATAGAAGGGTATGCAGGGCACACCTGTGTATGGGACTTTCTATAGGGCTGTGTATGGGACTTTGTTTCTATGGGACTGTGACTAGGACTTTCTATGGGGCTGTGTATGGGACTTTCTATGGGGCTGGTGTATTGGACTTTCTATGGGGCTGTGTATGGGACTTTCTATTGGGCTATGTACTAGACTTTTTATGGGGCTGTGTATTTGACTTTCTATGGGGCTGTGTATGGGACTTTCTATGGGGCTGTGTATTGGACTTTCTATGGGGTTGTGTATGAGACTTTCTATGGGGCTGTGTATAGGACTCTGTATTGGACTTTCTATGTTGGTGGAACTATCTATGGGGCTGTCTATGGGAGAAAGTTAACCCCTGGTTTATACTCGAGTCAATCGGTTTTATGTTGTTTTCAGGTAAAAATAAGTACCCTAGCGTATACTCGGATGGGTTTATACTCGAATATATATGGTAATTTTTATAAAAATATATAATCTCTCTAGATAAGAACCTTTCTCCATTCAGAATAAGTCCCAGTTTTAAGAAGAACCTGGCTTAGTTTTGGAACTGCTGGCTTTAAAAATTTGCAGATCAATCGGAAAAAAAGTGGAAATATTGAAAATTATACAATTAGACAACTTGTAAATTGAGAATGAAAAAGTGATTAATTATCGTGTGGTTTTCCCAGTTTTAAAAAGTACTTGGTTTAGTTTTGGAAATGTTGGTTCCGAAAATCTTGAGAACAATAAGTTGAAAGTAATGGTGAATGTCAGAGACCATGGTCAAAAAAAACAAAATCGAAAAGTTGGAAACCTTAATTTAAAAAAAATCCACTTCAGTTAGGTTTAAATCGGATTTTCGGAATTTCAGTAAATCCTGCGGTGGGCGAAACTTGTCAGATTCCTTCATGAACTATTTTTTTGTTTTCATGTTAGAACTATGAAGTTATTAGAATATCAGTATTACATTGCCAAGGATATTTTTACCTTTCATTTGTGATTTCTTGCATTAGCAGTCCTGGCAGTTGAATTATACTGTATTAACTAAGATAAAATGCACAAGGACATCCGTAAAACAAATTTTTCCTCTTGACTTGCTTAAAAAATAGACCATGTTACTTTGTGCTGTAAATGAAAAATAGATAGTATGTCATACTGTAGTTAGCACTGGTGTCCTGATATTAATCGTAGTCCATAATGTTCCTTTGGGCTGAGATATATTTAAGCAGTAATATCACTGGCCCGCCGCGTTAATTAATCACACAGTAATTCTACATACTGTTGAAAATCAAATAAAACAAATGTAATTCAGTTCACAATTAATCAGTAGCAATTTAAATACATTTTACTGCACGTTTGGTAGGATGATCATTTGGGGAAGTTCAACAAGACGAAGCTAATCAAATAAGAATGAGCATTTAAAGAGAAACTACAAACACAAACATCACACAAAGCAAGACATTGGTGCACACCGGAAAGAAAACACACACCAAGTCTTCAAATCACACCGGTAAACACAACTTTACTTGAATAACTTAAACATATCCAGGACTCCCTAAACTAAAATGTAAATCTAGCAGGAAGATTCAATAAAAGTTCTTATCAGATCTTATTTAACATTTGAAAGAAAACATCTGATTGGTTGGGGCAAAATTAGCACCATTTTTAACAATAAGAACTTTTATTGAATAACCCTGTATGTGTACAGAATATACAGACAAAGGCATAGGTACAAGCAACTACACAGACAAAAAATAATTACATAAATGAGGGAAAAAAAGGCTAAGAATACATAAAAATAAAGGAAGTACAGAATTAGGGACGGCATTTACAAACCTTTATACACCAAGTACATCATTATTTTACAACTGAGTAATTACGGCATTCAATAGCATTTTGGAACACTGTAAAATAACAATAAAAAAAATAACGAATAACGAAATAAAATCATCGCTCACTGGATTAATGATCTTGTGTGATTATACAAACACCGGGCGATAATGCAAATATAAATACTGTCCTATATGTGTTAGGTCCCTTCCTCATCTAAATGAGCCTGAATTAATTTTATCATCTCTTATTATGAAGTCTTGATTAAGAAGACATGGCACAGTCTCTGATAAATGGTTGATACACAGATTATGGTAAATTCACTGGCACAGACTAATAAAAGGTTAGCAAACAGACACTGGTAAAATCATTAGCACAGACTCTGAAAAATGTTTGGCACACAAACACTGGTAAAATCATTGTGTGACAACCATTAGAGTCTGTGCCAATGATTTTACCAGTGTTTGTGTGCCAAACATTTTTCAGAGTCTGTGTGTCAACCATTAATCAAATCTTTACCAATGATTTCATCACAGAATCTGGTAATTTGCCAATGATTTTATCAGTGTCTGGCACAGACTCTGATAAATGGTTATCACACAGACACTGGTAAAATCATTGGCACAGACTATGATAAATGGTTGGCACGCACACACTGATAAATGGTTGGCACACAGATGCTGATAAATGGTTGGCACAGAGACACTAACAAATGGTTGGCACACAGACACAAGGGCTCTGCACCCATAAAGGCGAGTTGAAAAGTTGCTCAGGGCACTGAGACCGAAAAAGCATTTCACTTATTCCTACCAAGCTCCCAATAGGAATGAGTCTAAAACTTGGTCTTTCTTACTTTAGCACAGTGGACCAGGAAACGTGTTCTCACAACATTTACTATTTTCTGCCATAGCATTTCTTGGAAACATTTTTACTTCATACCAAGGGCCTAATTGTCCTGCACACACACTAAGGGCTAGGCCACATTGCTGTGATTTTTCTGCATTTGCGCTTGCGTAAGTGTTTGTGCTTGTGATTTTTCAAATCATTGGAATCACGGCAATGCACCGTAAATGCACGTTTTCGGGTGCGATACGATTGCAATTTGCGGTCTGCATTTTATATCGCAATCTCGTGCGTTTTCCAATACTTATTGAAAAAATGCACGTGCAAGCACAACAAAATCGCACATAAAATCGCATGCGATTCCGTGTGCGATTGCGTTTACATTGCAGTGTGGGTGTGCCCTAAGGGGCATATTTCTAAGAGTCTATTGAGTTTTCACCAGTGTTATCACTGTAGTGTTCGCCAAATTTATAATCGTGAAATTGCTTTCATATTGCCATACAATTAGAGATGGGCTCAAATCTGAACTCGATTCCGAAGCGGATTTCACAGATCCACTGAAACTCGAGACTGTGTGGATTTTGGGATTTTTTGGGATTTTCTGAAATTTTTAGAATTTTCGAGAAATTTAGAAAATTTTGGATTTTGTAAATTCAAAATTTCTACACGGAATGGCAAAACAGTAAGCGCATGAAGTTTCCAGTAGATTTTAGCCATTGATATGTGTTTCCCAGACAATTTCCCAGGTCCCTGAGTGATTTACAGCAAGTTACCATTGATATATACACCTTCATTTTTTAACTCCCACCGAACTTGAATGGGTCCACTTGCGGATTTTTGAATTTTTGGATTTCTTTATTTTTTTCGAGCGGGACGGATTTCATTGAGTTCAGCCATCTCTACATACAATGTAAGCCTTTAAAAATAAACACGTCTGAGGTGTTAATTTACTGAAATATGGCGATTACCGAATTTCTAATTTAAAAATTTCAACATTTTTCTGCTTTTTGAATTTCTGATTTCACTATTTACTTGGCAGATGTTCTGGTGCCATTTCTCTTTTTCTTATGTAACTGGACTAAATGCAGTGTATACAGCGATTCAAATCTTTGCATTGATAATGATCCAGTTTATAAATACGATAAAAAGGACAAAGTTTGGTGAAAATAGCCAGAAATTGTCCTTTATAAATATTGTATGCACCAAAATTTTGTTTATTCCACACAGCACTTAATAACACGAACACTTTGTTAAATGTTATTTGTTTGGTTTTGGTTTGTGGAGGGATAAAGTGGATCACTGTGTTTATGTGCAGGAAAAGGTGATGTACTGTACTGTGGGCTTTTTAGCAATAGCGCAACTTTAACGATCGGTATCGTAAATTTAACTAAGATAATCATAGCGAGCTTTTAGAATATTCTAGTTCCTTTTCAAGCTTGTATTTATGTGAAAACAGAGAGTAGCATTATAATTAAATAAAACAAAAAAACTCCTATGTCAGCAAACAAGCCAAACAACACTCGCAGAGACATAATCATGGTCTGGGTACATTACTTTAAACATAAACACTCACTGAGAGGATATAGCGAGGTTATGATAAAACAGGAGAACACTCACCGCTGTTCTTAGGTGGTCTGGGTGTAACAAGCTAGAGCCTGACATCAGATCAGTCAGGAAGAGAATGGCATGCACACCAAGTGAATCCAGGATTAAATTAGACTTTATTCAACACATCAAACGAAAGACGTGCAGGTTAATCGCATTCCTTGCACCTGGGCACTTAAACATGATAATGACATGTATTAACATTGTCTTCCGTTCTGCAGATAATCCGGTCTTCCTAATTTGTGTTCACTTTCCCTCCTTAAACATTTTACATTTTCTACTTAGAAACTTCTCTCCCACTTTTTACTTTCCCCCTCTGCTCTCCCCTGTATCGCTTTCTGTAGCAATTCTCTGTCTTCCTGTGCAGTCTCATTGCACCTGTTTAGCTCAGCATTATACCAGTCATTTGTGTGACATATCTGGCAATACCCCATGGTAGGTAATGATCACTCTAAACTTACCTTTTACAGACAAGCACTTCCACTGACAATAGCTAGCGTACCGTTTTCGTTGTACATAACAATGAGCTCATACTGTAGATAGGCATGGAACACCATCCACGCTGAACAAATAGCTTGCTGACTAATTTATGGTACTTTTTTTGGCCTCTTAGAACCATGCATTTTCCACTGATAGATTCCTGGGCTGAATGTTCATAGCAGCATGGTATTTGTGTTGCCAGTATTCCCTGCTGTCGCGATATTAGCAAGATTCAAGCTAATCTGGAGGAAATATCTAAAATGACCACACTTGTATTTGAATGGAAATAAAATATATCTATGGATATTACAAAGAAACTGGCTGCAAATTGATCAATAACAAAGCCCTAATTAAAAGAATTATACAGAGGTTATTACGGGGCCTTCAATGTTTGTATCGGTTTTTGCAATGCAGACATAATATTACAGTAGGTAATAAATTACCAACCAGAGGGGGAAATTAAATATCTGGTTAGAAATTTACGTTATTAAGGGCCGGATTTATAAACCCGCATTATCGTTTTTTAGTTAATTTACGATCGCGAACGTACATTTATGACCGAACGTTTGTTAATTAACAAATGTTCGATCGTAAAATACTGTGTAGTAAACTACCGCAATGGTATTCTATGGGGATCGTAAATCTACAATTTCGTAATCATAGATTTATCGGAATCGACAATTTACGATCGTTAAACTGATCCTTAATCTCCAATTGGTTTAACGATTGTAGATTTACGATACCGATCATTAAAGTCTTTATAAATATGGCCCCAATTGCTAAAAATAGCAGTTGGGTTTAGGGGCATATAAATGACAAGTAACCAGTTTTTGTTTTAAGGGTGGACTTGCCCTTTAAGTACCATATAACCAGACTTCGGTATGATTTTTTCCCCTTTTTCTTCCCACTGTTTCCACCTCTTGAAGAGTTGCTAATTTTTATCTTTTTTCTTTTTATTTCATTTAAAAGGCAGGATCAAAATCCTTACCTTTCTCTTATGCTCCTTATGGTTTTCCTGCAGGGCCTTCTGAAATTCCAGAAAAGGGAATAGTAGGAGCCTCCCCACATGTAATCCAGTGCCTGCCTCTTCCTTGTCCTTGAGGAGGCATGTGCAGGGGAGCTCTCCCCCCTCCTTCCCCCCTCAGGATCCCTCAGCGCTGCATTAAACTTTAACAAAAAACAAACAATAATGTAGGAGACACCACCGCCCTCACCCTTAACACTAACTAGGGTTATAAGTTTTAAATGAACCCAGTAATAGACTAGGCTGGCCACAATTGTTTTTCTGTTCCCGAAAGTAGCAATAGAGGCAGAGGCAGAGGGAATGAAGGTGGGTAAGTCTATTTCTGGTCTCACACTAGCAGATTGTGAACCTGTTTTTCTGGGCCTAGAAACCAGGATCAGTTTGAAACTACTACAGTAGTTATGGGCCATATTTATAAAGCTTTTTAGCGATACCGCAACTTTAACGATCGTTATCGTAAATTTATGATCGCTAAACCTATCGGAGATTAACAATCAGTTTAACCATCGTAAATTTCCAATCACGATCGTAAATCTACGATAACGAAATCATAGATTTACAATTCCCATAGAATACCATTGCGGTAGTTTACTACCACACGGTATTCTACAATCAAACATTCGTTAATTAACGAACGTTCGGTCGTAAATTTACGATCGCGATTGTACATTTACAACCGCAACCGCAATCGTTGCAATCCAAACAAGTTAAGCTTAAATGAAAGGCCAGTTTCCTACCTTTAAAACGAGCCATCAACCACCTCTCTACATGCTCCACAGCTCAAGATATACAGAAATGACTGACCAGAAAGTTAATGGGTGGGAGGCTGACATGTGACATTCCTGAGGGTTCTCCTGCACAGTGCCGCCGGCGAGCACAGCCTCAGACTCCCTCAGTGTGTGAGGGAGACCGGAAGTCCTTTCTCCTCTCTGCTGTGTGAAGTCCTGACAGAGAAGGTAAGGGAATCTAGAGCCCTTCTCTTTCACTGTGTGTCAGTGACAGAGTTTTCTGGGGGGGGGGGGTTCTGAGAAATCCACAGCACCCGCGAGTGGGTGGGGCTTAGGCACCTGCAAGTGGGTGGGACCACATGGGGCTGTAAGATATGGGGGGCCTGCAACTGGAGGGACCATGGGGTCTATGAGTGGGAGGGACCAGGGGGGCTGCAAAGGGGAGGAGGAGTCAGGACAGATTGACTGACAGTTTCAGTGCAGGGGACCTGGTGATGCTGCTGCCATATCACACACAAAAATGTAAATATCTTCAAAACTATGCAAAATAAACAATGGAAATAAATAGCAAAAATGCTCAGGGGAGCAATTCTTATCAATTTACCTCAAGTTATTTTTGGACCACAGTTCCCCTTTAACTAACTAAAAAGCGATACCGCAGCTTTATATATATGGCCCAATGTGTAATTTTACAATCAAAGCTTTAAGGTGGCCATAGACGCACTTCAATATCGCCCGTACAATCCATAGACCATGTGATCAGGTTTGCCGGTAAAATAATTTTTCCAACTGGTGCGATAGGGACATATATCATCTGTACATGGCCTCGGATCATAAGACCATGAACGAAGCGTCTATGGACACCATAAGGATCAGGCCACACTGGAATGGACAGTAACATGCATAAAACGCCTAGCCCTTACCTTACATCACTAGATACCATTCAGGATGGTTTATTAAAGGAAATGATCATGTTTTTGATCAAGTTTGATGGGGGTGTGACATATTTTATCTAGCCCGATCTCTTTTCATATGGGGCTGTATTATACACTGTACAACACACCAGGCTGTATTATATACAGTACAATACACAGGGCTATGTTATATACAGTACTACACACCGGGCTGTATTATATACAGTACAATACACTGGGCTGTGTTATATACAGTACAACACATGGGGCTGTGTTATATACAGTACAACACATGGGGCTGTATTATATACAGTACAACACATGGGGCTGTATTATATACAGTACAATACACAGGGCTGTATTATATACAGTACAACACATGGGGCTGTATTATATACAGTACAATACACGGGGCTGTATTATATACAGTACAACACATGGGGCTGTATTATATACAGTACAAACCATGGGCTGTATTATATACAGTACAAACACGGGGCTGTATTATATACAGTACAAACACACGGGGCTGTGTTATATACAGTAAAATACACGGGGCTGTATTATATACAGTACAACACATGGGGCTGTATTATATACAGTACAACACACGGGGCTGTGTTATATACAGTACAATACACGGGGCTGTGTTATATACAGTACAACACACGGGGCTGTGTATATACAGTACAACACACGGGCTGTGTTATATTCAGTACAACACACGGGGCTGTGTTATAATACATAAACACATGGGTCTGTGTTATATACAGTACAACACATGGGGCTGTATTAATATAACAGTACAATACACGGGGCTGTATTATATACAGTACAGTACAACACATGGGGCTGTATTATATACAGTACAACACACGGGGCTGTGTTATATACAGTACAATACACGGGGCTGTGTTATATACAGTACAACACACGGGGCTGTGTTATATACAGTACAACACACGGGGCTGTATTATATTCAGTACAACACACGGGGCTGTGTTATATACAGTACAACACATGGGGCTGTGTTATATACAGTACAATACAGGGCTGTATTAATACATACAACACACGGGGCTGTGTTATATACAGTACAACACACGGGGCTGTGTTATATACAGTACAACACACGGGGCTGTGTTATATACAGTACAACACATGGGGCTGTATTATATACAGTACAACACATGGGGCTGTATTATACAGTACCACACATGGGGCTGTATTATATTCAGTACAACACATGGGTCTGTATTTTTCAGTACAACACATGGGGCTGTGTCATATACAGTACAACACATGGGGCTGTGTTATATACAGTACGACACACGGGGCTATGTCATATACTGTACAACACATGGGTCTGTGTCATATACTGTACAACACACGGGGCTGTGTCATATACTGTACAACACACGGGGCTGTGTCATATACTGTACAACACACAGGGCCGTTTTACTTGTTAACAGGACTTAAAATTAAACAGTAATAAGCAGACAATTAGCACCTCGTTATTTACTGATCTATATAAAACAGAAATTGAATATAGCCGGGTTCTTTTGGTCATTAAAATAGTTCATAACAGAGATTTTCAATTAGGCAGTAATGAAACCATTCCATATCTGTCTGCTCGCTCTGCTTCCATGAACCGCCGTTTGCTCGGGCAGCAAATAACTTCAGCTTTTCAATTTTGGAAAGTCCGAGATGGTGATCAAGAAAAGATATTTCCAAATTAGAAAAAATGTGTTACCGCCCCACAATGATTTACTGCTCCCAGCCAGCACATTTACAAGATGCATTTGTTCTGCTCACAAATGTGGATAACTAAAACGCATATAGATTGATCTCACTCCATCTTAATATGGGCGCTGGGCTGTTTATACAAAGAAGGATGTGGCATCTGAAGACATTTGTAAAAGTTGATAGAGATTCGCAGGGCTATGTACCGAGAGTGCATTGTGACTGGAATTTGCTGGCATTAGAGATTACGGGCCATATTTATAAAACAACGTTATCGTAAAAATAAAGATCAATGTTCCACGATATGGACCGTTATTTTATGATATCGACCGTAATCCTACGATATTGCTACCGTAAATCTATGGTACCAATATCGTAAAATACCGACTGTTATCATAGAATACCGATCTTTATTGTAGAATACCGTTAACCGTATCGTTAGTTTACAATAACGGCCGTTATTCTACGATAATGATCGTTATTCTACGGTAACGGTCGGTAATATATGATATCGGTACCGTAGATTTACGATAGCGATAACGTAGGATTACTATCAATATCGTAAAATAACGGTCCATATCGTGGAACACGAATCATAAATTTTATGATAACGATGTTTTATAAATATGGCCCTACGTCTTAAAGTCACGTTGACGCTTGATACATTGGTTAACTTGACTTTAAGACAGAAATAGACGATAACGGCTCTCAGTACATAGCCCTATCAGTGTGTGTGTCTTTAGTTTCATTTCTAACACATAGGTTCGAAAGACTTTTTTTTCCAGTGAAGAAACAGCTCAGGTAAAGTTGGCACTAATTAATATTACAAAGTGCACCTCACCTGGATAAAGGAGCCTGCTCCTCTGCTGTGTGCGTTAAATAAAAAATCACCTTTTTGTCAATTGACTGCTTCACATCTTTAAGTGATGAAAACAATTGCTAAAGGCTCGATCACACTACGCTCGTTTGAAGAGTTGTAAAGCAACGTCTATGTTATGCCATTCATTTTCCTAAGTAATTCAATAGATTTTTATGCTTTGCGGACACCAACGGACATCAATACTACTCAATGGGGCGTATTTATAAAACCGAGGTATCGCTTTTTAGCGATACCGTGGGTTAGTTAATTTCCAATTGCGATTGTACATGTACGACCGAATGTTCGTTAATTAACGAACATTCAATCATAGAATAAAGTGCGGCAGTAAACTACCACAATAGTATTCTATGGGGATCGTAAATCTACGATCGGTATCTACGATCGGTATCATAAATGTACTATTGGTATTGTAAATTTACAATCGTTAATCCCATTGTTAATCTCCGATCAATTTAACAATCCCAAAAGTTAAAGGTGCGGTTTTGCTAAAAATATGGCCCATTGGGACTGTGGAGAAAATCGCACAATAACACTTATTACACTGTGTGTGTGCAATGTTTCCATAATGAATAGCTTGCGATATTTGCAAAGAAAAACAAGCACAAAAACACAAACAACAATGCATAATAACACATGTGTAATCATGCATTTTACAGCACAAAGCCTAAACCTGTAATCCATTTTTCCACAAATGACCTTGTGTATGTCTTGCTTTACAATTTATCGTTTTCCACCTGCAGGAAACTTAACTTCCCTCTGAGTTACTCCAACATAAGTACAATCTGTGAACAGGACAAAAAGTTATATTTCTAAACTGACTTCATCTGTGGTTCTCTTTTACAATGATCTCTTAAGGCAGAATTTATAAAGAATCATTATCGGTAAATACAGATATCAATCATAGAACCTTTATTGGTATTTTATGACCGTGTCACTAAATACTGCCTACAGCCGTCAACGGCCAACACCAGAAATGTGTTAAAATTACAGATGAAAATTACCACATCGATAATTACAGATGGTGAACCTTTACAGGCTCAAGGGGCACAATGGCTTTGCTAAACTGTTGCAATCCCTTGCAAAGCAGCTTTTGCAACAATTTACTTGATTGCAAAAGTATTGATTTTATTTCTTATTTCTTTGAATCAGAATAATATAATGTTTCCTCTTAGCAGTGTTTCTAAGAACATATAAATGCACAGATTTTCTTTTTCTCTTTTAAACAGGAAGTGTTTATTTAATAGTTTTGTTTGACATTTCTCTAAAATGGAATGAACAGATGTTCTCTGATCTCTCCCTTTGTGTTTTATTTTGTAGCTTCTCTTGGGTGACAAATATAAAAAATACTTTGGGTGCAGAAATATCACCTAAGGCTGGGTACACACGGCCGGACTATTTATCCCGTCCGAGCGTTCGCAAATGTCCGTCGGTCACGGCAAATTCGTCCTCGGCCGAATTTGCCTACAATCATTCGTGCGTTCCCATAGGGAACCACACGATCGATCAGAATTTTCCAACCAGACAAACAAACAATCGATGTCAGTCACGGACGGCCACCCCCAATATTTTCATCCGACCGACCGATTCACGGCACTTCGTTTGGTGTGTACCCAGCCTAAGATTCAAATGATTCAAAATCTTTTGGCTTGAACTACCTTGTTTAATATGCATTAAGTCTTGTTAGAGATGAGACTTTAGAGACATTTTTATGTTTCTGTCACAGGTTTCTAGTAAATGTCATGCCATCTGTTGGGCTTTTAAAGCATTACTAAAGCAATATATGTTAAGCTCATCTGTAGTGATCCCAGAGGGCATACTGTGTATATTTAAAGGCATTTTTATGGTCACATAAAGTTTTGTCATAAAAAAGCAACTGTGTGCAAAATACTGCATGTCTATATGTTATGCCATTATTGTCCAAATGCTTGCTATTTAGCTGTCCCTATGGGTCCTATTCATACAGGCGTGGTATCGCTTTTTCGCAATCGGTTTAACAATTGTTAATTTACATTTGGTATCGTAAATTAACTGTATTAATCTTAAATTACCGATAACGATCGTAAATCTACGATAACGCAATCGTAGATTTACGATCCCCGTAGAATATCATTGTGGAAGTTTACCACTGCATGGTATTCTATGACGGACCGTTTGGTAATTAATAAATGTTCGCGTAAATGTACGACCACAGCCGCAGATCAGAATTTGCTGAATATTGTTGGTATCGGGAAAGAGATATTTCAATTACCATCTCCCTTTACTACAGAAGAGAGAACCGATAACATTGGACCACGTATGGGCACATTGAACAATCGTTCTATAAAGTAATATATGAAACAATCATACCTGTGTATATACTGTATAATATATAAGGGATAATACAATACCTACAGTGTAATATAAGGATATTACGCCACCTTAAAGAAGCACGAGGCCGCAGGCCAAGTTCTTTTATACAGGGCATGGAACTTCGAGGTGACGCAAATCCATATATTACACAGTAGGTAGCGTATTATTACCTATAATACATAAGGCCAGCCAATAAAATAAACCTGTCCACTACCAGTCTCTCCCCCTCCCTGTATTAATCATTTATATAGGAATCCCTGTTTAGTGTATAAATAATTACGGTTCCTATTGAAAAGAGGAAGAAGGACCGAACATCATCTGTCAACAATAAACAGGGATTCCTATATAAATTACTAATACAGTGAGGGGGAGACAGGGGGAGAGGCCGTGGAATACAGGAAGTCACTCAGTGACATCCCTCAGTGACTGTAATATAAATTCTCGCCACTGCACCTCCCCATTGAAAATGCCTAGCCTTATGTATTATATATCTATTCAATGTTGATATTCAGCTATACAACCACCTCCAGAATTCCCTAATGTCCACTATTCCTGCTCACTAAGGACCATATTTATAAATCTTTAGCAATACTGCCAGTTATCTGTAATGTTTACGATAAAGATCGTAAATTAACGATTGTTAAACTGTTCGGAAAGTACAGATCGATTTAACAATCAGTTTAAATTGATCATTAAATGCGTAGTATCACTAAAAAGCCATACTGCGCCTTTAGAAATATGTCCCTATGGGCCCTATTTATAAAAGATTGTTATCGTTATCGAAAAAATAACGATCGCTATCGTAAAATAATGACCATTATTTTCCGATAACGACCGTTATTTTGCGATAACGACCTGTATTTTTCGATAACGACCGGTATTTTCCGATATCGGGAAATACCGGTCATTATCGGGAAATACCGGTCGTTATTTTACGATAGCGATCGTTTTTTTTTTCGATCATGATAACGATCTTTTATAAATAGGGCCCTATGCTCCATCAAAATGGAGAAGACTAAATAATGAATCTAAACCCAGTCTCAGCAATTACCTCTGGCAGCTGCAGGGTTAATTTTGATACAGATCTCTATGCTGCTGTCAATCACAGGGCAGACTGGATACATTTTGGAAACAAAAAAAAATGCTGGGGAACTGTGGTCTCCAAACCAGTTTCCTACCTTTAAAACGAACCATTAACCACCTCTCTACGTGCTCCACAGCCCAAGATATAAAGAAATGACTGACCAGAAAGTTGATGGGTGGGAGGCTGACATGTGACATTCCTAAGGCTTCTCCTGCACAGTGCTGCTGGCGAGCACAGTCTCAGACTCCCTCAGTGTAAGGTAAGGGAATCTACAGCCCTTCTCTCACTATGTGAAAAAAGCCTTTTTAGGCAGAGTTCTCATTCTGCCTAAAAAGGCTATTTCCACAGAGTTTTCGGGGGGTAGGGGGGGGTGACAGAGTGGCTGTATGGTACTTACCCGGGTGTCCGCTCCAGCGACGATCTGCTGGGCGGCGCTCCAGCCCCAGTGACGCCGACGCTCGCTCGCGCGTCCTGCGCGAGCGCTGTCGTGACGTCACCACGCAGGGGCGCCGGCCGGCGCGAAGTTTAAATGTCCGCTCAGTCCATCCCTAGACGCCCGCTTGTCAGTTGTTTCTGGCGTCTAGGGTTTTTGTTGTTTGGACTCGTGCAGTCCAGTTTCCAGTATCCTGCCATTGTTCCTGTTACCAGCCATTTTATCCAGCCATTGCTCCTGTTACCATCCATCAGCCATTGTATCCAGCCATTGCTCCTGTTACCAGCCATTGTATCCAGCCATTGTTCCTGTTACCATTGAATCCAGCCATTGTATCCAGCCATTGTTCCTGTTACCATCTATCCAGCCATTGTATCCAGCCATTGTTCCTGTTACCATCTATCCAGCCATTGTATCCAGCCATTGTATCCAGCCATTGTTCCTGTTACCATCTATCCAGCTATTGTGTCCAGCCATTGTTCCAGTTACCACCTATCCAGCTATTGTATCCAGCTATTGTTCCTGTTACCACCTATCCAGCCAGTGTATTCCAGTATCCAGCCACAGTCTCCAGTGCACTCCCGTAGACAGCCATAGTGCACTCCCGTATTTTTTCACGCTTTAATTTTACCATCACCTTTCGCCCGGGAACAAAAAACAAGAAGGCTGACGCCTTATCCAGGTCATTTGGTTCGCTAGAATCCACCATAATTGACAAAGGCCCTATTATTCCCAAATCCAAAATTCTGGGTACTATTCTTCCTCAGTTGTCTGCCGAAATTAATTCTGCTCAGGACTCTTGCCCCTCTACTACTCCCATTGACAAAGTTTTCATTCCCCTGCCTACGCACACCGCTACTATCAATATCTCATTGTTCTAAACAGGCCGGTCATCCTGGAGTTCAAAAAACCATTTCACTTCTATCTCATTCCGTTTGGTGGCCTGATCTAAGAAAAGATGTCAAAAACTTTGTAGCATCCTGCTCCATTTGTGCCATGTCCAAATCCTCCTGTAATCTTCCTTATGGTCTTCTTCAACCACTTTCCACACCTTCTCGTCCTTGGACGCATCTATCCATGATTTTATTGTTGATTTACCTCCATCCAAGAAAAAACGGTAATATGGGTGACTATTGATCGTTTTAGCAAAATGGCTCATTTTGTTCCTCTACCCAAGTTACCCTCAGCACTGGAACTCTCTCATTTATTTCACTCCCACATTTTCCGCTTACATGGATTACCTGCAGAAATTGTCTCCGACAGGGACACAATTCATTTCCAAATTCTGGAGAGCCTTATGTAAATCCTTGAACATTAAACTTCAATTTTCCTCTGCATATCATCCACAATCCAGGGTGCTGCTGAACGGATGAATCAGTCTCTTGAACAGTTCCTCCGGTGTCATATTTCCATTTCTCAAAATGATTGGTCTGACTTGTTACCATGGGCGGAATTTGCATATATAATTCCCCACACTCTTCCTCTGGGACTTCTCCTTTTTTTTGTAATATGGGCCAGAATCCAATGTGTTTTCCCCCCCAAATTTTTCTCTTTCCAATAATTCAGCCGCTGACGATATGCTTGCCCATATTCTCTATCTGGGATTCTACAAGGATAATCTTTTGAAATCCTCGCTGATTCAGAAAAAAGCTGCAGACAAAAGACGAAGGCCTGCTCCTCAATATTCCATTGGAGATAGAGTTTGGCTATCCTCACAAAATATTCATCTTTACGTACCAACCCCTAAATTAGGTCCCAAATTCATTGGCCCTTTCTATCTCCGAAATAATTATCCTACAGCTTTCCGTCTTGAGTTGCCACCTACTATGAGATCTCAAATGTCTTCCATGTATCCTTACTTAGACCATTATTGTCAACCAATTTTCCAGTTCTAATCTGTCTCCAGCTCCCATTTTAGTTGATGGTCAGCAAATTGAAATTCAGGAAATTCTTGATTCCAATATGTCAGAACTCTCTACAATACCTGATTCATTGGAAAGGCTTTGGTCCGGAAGAACGCTCCTGGATTAAACTGTTTGACATCCATGCACCTCGTTTAAATCAAAACATTTCATAGAATCATCCTTTCAAACCTGGAGGCAGTGGTCCTGGGGCCCCCGTGGAGGAGGGGGTACTGTAAGATACTTACCCGGGTGTCCCTCTCCATCGACGATCCGCTGGGCGGCGCTCCAGCCCCAGTTGACGCCGACGCTCGCTCCGGCGTCCTCGCGAGCCCGTCGTACGTCACCACACAGGGCGCCGGCCGGCGCAACTTAAATGTCCGCTCATTCCATCCCTAGACGCCCGCTTGTCAGTTGTTTCTGGCGTCTAGGGTTTTTGTTGTTTGGACTCGTGCAGTCCAGTTTCCAGTATCCTGCCATTGTTCCTGTTACCAGCCATTGTATCCAGCCATTGCTCCTGTTACCATCCATCAGTCATTGTATCCAGCCATTGCTCCTGTTACCATTGTATCCAGCCATTGTATCCAGCCATTGCTCCTGTTACCATCCATCAGCCATTGTATCCAGCCATTGTTCCTGTACCTACGCCTTTTCCTGTTACCATTGAATCCAGCCATTGTATCCACATTTTTCCTGTTACGTCTATCCAGCCATTGTATCCAGCCATTCTTCCTGTTACCATCTATCCAGCCATTGTATCTAGCCATTGTATCCAGCCATTGTTCCTGTTACCATCTTCCAGCTATTGTGTCCAGCCATGTTCCAGTTACCACCTATCCAGCTATTGTATCCAGCTATTGTTCCTGTTACCACCACCTATCCAGCCAGTGTATTCCAGTATCCAGCCACATTCTCCTGCACTCCCCGTAGACAGCCATAGTGCACTCCCGTATTTTTTCCACGCTTTAATTTTACCATCACCTTTCGCCCGGGAACAAAAAACAAGAAGGCTGCACGCTTATCCAGGTCATTTGGTTCGCTAGAATCCACCATAATTGACAAAGGCCCTATTATTCCCAAATCCAAAATTCTGGTACTATTCTCCTCAGTTGTCTGCCGAAATTAATTCTGCTCAGGACTCTTGCCCCTCTACTCACTCTCCCATTGACAAAGTTTTCATTCCCCCTGCCTTACGCACACGCTACTATCAAATCTCATTGTTCTAAACAGGCCGGTCATCCTGGAGTTCAAAAAACCATTTCACTTCTATCTCATTCCGTTTGGTGGCCTGATCTGAAAAGATGCAAAAACTTTGTAGCATCCTGCTCCATTTGTGCCATGTCCAAATCCTCCTGTAACTCTCCTTATGGTCTTCTTCAACCACTTTCCCACCACTTCTCGTCCTTGGACGCATCTATCCATGGATTTTATTGTTGATTTACCTCCATCCAAGAAAAATACGGTAATATGGGTGACTATTGATCGTTTTAGCAAAATGGCTCATTTTGTTTCCTCTACCCAAGTTACCCTCAGCACTGGAACTCTCTCATTTATTTATCTCCCACATTTTCCGCTTACATGGATTACCTGCAGAAATTGTTCCGACAGAGGAACACAATTCATTTCCAAATTCTGGAGAGCCTTATGTAAATCCTTGAACATTAAACTTCAATTTTCCTCTGCATATCATCCACAATCCAATGGTGCTGCTGAACGGGATGAATCAGTCTCTTGAACAGTTCCTCCGGTGTCATATTCCCTTCTCAAATGATTGGTCTGACTTGTTACCATGGGCGGATTTGCATATAATAATTCCCCACACTCTCCCTGGGACTTCCCTTTTTTTGTAATATGGGCCAGAATCCAATGTGTTTTCCCCAAAATTTTCTTCTTTTCCAATAATTCAGCCTCTGACGAATGCTTGCCCATATGTCTGCTATCTGGAGTCTCACAAGGAATAATCTTTTGAATCCTCGCTGATTCAGAAAAAGCTGCAGCAGACAAGACGAAGGCCTGCTCCTCAATATTCCATTGGAGATAGAGTTTGGCTATCTCACAAAATATTCATCTTACGTACCAACACCCTAAATTAGGTCCCAAATTCATTGGCCCCTTTTCTATCTCCGAAATAATTAGTCCACAGCTTTCCCGTCTTGAGTTTGCCACCTACTATAAGATCTCAATGTCTTCCATGTATCCTTACTTAGACCATTTTGTCAACCAATTTTCCAGTTCTAATCTGTCTCCAGCTCCCATTTTAGTTGATGGTCAGCAAGAGTTTGAAATTCAGGAAATTCTTGATTCCAGATATGTCAGAAACTCTCTACATAACCTGATTCATTGGAAAGGCTTTGGTCCGGAAACGCTCCTGGTTAAACTTGTTGACATCCATGCACCTCGTTTAATCAAACATTTCATAGATCATCCTTTCAAACCTGGAGGCAGTGGTCCTGGGGCCCCCCTGGAGGAGGGGGTACTGTAAGATACTTACCCGGGTGTCCGCTCCATCGACATCCGCTGGCGGCGCTCCAGCCCCAGTGACGCCGACGCTCGCTCGCGCGCGTCCTGCGCGAGCGCCGTCGTGACGTCACCACACAGGGGCGCCGGCCGCGCAAACTTTAAATGTCCGCTCAGTCCATCCCTAGACGCCCGCTTGTCAGTTGTTTTCGGCGTCTAGGGTTTTTTGTTTGTTTGGACCGTGCAGTCCAGTTTCCAGTATCCTGCCATTGTTCCTGTACCAGCCTTGTATCCAGCCATTGCTCCTTTACCACCATCAGTCATTGTATCCAGTTGCTCCTGTTACCATTGATCCAGCCATTGTATCCAGCTGCTTGCTCCTGTTACCATCCATCAGCCATTGTATCCAGCCATTGTTCCTGTTACCAGCCATTGTATCCAGCCATTGTTCCTGTTACCATTGAATCCAGCCATTGTATCCAGCCATGTTCCTGTTAACGATCTATCCAGCCATTGTATCCAGCCATTCTTCTGTTACCATCTATCCAGCCATTGTATCTAGCCATTGTATCCAGCCATTGTTCCTGTTACCATCTATCCAGCTATTGTGTCCAGCCATTGTTCCAGTTACCACCTATCCGCTATTATGTATCCACCATTGTTCTTTTACCACCTATCCACCAGTGTATTCCAGTATCCACCACGTCTCCAGTGCACCCCGTATCCACCCATAGTTGCCAGTGTACTCCACACCAGCTCCGGTCTCCAGTGCATTCCAGCATCCAGTTCCCACTACTTCCTCCTTCATCCACTAAAACGTGAGTCTTCCCTGTACTCTACCCCAACGGAGTCAGGGCAGCATTACAGTGGCCCACAGCACCTGTGAGCGGGTGGGGCTTAGGCACCCATGAGTGGGTGGGGCCACATAGGGCTGTAAGGAAATGGACCATGGGGGGCCTGCAACTGGAGGGACAATGGGGTCCATGAGTGGAGGGGACCAGGGAGGCTGCAAAGGGAGGAGACACAGGACAGGTTTCAGAGTAGGAAGCAGGAAGTGATGGGGGCCTGGTGATGCTGCTGCCATATCCACACAAAATGTAAATATCTTCAAACTAGTGTGAAACAAACAATGAAAATAAATTGCAAAAGTTCTTAGGAGAGCAATTCCTATCAATTTACCTAAAGTCATTTTTGGACCACAGTTCTCCTTTAACAATGTAACAATCTATTTAACAGTCTATGTAACAGCCTATGTAACAGTCTATGTAACAGCCTATGTAACAGTCTATGTACATTTTGTGTAACAGTCTAGTAACGTCTGGTAACATTCTATGTAACAGTCTGGTTAACATGTCTATGTAACAGTCTGTTAACAGTCCATGGACACCAGGAGAAGTAGAACAGCAGACTGCACTAAGCAGGCATAAAGGGGGATTCCAGGCACCAGTAACCCCCCCTAAACACGCCCCTGATATTTATGACCGTATCGTAAAATTAAGATTCTCTGTATTGATAAATTCTAATTTAAATAAGCCCTCTAGTATTAGGAACATGTGTACACTATTATAGAGATGGACAAAGCCAGATTTGTTTCCACGGTGCCAGGCAGTTTGAACTAAAGTCGGTGGGTGGTAAATTCCAATAAAACCTTTGTTCTTTCTTACAAACTCTAATTCACGCCAAAGACTTTCACCACAAAATTAACTTCACAGCAAAACTTTATCCATCTCTACACTAAAAGACTGACATTAACATTCATTCAAAATATCCCAATCCTGATTGCCCCATTTATCAAAATGCAATATAGAGCTGCGTGTTTGTTAGACGAATTCATAGACGTAAATACAAAATCTGTTAAATTGTAATTAATTATTGATAACACAACAGTGAGTGATTGCTGGGCAGAGAGCCCTGAATAGCTTGTAAAGCTCATTATGCAAAAGGTTTCTGAAAGGTAAGGATAGGTAATCACAGGCTGATTTTTTACCGACCTACCAATATTCCGGTATTTCAGTCAGGTATTTTTTTGCAGTAAGTGACAAAAGTTGGGTGAACCTCGTCAGAAATTTCGACATTTATGCAGTCTTTAAAGACCACACAATTGGTTGCACCAAAATAGCGGTGCCAATGTAAACTACGATATGTTGACTTGGCAACCAGTTAATAGAGTCGATAATAAACCTGTGTGTACTCAGCCTTTCTGCTTCCTAAAATTTGCCTGAGCGCAATGAGGATATGGGGGGGGGTCTGGGGGGTGGCATTGGCAAAGATATTGGCCTGCATGATTTTTTTGGGGGGGGGGGGGGTTGGGGGGGAGATAGTGGGCAAGGGTATCTCAACCCTATCCCACCCCCAAGCACCATGTTTATTTTGTTAAAATAGCAGCAGAAATGTGCTTACATTGCTTCGTCCCCTGGGAAGTTGCAAGCAGGGGCCAGACTGGCAGCTGCAATCACAGACACGGCTGCCAGCAATGCAGAGTGCCGGGGGAACGAAGCAATGTAAGTACATTTCTGCTGCTTTTTTAACAAAACGAACATGGCAGTTAGGGGTGGGCTACACTACCGGAAAACTTTTTTATAGGTAGGGCACCAAGAAGCAAAGAGGATCCAGATGGATGGAGGGGTGGGGGCTCACCCGTGCATGCCTGAAACCTCAACAAGGACAAGGAAAAAGCAGGCACTGGATGACACACAAACAGCTCCTACTCTTCATATTTTGGAACTTTGGACAGGCATTGCAGGAGAACCATAAGAAGCAGAGGAGTAAGGTAGGATTTTTAACACTACACAGTGTGGCCAGTAGTGGGTTCAATTTTTAGTTTTGGGGGTATGTGTTATATGAATTGCATAACCTACCACTCCTTTATTTTCCATTCAAACATTCTCCCATGTAATACAGTATGTAGTTTACATTTAATTTACATGTTAATTACATGTAATTTACAATTGTTATTTTATTGTACAATAAATGCTAGATTAAAATACAATTCCCCCTTAAGATAGTTATGTACAGTATTCCTTTGTATTTGTGCAGTTTTTACTACCTCACATAAAGTACTTCTCCCATAAAACTAATATTTATTTGGAATATCTATTCAAGTGATTTCATCTCGTAAATGTTCTATACTTTGTCACTTTCAACAGTGAGTTATAGCTCCCATCAAAAAACACCGGGATATATTCAGATCATTATTTGATTACCTACCTACACGCATTCCACCTCCTGTGTATCTACTATAATCTCCATCATATCAAAAAACAATGATACCTCTTAAATAGTCAAGCCAACCTCTATGAATAATAGTAATATAACTAGAAAAAACAGATAGAGGAAAAACGGCTAATATAAAATTTAGTATTTATTTATCTTATTAAAATCTATATCAAAAAGTATCAAAAAGTAAATTCAGCAAAGTGCAAATATCATTATATAATCAGTGTGCAAATAGTCAAGTACATCAGGCATGCTAGTAAGGCAAGCCTATACCCACCTACACATATAGGTATAATCATACAGACTCCCATCCTCCCCATATACTTATCGTCACAAAAGTCAGTGTCGTCCGTGCACGGCAGTAGGACATTGAGTAAAGTACAAGGTGAGGATTAAATGGACAATGCCATAGTTTTCGAGAGAGATACGAGGGGAGACCATAGGTGAGGGAGCACCCCAAACGCGTTTCGCTCCAAAGGGGCTTTTTCAATGGCGCTACTTTGGCGTTGACACGCGAGTTTAAATGTACGAGATACGGTCAGCTGATCAGATACGTCAGGATCATGTGACCGTGGCGTCCAATCACGCTGGAGCCAATCCAAAACACTTTGCAGAGTTAACCCTTACTTCATAATAATCAAATCAATATGTATCTTTACAAAATACCTTGTAATATAATGTGTTACATAGTACTTTAACGCTAATTCATCATAGCATAAAACAGACAAGACGTTCTATAATCAGGAGAAAAGCACAGTTACAATGAAGACTCTATACAATGGTAATTACGCTGAAAAACTAAACATCGATAGTTGTATATAGTGAGTATTTCAAGGTCCATTATAATCAGATATAGTTCGTCAGATATCCGATCTATTGTCATTGTATCAAAAGACTAGCTCCTCTATTCTTCAACCAAATAAGTCAGAGAAGTGTACCAACGGGAGAAAAAACAATATAATAACAAAGATAAAGGTAAATGCGTTGCTTCCAGCAATTGAGTATGGGAATCAGTGTCACATCGTATCCATAATCAGCGTCGCTGTAAGTATGTACAGGAACCATATTCCAGAAAATAAAATCAAATCAAAAAGGTTGATCCGAAATCAAATAAGCGATCCATATTCAGTGTTGCTATGAGCTCGCCAAGGAACCATATTCACAGGAATGCACGGGAACCATATTCCAGAAAATCAAATCAAAACAGGGAGGTTGTATCCGAACTCAGGTAAACAATCCATCCATGTTAGCATTGCTGTGTAGCTCACAAAGGGGACCATATTCCAGATGCTCAGATCATGGACAGTTAGAACTCGGATAGCGATCCAATTATAGCACCATCCAAACAAGAGTCTATATGAGAAAAATCAGCAATCAGACAAAGGGGATGATAAAGTCCATTTCTTCATTTAAACCACCGGGGATTTAGAGTTTTTAGGGGTGAAAATACATCGAGTTTCTGCTCGTAATAGTGCATTTCAGGTCTCCCCCTTGATACTCATGCTCATCTCTAACAAACCCATACACCTTAGACCCTGTGTTCTGCTCTGATGGGATTCCATAAAATGTTTAGCCACGCAGTAAGCGTTGGTGTCAGTAGTATTTTCTCTAGTCGCCAATCTAATATTAGACAGATGGCATGCCATCTAGATTTTAATAGTTGGCTGGTTTTCCCAACATAAATTTTGTTGCATGGACAGATCAATGCATATATCAGATTTTTCGATTTAAGTTAAAATACTTTACTGACCTTGAATATATTTTTCCCAGCGCTAGAAACACTGGGCGATTGTCCATAAATTGGCAGTAAATGCCCCCCCACAAGGAAGGTGCCCGTCAGTCGTATCCCCTCTGTAGGCAACAGTTTCTGGAAAAAATACTTTTACAGCTGGCTCTAGGTTCGGACATCTCCTCGTGTATAGAGGGTTTGATGGTAAGAAGTTAGTTAGAGTCTGATCATTTGTAAGTAATGCCAATTTTTTGTTCACCTTTTCTCACATCACCCATTGTGTGTTTGTATTTAGTGATAAATCTCACCGTTCACAGGAGAGTTTGTAGGCTTTTGGATCAGCAGGTCGCACTGTGAGAAACGTGAGGGCCCAAAGCGACAAGTCTTCAGAAGTCTATTAGGGTACCCCTATCATGGAGTCTGGTCTGTAACAGTGTGTTCGCCTCCTCAAATAATCCTCTTGTCTAGTACAATACGTCTAACTCTCAGAAACTGGCTTCGGGGATCCCTAAGTAAGAATGGGGTATGTGCACTATCATAGTGCAATAATGTATTCATGGCTGTCGCCTTTCTGAATAGTGATGTAATCAAGAATCCGTTCTTTAGGACTAGCAGGTCCAAAAATTTCGTGTGGGGAGATATGCGTGGTCAGAAAATATTAAGCGATTAGTATTAGACATTGAGGAACTCCAAAACTTTTTGTGATGTGTCCGTTCCAGAGATGAAGATATCGTCTATTATAGCATCATAGTCTCCTCTCTGGACGACCCACCTAATTTTTTTACTTATTCCTGTTACTTCTGTGTAGTTCGCGTTCTGAATACGTCGCTGTGAATACAGGACATACGCCTCAAGTCACTCTTAGTGAGAAAATCATTCATTTTTCCGCTCTCCAAACCCCAGGAATAAATTTGCGTTACGCTGGAGCACATTCTTGCAGATTCGCCTGAACTCCCCCCTAGCTACACCCTGGGTTGTAGGTATACTTCCTGTCAAAGACAAAATAATTATTTTTCAGTACAAATTCCAATAGCTTCATGATGAAATTGTTCCCTTTGTGTATGTGAGCTATTTTCTGTATTCAGAGAAAATATGCCACTGCGTCAAGCCCTCCTGATTATGCTGCAATGCTGGTATATAATGATTCGACATCACATGTAATTAGTAAAAGTTCTGTCGATGTACAAATATTCTGGATCTTCTGCTAATGAAGTCACCTGAATCTCTAATATACGAATTCAAACTTAGTACATGGGGCCTGTAGAAATTTATACAACAAACTGACATGCTGGTTCTGTTAACACTGCCCATCCAGATTACAATGGGTTACCCGGGTGGGTGTCTTTATTATGAACTATTGGAAGAATATAAAATGTAGGAACTACAGGATTTTTTACCTTCAGGAATTTAGCTGTACGTGTCGAAATGGAACCATCAGTACATGACAATATCAATCAGCCCAAAAAGTGCCTGGGTGAATTAGCTGTAGGATCTGCCGGGAGTAAAACATAGTTAGATTTACTCCTAAGCTGTCTCTGGACTCCTAAGTACATGTCTGTGGGCCAGATTACATATTCCCACCTTTGTCCGCAGGTTTTATTTGTATATCAGGGCAATTCCATTCAGTCCTTAAGTGCCCTGTGTTCCAAATAGTCGATTCTTAGAATTCCATGTACTCTGTCTCATGTTCTGTATGTCTAAAAGAGTATTTTATAGAACACATCAAGACTAGCGAATCAGATTCCAAGAAGAAAAAAGAGTAGTATATCTCGTTTTGGGTCAAAAGCTACCTCATTAGGTCCAGTGTGCAGACTGGAGATTCATTAGGCTAAAGTTATCCAGCGAAGGGCTATCACAGTTTTACAAAAATTCGCCTTTAGTGCTAATCTCTCGACAAAACAAAAAAAAAGTCTTTGCTAGTTCAAAGGTGTGATGCATAGTTGGACAAAAACTCAATCCCTTTTTCAATACAGACATTGTGTCTCAGTTAAGTGATGTGAAGATAAATTAATCACCTGTAGTGAGTCAGTAGTAATGGAATCAGAAATTAAAGAGTAAGAAGAGGTCATTTTCTGTATGGCCCCTGCCCATCCGTCTGGGAATTCTCTTTTGGTTTCGTTAATTCCAATATACCTCGCTGGCCTCTAAGTTGTTGCTGCCCCCTAAAAAAAGATTCGGCTTCACTTTCGATTGTGTGGAGTCTGAGGGTGCATTACGCGTACTATTCGCCCTTCCTTTCGGTGTGCGCCTGTTTTTATTAGTCTCCACTTGATACTGTCCTGTAGCGTAGTCCTGTTTGTCAGTGTGAGTTTATTTCCTGACTGTAGCTATATATCTGTCTCTAGGTTTTGTAACTCCTTTTTAATGTCAGCTTCAATTTCTCAATTGAATTTTCGTAAGTTGTGCATGTACTTCAACTGTCAGTTTATCAATTTCACTTTTATATCGCCTGAAACCCTACGTTCATTGTATCAAACAACTGTATGAGGGTCAAGGAACATTTAGTCAATGCTGCCTCCCAGTCCTCTTTAAACGAAACTGAGGGTTCCCAAGAAGGTAATGTAAGCATCCGCAATCCCCTTGGTTATAATTCCTAACATAAGATATTTCTCAAGGCTAGACAGGTTCCACCAAGACTTCGCATATTTAAAATGTAATTGTTCAAAGTGGTGTGATTATCACCATGCGAATTAGTGGGTAACCCCTCTCCTTCACCAGAAAATACAGAGTCTAAAAATAGCCGTCTGTCAAAGTTCAAAGCGTTAATATCACACATATCTTGAGGAGAAAAAGTCTGATAGCAGAAACAAACACAATCGTATCAAAAAACAATGATACCTTAAATAGTCAAGCCAACCTCTATGAATAATAGTAATATAACTAGAAAAAAACAGATAGAGGAAAAAACGGCTAATATAAAATTTAGTATTTATTTATCTTATGAAAATCTATACAAAAAGTATCAAAAAGTAAATTCAGCAAAGTGCAAATATCATTATATAATCAGTGTGCAAATAGTCAAGTACATCAGGCATGTAGTAAGGCAAGCTATACCCCCACCTACACATATAGGTAAATTCATACAGACTCCCATCCTCCCCATATACTATCGGTCACAAAGTCAGTGTCGTCCGTGCACGGCAGTCAGGACATTGAGTAAAGTAACAAGGTGAGGATTAAATGGACAATGCCATAGTTTCGAGAGAGATCGAGGGAGACCATAGGTGAGGGAGCACCCCAACGCGTTTCGCTCCAAAGGGGCTTTTTCAATGGCGCTACTTTCGGCGTTGACACGCCGAGTAATTAATGTACGAGATACGGTCAGCTGATCAGATACGTCACGATCATGTGACCGTGGCGTCCAATCACGCTGGAGCCAATCCAAAAACACTCTGCAGAGTTAACCCTTACTTCATAATAATCAAATCAATATGTATCTTTACAAAATACCTTGTTATATAAGTGTTACATAGTACTTTTAACGCTAATTCATCAATAGCATTAAATCAACACCGACAAGCCGTTCCTTATTACATCAGGAAAAGCAACGTCGTACAATGAAGACTCTATACAATGGGGGGAATTAGTTTTTCTGTTTTTTTTTGCTACGCTAAACAGAAACATCGTAGTTAATATAGTGAGTATTTCAAGTCCATTATAATCAGATATAGTCATAATCTCCATCATAAGGATAAGAGCAACGTGATATAAATAATCTGTCTGTTATAATTGAATATTTGCATTTTTTTAATGCTGTCATAGCTGTTTGTTGATCTGTCTAAATTGCTGAGTGGGGAGTTCAGCCTCAATAATTAAATGTATTTTAGTTTTTCATAGAATTGTAATGAATATTACTGTACAAGGTTCAGTACTGTACAAAATGTTGCGTATATACGTACATAAACCTACTAAACATTAACCTGCTACACCTTTCACATTAAATGGTACCCCAAAGGGGGCAATGCACTAAACATAAATATTTGGATTTCCATATTCACAAATGCAGACACAGCTCGATCAACCATATTATATATGTCAGAAAAGACTCATTTACTGCCCTGTATCTGTTGCTGGGTCATTGGAATCAAGTTAAGGTGGCCTTACATATGAACGATAATGGGTAAATCCCATCGTTCCACGATGGGATTTAAACATTATCATTCAAGTGTATGGGCTTTTCCAACCGACAGTAGTGGCGACGAATGACCGTAGTCGCCACTACGGTCGTCAAGGCGGAAAATTTACGTCAGCCGTTATCGGCTCCTTTTACTTTAGCAAAGGGAGCCGATATGATCGTTTACGTGTATGGCCATATGACGTTTACATGTGTGCCGACAGATACCAATGTGATCTGCCGTCACATTGCATTGGAAATCGCATGTGTATGGCCACCTTTACTTTAGAGGGCTTGTCCACCACCAATTCCACCCAGAAGCCGTGAGACTCACCTTTGCCCTGCAATCAATGAAGTAATTTCCCTTAATATCTGCTGGTGGTTTTATGCATCCTATGCAAGCTCAATGAGCTCTTTAAAGGGCATCTATAGTGGGAAAATTAACTTTTTTTTTCTTTCTTTCCATGTGTTCTATAATTCCCCACAACCCCCAGAGTTTCTTCACTTTTTTCATATTCTCTCTCTGTCCTGAGATACACCAGTTAGAAGAATACGTGATTGCATTCCTCTACTCCTACTTGGACTGTCAATCAAATCCCTGTGACGTGATCCCCCCTCCCTGCTCTGTAATAAACATAGAGATAAGAGCATTAGCAGGGGGAGAGAGGTAGCTTAAGTCATGCTTAAGTGATGCTACCAACCATTACTGATAGCTTTTAGCAGAAAGGAGGGCACGGAGAAGAATGTTAATCAACTGATATTCTTGTCAGGTGTTGGTCATGCCGCGCACTTGCGTGCATGCCCAGACACATAAGGCTGCCTGTCTCACTCTGGCTTCCAGTGCCATTGACTCTGTGTGGGACCACACATCTTATTTATAAGCCTCTCCGTATGGGTTGGGCATGGGGGCATCTTATATGTACCAGTCTGTGTGGGCTGGACATAGGAGCATCTTATATGTTCCAGTCTGTGTGGGCTGGGCATGGGGGCATCTTATATGTACCAGTCTGTGTGGGCTTGGAATAGAGGCATCTTATATGTACCAGTCTGTGTGGGCTGGGAATAGAGGCATCTTATATGTACCAGTCTGTGTTAAATGTACAACTCAACAATCCCGCCAGTCTGCAGAAGTTAACAGAGGTAAGTATCATAGCAATCAGTGCTCCTTTGCGTTCACGATAGCGTTTCAGCTACCGCTACCCATACAAGCTCCAAAGACAAAATTAGTGAAGGGCCCCACTCTGTATCCTGAGGAATCCACACAAGATAATTAAAAGTTCCTACTTAAAGGTTTACAGCTCAAGTAAAATAAAATCCATGTAGTGTTTAGCAACACCAGATATGGTCTGACTTGTTTTACTGTCTCAGCCACGTCAGAGACCAAAAGAGGGACCCACCCCTAGTCGTCCACCTATAAAAGGAAGATACCCTAACTATGTATAGGGCAATACCTATACAGATCACCTTTGTGAATAAGCAATATAAGTGGACATAAGAAACACAATCTACTATATAAAGCAGAAATCTTGTACGTATGTATGTATGTATGTATGTATGTATGTGCTCACCTCAGCCACACCCCTGAATGACTTAACATAATGGCAACCAATAAAAATCCTGCACGTCACTTGCAGAGCGTGATTCCCCAATTCAGTAACTCAGATGAGGGGCCTTAGTGACACAACAACAGTGTAATGTATGTCTACACAACTCAGAGAGCTGCACACACACAAAAACAGCTTCTATAACAGAGGGAACCTACACTACCGCAATTTCTTTGCATTTGCGCATGCGATTTTTGCTAACATTGCAATTGCAGTAACGCATGTGATTGCATTTCCGTTTGCGATATGCATCTCAAATGGAGAAATTGGATGCTCAAACTCACATGAAACACACACGCAATCACGTGTGGTTGCGTGTGCGGCGCAGTGTGGTTGTGCCCTTAAAGCCTGTAAGACATCACAATTTGCTCCTTGAAGGTTTTAAATATAAACCCTGGAAAGACTGTGTTGCTATCGGTGATATGAATCACATTTGGGGTTATTGTCATGCTAAGAAATTTAAAGCAGTGCCTCCTGGAATGTGACCACGCCCCCAGATATTGCCATCACGGCCACACCCCCAATTATCACGGTCACGCTCATACAGCAACCATCAAGTCCACGCCCCCAAAGATAACTGCAATGCATTGCAATCATGACCCAAAACGTTGTGACCACACTACCAGATATTGTGGTCACTCCCCTAAAAAAAAACATTATGGTCCGCCCCCATACATCATAGCCACACCCCTAAACATCCCAGGTCTGTTCCCGAATCACACCCACATACACAAACATCCGGTCCATGCCCCCAAACATCACAGGCACACCCCCAAACACCACACCCACGCAACTAAATGGCACAGCCACGCCCACAACGTGGCTATGCCCCCAAATATCACGACCACCAAATGTCATGTCGTAGTCTCCTGGACACCACAATATCACAGACATGACCCAGACTGTCCACACCCTAGAATGCCGTGCCCCCACCCACCGCAACATCAAAGACACGCCCCATCCACCTATTCAAACCAGGACCTGTGAAATTCAGTTGCACTGAACATGTTTTCCCAACGCCAAATTCCATGTAGCATGTTCACCACAAAATTTGTATATTTAAGCTCCAAGTGGAAAAACTGATAACATTGTATAAAAGGTTTTGCAATAAACATATGTGCTATACGTCCCTCAAGCAATGTCACCTCCTCAACTTATAACTATTAAATACAAACGTTCGATAATACAAAATTATGTTCTGTTTTCAGATCTTCAGGTTTTTCCTGAGATCCGTAAATCCGAAAACGGAATGAAACTTACCAGGCTCAGACATCTGAAATATAAATATATAAATACATAAATATGGTAACATATATATATGTATATATAATAGAGAAGATTTGGCGGTAGCACCAGGGCACTATAACCCACATTTCGGGGACTATTACCCCTTTCTCAAGCCCTCTCAGATAGCAATGGCTTGAGAAAGGGGATATAGTCCCCGAAAGGTTGCTACTTTGTGCGGCAGGTAGCATGTGATACAAATAAACAACTAATTTTCAAAAGTCTTGTGTGCTGTATCCTATCGAATTCTATGTTATAGGAGTAAAGCAGTAAATCTCCTTTGATACTTGCACCAGGCATCGGATTGCTGGGTGGTGTGCGTATATATATATAGGTGCAGAGACTCCGGCACAAAAAAGTAATGCTATAATTCTTTATTCAATGTTTCATCCATATGCGACGTTTCAGAAACGCCTTGGTTCCTTTTTCAAGCTGAAAATGGCATACACATGTGTTACAGATTATCTCTATTTATACCAATTGACAGGAAGTGACCTCACACAATGGCCACTATATTTAACCATATACAGTGGATGAATAATTTACATATAAGTATATATATATTATATATATATATATAATAGATATATGCTCATGGAAGCATCTTTTATGTACCAGTTTGTGTGGACTGGGCACAGGGGCAGCTTAAATTTACCAGTCTGTTTGAGCTGGGCATGGGGGAATCTTTTATGTAATATTATGTGAGGGCTGAGCATAAGGGCTTCTTATATTTACTAGTTTGTGTGTTATGGGCATGAGGGCATCTTTTGGAATGTCCCTGCCTTTAAATGTACAGTGAACTGGGTAACCAGTTAGACAGTCCATGGTGCAATCAATGCTTGAGCTACCAACTTTCCCAATCTCTGCAGATATGTATTAACCAGCAAACAGAATAAAAATGTCGAAATTAAATGATGAATGAATGTTCAATTCATTAATGAATGATGAGGAATGTTCTTTAAAAAGAAACTTGGAAATGTGTCTAATATTTATTTCTGTTATTCTTCTATTAACTTTTCTTCTTCTAATGATCCAGAAAACAAATCATTGCAACAATTTTTATTTTTAGACTGCAAATCAGAGCAGTAATAATTACTTTGTCATATTTATCTTTAATACAGTTTAATAGAAAGCAGAGATGCTGTCTATTGGAAAGTCATTGGATAGAAAAAGAAAATTAGGGTTAAAATGATCAATGTCCCTGGCAGACAATTTCTTGAGCAAAATGGAAAAGTAGAGCAAAATTGCTTTAAATGTTTTATGATATTGGTTAAGGAGACAAATACTGTATTAATAATATAATGCTTTTAGCTGTTTTATTTAATTATTTGCTTTCATATGCAGCATCTGTTCTTATTGTGTTTTATTATAGACCTTCTGTACAGTTCATGATTAATGAAAAACGCAGTAAAGTGTTTGATTAGCAAGTTATGTTGATCTGATGGAGACTACGTACTACTAAATTACAGTTCTTGTTACGGTCTGTAGGGAAGTGGGTATGATAACTGAGCATAGATGGGGATATTTACAGAGAGATGCTATTGGCTATTTGTGTCTTAATGCCACATTAACTGATGTCCCAAAGCTTAACGCGGCTTTAAGACACAAATAACGGTACACAAAGTCAGGGTCATGCAACTGCCCCAGCCAAAATACTGAGCCAATAGCGTCTCTTTAGGAGGGAATTTTTGATGCTGGCAAATAGCTGGAGTTAAAAGATTCGGAATGGGTTAACCCATTCACAATACACAGAGAGATGCTAAAGGCTCGGTGAATTGCCTAATAGCCCTATTAGTAATTGTACTTACTGTTCCCTGCTCCCAATAAAGGAATTCAAATGTTTTAGCCATTCTTATATTGGATTAGAGCTTTCATCCTTATTTCCTTTGACTGGGGACGTTCACCACTTTCAGGATGTCCTGGTGCAAGCGAACTATGTCACTGGAAAGATGACAAAAAAGAGATCAGGTTCAATATGGAAATGGATGGAGCTTTTATATGCAGGAAATAGGACCAGACACAATTATAAATATTATGGAGATGCAATATGGAGCCCTTACCTTCCACATTTCCACAATGTAGTATTCATGTTATGACTATAACTGTATCACAGGAGCATGGAAGGTAAGATGTCTGCTTGGCCTCAATTTTATTCATGCACTGAATAGTAGAGCAAAATGATCTTGCATTGGGACAATTGCACAGGCCCAGTGAAACCCAAGCGTACCCTCTATTACATTAGCATGGGTATTCGTTGGTTTGCCTGATAGTGCCCCTTAGTACCAGATTTTATCATATTTCTTGTTATAGCCTTTTTTACATTTTAATATAATTGATCTGATTATTTACTGTGTGAATAAATGAAAGCAGTTCTGCAGGATCTTGCTCTCCATAGTCCAAATATACAATTGGAGACCTTTTTCACTGAATGTGTACTACGGCTTTGTACCATTGGGCCCTTTAAGAAAGGGAGCATAACCGATTGAATAATTTTTAGGGTATGTTTTTCACATTCAAAACAAAAAAAATATTGCAGATAACATCATTATTACATAAAGAAACATCTTAGAGGGATCTTTGTGTTGTTCTCAATTTAGAAATCAGAAGCAACTTTAATAAAATTAAGCAGCACAGTTCCCAAGTTCAGTCTGTATCAGTGTTTATTCTTTTATCCCATCTGTATAATTAAGTTAGATTTAGAGCAAGTCACTTACTTAATTATCATCGCTTAATTGTAGCATTTGATCACAAAATACCATATGTTTTTGTCTTTCATCCAACTGGATCCTCTATGGAATAAAGAGGTAATTAATTGACTGAAAATAACAGAACATTTCCTCACTATATTTAGCACCTACCACATATTTGCAGAATGAATAGGATTCCGGTTTGCAAAAAGATTTGCAAAGGTAAATAATACAATAGACTTAAGTGCAGAGCCTGGATTCATTTGCTTATTGCCACACAGTGGCATGTCACAGGCACGCACAAATAATTTGCATGTTTGGCTAGAACATTTGTGTGTGTACAGGCTGCCCCCTACATGGTTTAGTGTTCTTAAGAGGTAACTTGGCATTTGGCATAAAGCCGGTCAGATTGTCTGATAAATGAATGTATGGCTGATCATCTAAGGCCGATACATAAGGGACAATATTTTAGCCTGTTTACCCCATCCTGTCAAGCAGGCCAAAATATTGTCTTGCGTGTATTGGCCTTAGACGATTGTCTAAATATTGTCAGTCATTTTTACTGTTACCCACTAATTACCCCTTATCAGATGAAAATTAGTTTGGACTTTCAGAAGGTCGTGCTTCTCCTGTAAAATGCACAATTGATTGTGTCCAAATATTGGTCTTGGTGTTTTCTTTCTAGTCTACCAATTGGTCTGTTAAGCTTAGTACACACGAAGGGACTTTTTGTTTTGGCCAGGACCAATGACTTTCTATTACGGTCACTTGCAGACTGTCGGTTTATACAACCGATCGTGTGGTCCCATAGAAAACCGCACAGTCAGGTATGATTTACCAACAGGTCCGATCCCCCGTTTTCCCGATCCAGATGAACAGGAGACTAGGAGTGCTATTTCCGCCTGTCCGATACATGGTACTATCAGTTGGTTGGCTGAAAATATTGTATGATGTGTACCCAGCTTTAGGCTGAAATAAAGGGTTTTTAATTGACCCATGTGTACCAGGTCTAAAAATCTATCTTTATCTGACGTCATACCAAGCTATCTAGTGAAATTTTCTGTGTATCTTTAATCTGCAATTTCATTACAAGTTTAAAATTCTGAACAATGTTTTATTTATTTTTTTTAATTTAGAATTAATATTTATAAAACCCAAGAAGAATGAATTCCTAATTTTTCTAAGCAAAACAGATTTTGTTTTCAAACTTCCTATTAAGTACTGTCCTTCCTCCATATTTACACATGCAGCGCTAATTCATAGCTCCATCTGTTATACATTACATTCCAGAAGACTCCTACCAGAGCCAACACAATCTCCACTGTTCTTTATGGATATGGCTACAATTCATAGGAATGTGTTATACATCCGGCTTCATGTGTTTTATTTTCATTTCCAAAGAATAGTAAACAGTGTATACAGTATTTTCTATGGAGGAGAATAATGCACATGTGTCTTTACTTTAATTATCTTTCATTGGATGATTTTCTTTATCAATATGGCAAAACCAGTTTGAATTTGCCATGTACTGTAAATATAATTACCCTGTTCCATGTGTTAAATGTGAAATAATAAATTTATAAGCTGCACAATTGTTGTGGTTTTGTTTTTGTTGAGTACGTCTAACATTGACTGGAGACTTTTAAATTGCATTAATAAAACCTTAAATGATAACTTAGGGACATATTTACATACGCAGTACTGCTTTTAAGCGATACCACCACTTTTACGTTCATTATGGCGATTGTTAATTTAGGATCGCTATCTTAAATATACAATATTTCTATGAATATTCTTTTCTATGAATATACGGTATTCTATGAATAAACGTTTGTAGATTTAAGGTATGTTCGCCGATCTTGGCCACAGTCATACAGTAATGAAAAACCTGCAGTCTTGCGAACTTGTGATACCGCTGTTTAAATATAGCCCTTAAACCCTGTAGAGAAAGTAAATATGCATAAAAAATACTTTTTTATGCCTACTGTCACTCAGTTAGAAACCTCCTGCATAATGAGCTGTTCGTGCTGTTGATCTGCCTGGCTTTACCTGGCTCCTAGATTAAATACATAATTTTCTCTAGTCTAGCATAGATTTAGATCAATGTTGGTTTGTTAAGCTAGGTACACACGTTTCGATTTTTCCTCCTGAACGATCCTGTTCGAGACTTTCGACTGGTCGGCTAGGAGGAAGGACTGTCCGTTGCGGCAAAAGTAGCTGTGTCCGACAGTTACTGCGACCGATCATACGGTCCATAGAGGACCACATGACCACGTGTCTCCTGCAACTGTTTCCTGGCTACATGTGAGGAAAAGGTCTGTTCAGATCATCAAACTAACCTGCAGATCAGCCTGCTTGTTTCATAGATCAGGAGCTTCTCTGAAATTCCAACATTTCAGAATTAGTAATTCCATGAAAATGGTAAGTTTATCATGGAAAGAGATTCTGCTAGTGTGACATTTGCATAGTCAAAACACAAAAAAGCTTCATACACACGTGTGATCGCGGGGACTGACCTTGAGGGATCGGTCAACGAGGCTCGACCGTAAATCTGTTTCAGCTGGCAAAGTGCCCATACACGGCACGATTGTGGGGCAAAACGGGCGCTCATACATATCGTATGTTGCGGGTCGGCCTCCATGATCGCACGTGTATATAAAGCTTTAGGGTAAAATTGATAAAACTTTCTATAAATAAGAAACAAGACTAAACCAGTCAACAGAATTTACAACTACATCAAAAAATTATTTTATAGCCACATTTGTAAGTTGTGTGATATTTTGTGACTATGGTAAAGGTATTGTTCTACTACAGCTTTATAAATAATAAGGTTGCGATGGGATTGATAGGAACACTGCACTGGGTGAGTCCATTTCTGGTTATATGAATATGTCATACCTGGCTTCAAATGCTCTATTAAAGGTTCCTGTGTTTATGGGGTTATAGGGATTTGGGCCCTGTTTGCATGTATGTGAACCAGAAACTACCTACAGGATATATTTTGCACTTTATCCATCCATTTAAGACTGTAGACTTTGGTTTATTTTCAGTCTAAACCGATCATTAATGTCCAATCGATGTAGCAATCCTTATCATTAATTAATGATAATGATGGTAAATTACCGATAATACGATCATAGATTTACAATCTCCATAGTATGCCATTGCAGTAGTTTCGGTATTATGAGGATTCAATTATGTCATTATATTTATTGACTATTATTTCCTACATCTATGTGGCTTAAGTGCTGAAAAAAGATTCCTAAATAGACAGGAGGTACCTGCACAGACTTAAAAAAAATGAACAGTGAAGAGGAAAGCCTATTAATGCAAGCAGAGACTGGTCACATGACTACAAACTTATGAAAGCAGGACGTGTTGAGCAAGTTATATTGCTAAACCTTTAAAGCAATGTAACATCTTACAAGTTTTACCTAGAGAAGTGATCCAGGGTTCATTTTAAAGGTATGAACAAAACATAACTGTTGTCCTTTAACAGTTATGACAATTACTAATTGGTGTGTCAGGTCCATCTCACCTTCTCTCTGCTCCCGTGCCTTTCCTTCTCAATTTGCCTGTTTCCATTCATTTGGTTTTTGCTTTGTCCTAATTGTCTTTGGGTTTTAGGAGGCAAATTCAAACTGGTTCATCCAATCTAGTTATTCCTTGTTTCTCCCTCTAGTGTTTGATTGGTTTATTGTCACTTTTAAAGTTCCATTTTCTTTGTTGCTAATTGCCTGTTATTGCTCGTGGTTTCCGATGTTGGTGTGAATTTCTCATCAGTTTCCATGGTTATCGATTTTCGTTTGTCCTATGTTTACGATTGTTCCCTGTCTGTCCTAACTTTTGCCTGTCCTTGCCTAAGTTTACACTTCATCTTTATTTCCTTGCTCTGCTGACTGACTAGTGTTCTGGCCCTTGTCTCCATCCCTGACTTTCCCCTCCTGTACTACGCTGTAGTCCAGTTCTCCAAATGGAAGTGCTCAGTCTGCCAGTTTCTCTTCAGTCTATTTGAATATTCCAGAGAAAACCATGTAAGTCATGGGGGAAACCAAGCAGATGTAGGCACATCAAGTCTCCCATCAAACAGGGGCTTGTCTAAAGGTAAAGTGAGTGGTTGTAGATTGGGGTATCTGTGCTAAGGGCTACCCTTTTTTTTGGAGTGTAACATTTATGGTAATAACCATTGGTAAGCAGAGGCTGCAGAATATACTAATAGGATATAATAGGATTTAGCATGCTACAAGGCCTCATTCATATGCCCCCAAAAACAATAATCCTGGTATATTTATCACATTAAACTGTTTTAACTGTTTGACTTTGAATACAGGCAATGGGACCAATAAGGTTTTAATTGTCCCCCTTATAAAACCTTAAACTTGTTTCTGTCCAGGTGCACATAGCAGATACCAATATCCCATTTAATCAGTTATTTGTTTCACTGTATAACATAATCAAATCAGAAGAGAACGCACAGCACATTAAGATCATGTCAGATAACCGTAACAAACTCCCAGTCTCTTGTGATGTACTGTTCTAGCACACAGCAAAATGCGATAGTTCCTTAAGAATTAACATACATAATTTATTGTGTTATTATTATTATTATTATTATTATAAAAAGAAGTCTATAAAATGTATAAAAGATTATATTTTAATGTACTTTATTATTAATACCTCAGCTTCGAAAAGCTTTAATATATTTCAGATAAATAAGCTCCTTTATTGCCAGAAGATTGCCGTGTAGAATTTTGCAGCTTCATTTGCATAGCAAAAGACTAATAATCCATTTAGAATACAATTATTTTACAGCTGACTTGGTGGAAGGTTGTATAAACAAGCAGAGGCCAAATGGCGTTCATGAATGTCTACACGCTCGCTGGATAGAAACCATTACTGAGCACAATAAGACTGCTCTGAGGGGGGTTTACTCTTTAAACAAATACAGGTGAAAAATGCCACCAATTCTATGGGACACGGGTGGGGGGGGAAACATTTTCCTCACTTGCTAATGTAAAAATAAAACCTTAATATATATCCCATGTTCAACCACAAGTCAAATTATTGTTGATGAAATGATACAAAGAAAAATACATTTAAATGAAATTCTTTAATCATATTAGTGAACAGCCAGTATAACTGTGAAAAGCTCTAAATGTGTTTTTTCCATTTGAAGAAGCTATTGTGATTTTTCTCTTTGAGCCCCAGATAAAAGTAATCTCTAATTTTCCTTTTTAGAGAGCAAAGCCTTTGGTATTTCTGTTCATAATGGAATACTGTTACTTTTATGTTCATTCCGTAAAATGGAAATGAAAATAAATAAGTGAATTAGTTAGGCATCCGGCAAATAGGCAAATGATGATACATTTCTTACTTATTGCTTTCAAATTCTATACCTGAAATGTGTGAGTACGTGTTCAATCACCCTTTGAAGCCCAAGTAAATATGTTAAATAATATCATATATATGTAAATATATATATATACAAACCAGAGTATTCACCGCACACCCCCTTTCTATTATCCCCTGGTGCCGGTGTAAAGGAGTATGGCTGTATTACATATATTACATACACAGAAAGCCAGCATTACACTGCATACAGAATTCCAATTTCTTTATTTAGCACATATGTGAATGTACTATGTTTCGGGGATAACAATACCCTTCATCAGGTACAAACATTGTGATAGAGATGGATAGAGAGTGCAGGACCCCCAACAAGGGCCCTTCCAAGGACCACAAAGGCACTTATAAGTTCCAGGGAGGGGGGTCCCAGTACAATCTGCAGGACCCCTTAAGCCCCAAAATACTCTTGGTCCTTCTAAGCACACCCAGGAGGGGGTCCCAGGCTGAGCCACGGGACCCCTGAACTTTCTGACATTCCTCGAACGTTCGAGGATTCTCAAATTCGAGGATTAGCTTGTGCGCTACTTCAAATTTTTTGCTGTTCTTCCCACAGGGATTTGTTTCCTGCACCATTTTCCAGGTCCCAGAACCATTTACAGTAAGTTACCACTGCTATTTACCGTAAACCATTATTTTAGGCAGGAAATTTCCGTGGGTTTTTTCCGATTGACTTTAATGGCGGATTAGTTACATTTGTCTCTCGCACGGTGTTGTTATTATGGCACCTTGTAATACATATAATAAGTTATTAAAATGGGTGCACTTATGGGATATGGTCATTAATGTCTGTTTAATAATGCAAAAGATTTTGTCATTTCACCCCCTTCTTTCTAAAGTGTAATCAGGTAGACTTTTCAGTAAAGAAATCCCAGTAAAGCCAAGGGATCCATAGCTGGGAGAGAGGGGACCCCAAGCTAGTGAAGGGATAGATTTTAATAATGACAGGCGCAGGTATAGGTGAAATGTTGCAAGAGAGGGTAGAAGTTAGGCATATAAGAACGGGTGGAGAGAGAAATGTGATAGAGCAACGCATAAAAAAAATTGGTTTCCCCTGCACACACACATTCGTTTTGCCCTATTCTAGGAAGTTCTACGCACTTCTAAGATGACTAAGCTGGCAGAGCGATATCTGACGGTATCGGGCTTTATCGCTAGTGTGTTTAGCGGTTTTCCCGAACGAGCGTGCAACCGCCGAAAATTCCCGTCGGCCGAGCGGCCATTCGGGAAAGAACTAAAATTTACCTCAGCCGCGCTAGACTCCCTATAAAGGAGTCTGCTGCGACCGAGGGAAACACAATCCTTAGCATGCTCCTATAGGTAGAACGCTTGGGACTGTGTGTATGCAGATCTCTGAAAGATGACAGACAGGATTTTGCAGATCCTGTCTGTCATCTTTCAAAAATCTGTAGTGTGTGTACCCAGCTTTACTGCTCAGGCTCTTTCATGAACTTTCTTTTAAATAATAGGTGGGTAAAGACATGGCCTGCTTCTTCTCACACAGACATCCCACCCTGCCACATGAGGCTTCCAGGCAGGGTGGAGAAAGGGGTGGACTGAGGCAGTTAGGGACATTCTAGGGACATGGTGTCCAGGTAAGGGGTGTTCCAGCGAAGGAGGCTGCCGGTCTTTGCAGTCACGGGAGTTTGGGATGGTCTCAAGGGAGTGCAGGTGACCACCCCAGAAATTGGAAAATGCCAGCGACTGCCGGGAGGGGTGGGATACCTGCTCACAGTACAAGCTAAATAAATGCAAATTTACACATTGATAAACCAATGACAATCTGTTGAAGTTGTGTTTATTAATAGGGGGAATAGGTTTTGGTAAAAAAAAAAAAAAATCACAGTAATTCCATCTCCATAAATTTTCCAGGTATTGTGAATATTCCCATGGATATAACAAAAGGAAATAGCTCAGTCTGTATTACCAATGGTGCGTGTTAATATGCAGCATCAAAAGAAAGAAAACCTTTCATCTTATATTTTATTATTTCAAATTCAGTTGTGCTGAATCCATTCAATCCTTTTATATAGTGTAATGTTAACACATCTTAGAGCCATTACTTTACATACCTGTATAGGGCTTAGGTGAAATTTATTTTTCTAAAGGGTGTTTATAACATATAAAACAATTAAAACTAAATCAACAGTATTTAGAGAATGTAACCATTATTTAATATCAATGAACCCATTGATAAAAACCTTAAAGGAATAGTTCACTCCCACTAGTGAACTATTCCTTTAATGCATTGATTGAAGCCCGTCCTTGGGAGGTTAAGGAGCTATGCCTTTCCTTTCTGTTCTTCAATCAATAGCTCATCATCCGGGAACGAAGATTCAAGAAACATAACTCTTGCCCTATCCACCACGGCCACAGTGAAATCTCTGACCGCTTCCTTGTTCTGTATGTATGTATGTATATGTTTATTTATATAGCGCCACTAGGGGACGCAGCGCTGTACAATGTAGAATACAAAGTCGTGCAAGGGGGACAGTAAATAAATACATAAATAAATAAGAGCATCATGAAATATACAAGTGCTTTAAACATGTAACATGAGGAAAGAGGTCCCTGCCCTGTAGAGCTTACAATCTAATTAGGTGGGTAATATACAGATACATAGGAAAGGATGGAAGTGCTATAGTAATAACTGGTGCAGTGTCAACAGTCCTATGGTGTGCTCAGAGAGATAGGATGAGAGGTTAGATTTAAACTTGTTTATTGAGGTTTCTTGACATAGAAAGGGGAATAGAATTCCAGAGGACGGGGCCAGAAGAGAGAAAGGTTTAAGGCGAGAGGAGGCAGTGTGAGTGGGGGGTCTGTATAAGAGATGGTTCTGTAATGAGCGGAGGGTACGGGGGGGACATATGGGGACACCAGGGAAGAAATATAAGAAGGAGCAGCAGAGTGAAGGGATTTAAATGTTAAGAGAAGGATTTTGTAGATAATGTGTTGTTTAAAGGGCATCCCCCCAACTACTGGCCCCACCATGTAGTGTAGTTTAATCCTTACCTCACATCCCAGCTCCATAGGGTTCTCCTGTAGACCCCCCCCAAAGTCCCAAAAACTGCCCACCAGGAGGCTAGCAGAGTCCATATAGGACACTGCCTGCTAGCTGGCCTCCGGTAGATATTTGCCATGCGTACTGCAGCCCTTCTCCCCCCTCCGTCCCCCTCCCTCTCCCTCCCTCTCCTTCCCGTTCTACTATCCCTTCCCCTAGCATAAATCCCCCTTAATAAGTTGTTCCCCCATGTCCCCCAGCCCCAACCGCACATTTTTTATTTTCAAAAAGCTCCCCAAACTCTTACTTACCTCTCCGCTTTCCTCCGCTGCACTGAATGACCGGCAGCCGTGTCCGTGATTGGCTGCCGCTCAGCCAATCACAGATGCGACTGCCGGTCCCGCCCCTATGCTTGCTTTCTTGCAAGCAGAGGGCCGGCAGTGCGGCGGAGGATCGAGGGGAGGTAAGTAAGAGTTTGGGGAGCTTTCTGAAAAAAAAATGTACGCGGTTGGGGCTGGGAGACATGGGGGAACAGCATATTAAAAATGATTTTTAAGGGTGGACATACCCTTTAATGGAGAGCCAGGTTGATGTGTGGCACAGAGGAGATTTAATTTCACGATTGTGAGAGAGCAAGACAATTCATGCGACAGAGTTAAGAATGGACTGACGCAGTATTGTAGTAAACTACCACAATGGGATTCTATGGGGATCGTAAATCTACGATTTCGTTAAATTTATGATCGGTATTGTACATTTAGGTTTGTGGTCATAAATCTATCATAGCAGTCGTGATTGTACGATCATGTCCATAGATTTACGTACACTCCCCAAAGCAATACCATTGCGTTTATTGGTAACCCATGGTATTGTTCCCACAAACGCATTCGTATATATATGAACGGTCTTTTGTAACTGTACGATCATGGCCATACATTCAACCCTTGATGATACTTTTATGATAACCCGCGGTATCGCAAGTTTGGTTTTCAAATATGCCCCCTGGAGCTTACACTTCAAATATCTCCACACTCAAGATGCAGGGGACAGTGCGAAAGACTTTATTCACCTCATGGCACAATCTAATAAGCAGTAAAGGACCTTGAAGAACAAGCTGGCAGTGGCAGATGAAGGGCAGCCAACCTGAGCTTCCAAGCCTACAGAAACAGTGTAGCCATTATGTCTGTTACATGTCCCACAAGTTGCTCATTCTGTTTCTCTCAAGTGGCATCACTCACGGCACTATCGGTAGGTGGGGCGGAAATATCTGCTGGTGTGTACCCAGCCTTAGACAAGCACAATTTTGCATCTCTTGAATACATTTGTTTTAGTTCTTGTACATTTCCTTTAAAATGTAATATACATAGCTCCTTAACCTCCCGGGCTTCAATCAATGCGTTAAAGGAAAAGTTCACTTTTGCAGTGAACTATTGCTTTAGTGATACGGACCTGTAGGGCTTTTTACGTGCACTAATCACAGATGCGGCTGCCGATCAAGCCCCTTCTGCTTCTCCATTCCCGGAAGTAGCAGAAGAGGCCGTGAGTGAGGAAATGAAGGTGGGTAAGTTCATTTCTGGGAAGATTTTAACGTTTCTTTAAAGCTGGCTATATACTGTATTAACCTCATTGGCCTCACATAGCAATTTCCGGAAAAGACTAAATAACGTTAGTTTACTGTATGCATTTACCACTTATCCTGCATGTACTGTACAAGTATATCATGCATTTCAGCTACTGTATTAACCACATTATTGTAAATGAAATGGAGCCCACGTACAAGATTGTAATCCCTTCTTGTACCTTTTTGTATGTCCCTTACTTCTATAAACTCCATTTAGTATAACCTAAAATTATCCAACGTATGTTATACTCACGTATGTCCTCTCATATTGACTAGGGCTACACTTCATAATGATAATAGCAAAGATAAAGACTTTAATAGCCGCACTCAATCACGATATCTAACAGAATGTATAACCTTAAAGCTATTTTCTCTGCCACCTTACTCCATTTTGAAAATATGAGATGTGAAACGTGAGTCTTTAGCTTCTGTTTGCAACTTAACTGAACAAAATGCTTTATTTTATTCTGCACAATATGAAGGTGAAATACTAAACAATTTAGCTGCTTTCCAGAATGTTCATCCTACATGGGGTTAATCTCTAATATTCTATTTCTGCCAGCTCTCGGCCATTTTCTATCCACGGCTGATCATCCGTTCTTTCTGTTGCTGATTAGGCACTGAACTCCAGGCATCTATCTCTGCAGTGCTTTTACTTTCACACATTGGTTTCTAATATTTTTGTCAGTCATTACATGACATAAAATCTCTACTTACCATTCACAATAACTTTCTCATGTGGTATTTATAGAGAAGTGGTATCTCTACATTGCAATACCACTGTGGTTCATATACCGCTGTGAATCTACGAAATGCCGACAGTGCAGTATGCTGAGATTATATTATACGGGCTGCAGGCCAACATTATGTTGTTTTTTTATTATAGTCATAAATAATGATGCAGTCACGAGGTCCCAATATTATTAGACATTTTTCAGTATCTACAGTACTTCTGCTCCACTCGTCCCAAGAAGATAAAGGAGACCATTTCATAAAGGACAACATAACCTGACTTCTAGGATGACCCCCTCATTTATTTGTTTTTTCTTATTGATTGCTTATTTGCTGTTTCTAACCTGTTATACTGTAAATTTCTACAAAATATATAGCTATAAAGGGGTCCCATTATAGACATGAATGGCTGTGTCAGTCAACAACATTCACAGCACTAAATATTGCTTGTTTTTAAATATGGTCCATAAAGTACAGTTCCCCTGTCTCATAGTGTACTGTAGCTCCCCTTTAATAGTCAGCAGCCTTATTAAATTCTAGGCAGGTGAAAGTTAGGAATGAGTCACTATGCAGCAGAGATGTGAGAGCTTTGGTGTGAGACCGTTTAAAGCTTTGGTGTGGGTATCAGGCCACCCCTTTAAAAGCCTGCCATGGTATATCCATTTACATTGATTAACTATACAGACACAATAACAAATTCTGTATTTACAAAGATTTTTTATAAAGATCTGTCCTTAGGTTTGTACTAGCTTTAAAAAAGATTGTTTCGTTCTGTGTAGCAGAAACACCTCCTCCAAAATACCACAGGAGCGGCCCCCAACCTTTTCATTTTCATATGACGGATACAGCCTACATGCATCCACTGTAGATGAAGCAGAGTAATACATAGTGGAATCTGTATTTAAAAAAGAAGTCTGCATTTTGTACTGTATTTTTCGGGTAGGTGTCCTATAAATGTAACACTCAAACCTAAATTAGCCCTTAGTAATATAGTTTTGGAAACAGAATATGAAGAATATGGCCCCTACTTTGAATGCATCTTGTTGAATTTTTTACAACCTTCCCTCTTTAAAAGCACCAAAGCAATAATTTAAAGTCCATGCACTTTCTCAGATTGGGATTTCTGCAGGAGGATGTAGTTAACCGTGTTTGTTAGCACTGATTACATTACATCTTACAAGGAAAACTCATAACATTGCAGCATAATGTTAGTGACCATGTGCACCTTATAAAAAAAAAATATGGTCTGTAAAAGGGAACTGAGATCAATTGTCACAGCCGCAGAGAGAGTGTGGTTTAGTAACATCGGATTGGAGGAATCCGGAATCCCCAAAACCAGGGACCTCGCAGAAGGGTCTGTAAAAGGTGCTGGGGAACCTTTACTATCTACAAAGGCAAAAGGATCCATCAGGGTCACGTTCTAATATTCACTTTGTTGAACTATGTGCGATAACAGGGACAATTGAAACACAGGAACGAGAAGTATCGATCTTCAACTGTTGCTGTGTATTTTAAGAGACATTGATAATGTTATATTAAGTCACTAAATTTAGACCTGGGCACAGGATTTTAGAGTTTGAGTCTTTTATAAAAATGTTTATATTGTATTGTGCATTGAACTAATGTGTGGGTTGTGGCTGGCCAGCCAACTTTAGAATAATTGTAATAGAAGGTTTATATAGTTGGTACTATAATTGTAAGGGTCTATGAATAAAACTGAATCCCCCTTTTCTTCTAATTCCTTCTGGGTTGTTTTCCTCTTTGAAGGGTTGTTTGGTTAATCTCGGTTCAACCGCTCTACTCTCTTCTGAGAAAACGGCATTGGTCCAAAGTGTTGTCTCACCCAGTGATAAAAATGGTGCCTACTCTCCGCTGTGATACATGCACGGACATTGCATGCTCATAGACGTATACCCCACTCCTCAATGTCTACATGGCTGTAATGTTGATGATGACTACATGTGGGGCAGATTAAATTGGTGCTTTATGCTGTGGCCACATTACAATGTGTGTGAAAACACAATCGCAATGCAGCACATTTTACACGTGTTTCTGTGCATTTACACTGTGATTTTCCCAGAGCAAAATCGATTTGGACAAAAATTGATGATCGCATGTGCTCTGATATTGGATTGGAGCACAGTGCAAACAGTGCGGCCTGCAACATTATAATGCAGGAGGATTTTTTACAATGGGAGTGGAGGTGTTGAGTGTGTCTATCAAGACAGGTGTCTTATTATGTTAGGAGGCAGACAGGGTTATTCAATCCTAAATAAATAAGCATTTCTAGCATTTAACTAGCTGTGGCTCTCTTGTGTCCTTCATATTGCTTGCATATTACATTTGGGACAGTGGTGGAACCCCAGACGCAATTGGATTGAGCCAGGACAGAATCTGATACAAGACTTGCAGCTCATCTTTTGAATACATTATTCAATAAAAGTTCTTATCGTTACAAAGTATGTTAATTTTGCCCCAACCAATCAGATGTTAGCTTTCAAATGTTAAATAAGATCTGATTGGTTGGGGAAAAATTAGCCTCATTTTAAACAATAATAACTTTTATTGAATCTCCCTGATATACTTCAGTCTTTTTTAGAACTGTCCATCATGTTTGTGTTTCTAGTAGTAATACAGTATAAGAATTTATGCCAAATGAAAGTTACTTTATTGACATAGTTATTTATAGTTCCACACAAAGATTTACAAAATAGCAAGGACATTAAGGTGATAAGATTCAGAACAAGCTGTACTCCACAGTAGCAGATGAAGAAAGGTGCCTCATCTCTAAAGCAGACACGGGGAAAGTTAACATTCTACATATGAGTTTATCATCCCCAATTTTTCAACTAATTGTGCCAAAAAATCGGCAAAACAAATTTCAATTGGGCAATATTTTGTTCAACCAAAATGTTGCAACAAATGGTGTCAAAATATCGTCAAGTGTGCACCTCACCTAGGGCCATATTTATAAAGCCACGGAGATTAACGATCGTACATTTACGACACCGTTTGTAAATCTTCGATAGCGAAATCGTAGATTTACGATCCCCATAGAATACCATTGCGTAGTTTACTACCGCACGGTATTCTACGATCGAATGTTCATTATTTAATGAACATTCGGTCGTAAATGTACGACCACGATTGAACATTTACGACCGTCATCGTAAATTAACTAAAAAGGGATACTACGGCTTTATAAATATGGCCCCTAAGGCTTTATGATCCCTGTATTTCTCTGATTCCTCTGGATCAACTGTTAGGTAGGGTTAAAAAAAAGGAAGGATAGGTTGGACTTAATGGATGGATGTCTTTATTCAGCCTCAATTACTATGTTACTATGTTATCATGCTAAATGTTTGTTTTATGTTCATACACATGGACATAGTTATAAGGACCTGGTACCAATAATCCCTAATTCTACTGCCTTTTCTAAACCTTACCTGTATTTTACCATAATAATCGCTTTGTTATTGTTGTTATTTTATCATCACATAGTAAAATGCCGCTATAGCTTGTCAATATAGATACCACACAGACTTAAAATATTATGTGGCCATGGTGATGGCATGCTATTACTATGTAGTGATGTCACACCTTTAAAAACATTTCCCCCGGGATGTCTTTACCTCCTCCTTCTACATTGTAAGGAGGTACTTAAAGCCATAGTCAATTACTGATCTATAAATAAAAGTAACCATACACAGCATTGTAAACAGCCACATGTAGCAATTAGGAACATAAAACGCTTTTTTTAATGATGATTATAATGATCACAATTTGCAGCACAGTATAGTCAGCATGTCACAATAAAGAGCTAAATGCATTGCAAGAATATCAGCTGAACCAAGAAAAAAATTAAACATGCATGTTGCGTGTTAAAATATTTCCTGTAGACTCACACAGACAGTCAGGCCCATTATCTTACCTACAGCAGCAGGTGCTTAACGCTATAGACGGAACCTGACTGAAATAGCTCACGGGAAAGTTCCACATCCAAAGCAGATATAGGGCATAACAAGGACTCACTGCGTAATGTTTTCTTTCTGTTCTGAAAGCAGCAAATAGTCTAGGGAAACAGTGAGGAATTGGTTGGTGGAAAATGTACAGCTAAGGTTAGGGAGTCAGAAAGGAAGATTTACCTTACTCAAGGCAACATTGAAAATAATGATGAGCCTTCCCCTGTATCAACAACTGCCAGCAGAGAGTCAGCAGAATTCTTTCACTGTAAAACCAAAGTTGGGAATTTCATCAAGTCCACTAGTAAGTGATAAAAAAAGTGTTGGAAGTGCTGGATTTTCTGGTGTTTAATAAACTTTCTTTTACCTGCGACCATTGAACTTTAAACAGGCACGATTTTATGGAAGAAAGAACTTTTATAATGTAAACATACAATTGAATTGGGCAACAATTCACTGAGACTCTGTATTTATTAAGGTGCAATATATATCACACCATATATATAATATATATCACACCATATATATAATATATATCACACCATATATATTATATCATAATAATTCACACCATATATATATATATATTATATTATTATATATATATAATATATATCACACCATATTAATAATATATATAACACCATATATATATAATATATATCACACCATATATATATATAATATATATCACACCATATATATAATTATATATCACACATATATTAAATGTATATCACACCATATATATAATGTTATATCACACCATATATATAATATATATCACACCATATATATAATGTATATCACACCATATATATAATGTATATCACACCATATAAATATCATAATATATATCACACCATATATATATATATATATTATATACTATATATACACCATATATATATATATATATATATCATAATATATATCACACCATATATATATATATCACATTTACTGGTATTGTAGTAGGAAACAGTAAACAAATTTTATTACTTTATTAAGACGGGTGCGGTAATACATTGTAAACTACCGATAGTGCTAAATTTATAGCCGCAGTGCAAACTAACATTATCACGTGGTATAGTGCTACCACGTAGTATCACCTATACCATACCACCCACCATGGGCTTTAGCGACTGTGACAAATTTGTGTCCATGGCCCTAAAAAAACGAGCAACTGCAAGGTACCAATAATAATCGGAATTGGCCTGTATAAACCCAGGGTATCATACCTTTCCAATAACTGTCCTAGCATAATCCTATCAACAAGGGAAATAACATATTGTTGTACTTATTTTGCCTTAAAGGTGTGGTATCGATTTCTAGCAATACTGCGCCTTTGGCAAGTTTTAATGATCAGTAATGATCCAATCGGTTTAGCGATCGTTAATTTACGATCGTACTCGTAAATTAATGATAATGATCTATGCTTGTGAAGGTTCTCATTCATCCAGGTCATGGTATATCTGTTGTATTCAATTAGATCAACTGGACTTGAAGTTTAGTTCTTGAAGACGTTTCGCTAGTCATCCGACTGGTTTTCTCAATTCAGAACGAGAATTGAGAATTTCTGAATTGAGAAAACCAGTTAGATGACTAGCGAAACGTCTTCAAGAACTAAACTTCAAGTCGAGTCTAATTGAATACAACAGATATACCATGACCTGGATGAATGAGAACCTTCACAAGCATAGATCATTATCATTAATTTACGAGTACGATCGTAAAATAACGATCGCTAAACCGATTGGATCATTACTGATCATTAAAAATGCCAAAGGCGCAGTATCGTAGAAATCGATACCACACCTTTAAGGCAAAATAAGTAACAACAATATGTTATTCCCTTGTTGATAGGATTTTTGCTAGGACAGTTATTGGAAAGGTATGATACCCTGGGTTTATACAGGCCAATTCCGATTTATTGGTACCGCAGTGCTCGTTTTTTTAGGGCCATGGACACAAATTGTCACAGTCGCTAAAGCCCATGGTGGGTGGTATGGTGATAGGTGATACTAGTGGTAGCACTATACCACGTGATAATGTTAGTTTGCACTGCGGCTATAAATTAGCACTATCGGTAGTTTACAATGTATTACCGCACCGTCTTAATAAAGTAATAAAATTTGTTTACTGTTCCTACACAATACCAGTAAATGTGATATTATATATATATGGTGTGTGATATATATTGATATATATATATATATTATATATATATATATTATATATATGGTGTGATTATTATTATAAATAATTATGGTGTGATATATATTATGAATTTATATGGTGTGATATCATTATATATATGGTGTGATATATATTATATATATGGTGTGTATATATTATGATATTTATATGGTGTGATATACATATATATATGGTGTGATATATTATAATATGGTGTGTGTGATATCTTATATATATGGTGTGATATATATTATAATATTATGGTGTGCTATATTTTATATATATGGTTATATATATTATATATATATGGTGTGATTATATTATAATAGTATATATTATATATATATATTATATTGGTGTTGCTATATTATTATGATATATATATATAGTGTGATAATATAATATGGGTGATATATATTATATATATGGTGTGATGTATATTGCACCTTAAAATAAGAGTCTCAGTGAATTGTTGCCCCAATTCAATTGTATGTTTACATTATAAGTTCTTTCTTCCAAAAATTGCCTGTTTAAAGTTCAAGTGCGCAGGTAAAAGAAAGTTTATTAAACACCAGGAAATCCAGCACTTCCAACACTTTTTTTATCACTTACTAGTGGACTTGATGAAATCCCAACTTTGGTTTTACAGTGAAAGAATTCTGCTGTCTCTGCTGGCAGTTGTTGATACAGGGGAAGGCTCATCATTATTTTCAATGTTGCCTTGAGTAAGGTAAATCTTCCTTTCTGACTCCCTAACTTAGCTGTACATTTTCCACCAACCAATTTCTCACTGTTTCCCTAGACTATTTGCTGCTTTCAGAACAGAAAGAAAACATACGCAGTGAGTCCTTGTTATTCCTATATCTGCTTGGATGTGGAACTTTCCCGTGAGCTATTTCAGTAGGTTCCGTTCATAGCGTTAAGCACCTGCTGGGTAGGTAAGATAATGGGCTGACTGTCTGTGTGAGTCTACAGGAAATATTTTAACAGCAACATGCATGTTTAATTTTTTTCTTGGTTCAGCTGATATTCTTGCAATGCATTTAGCCTTTATTGTGACATGCTGACTATACTGTGTGCAATTGTGATCATTATAATCATCATTAAAAAAAGCGTTTTATGTTCCTAATTGTACATGTGGCTGTTTACAATGCTGTGTATGGTTACTTTTATTTATAGATCAGTAATTGACTATGGCTTTAAGTACCTCTTACAAGTAGAAGGAGGAGGTAAAGACATCCCGGGGGAAATGTTTTTAAAGGTGTGACATCACTACATAGTAATAGCATGCCATCACCATGGCCACAATATTTAAGTCTGTGTGGTATCTATATTGACAAGCTTAGCGGCATTTTACTATGTGATGATAAAATAACAACAATACAAAGCGATATTATGGTAAAATACAGGTAAGGTTTAGAAAAGGCAGTAGAATTAGGGATTATGGTACCAGGTCCTTATAACTATGTCCATGGGTATGAACATAAAACAAACATTTAGCATGATAACATAGTAACATAGTAATTGAGGCTGAATAAAGACATCCATCCATAAGTCCAACCTATCCTTCCTTTTTTTTAACCCTACCTAACAGTTGATCCAGAGAATCAGAGAAATACAGGGATCATAAAGCCTTAGGGGCAATATTATAAAGCCGTAGTATCCCTTTTTAGTTAATTTACGATGACGGTCGTAAATGTTCAATCGTGGTCGTACATTTACGACCGAATGTTCATTAAATAATGAACATTCGATCGTAGAATACCGTGCGGTAGTAAACTACGCCATGGTATTCTATGGGGATCGTAAATCTACGATTTCGCTATCGAAGATTTACAAACGGTGTGTAAATGTACGATCGTTAATCTCCGTGGCTTTATAAATATGGCCCTAGGTGAGGTGCACACTTGACGATATTTTGACACCATTGTTGCAACATTTTGGTTGAAAAAAATATTGCCCAATTGAAATTTGTTTTGCGATTTTTTGGCACAATTAGTTGAAAAATTGGGGATGATAAACTCATATGTAGAATGTTAACTTTCCCCGTGTCTGCTTTAGAGATGAGGCACCTTTCTTCATCTGCTACTGTGGAGTACAGCTTGTTCTGAATTTATCACCTTAATGTCCTTGCTATTTTGTAAATCTTTGTGGTGGACTATAAATAACTATGTCAATAAGTAACTTTCATTTGGCATAAATATACTGTATTACTAATAGAACACAACATGATGGACAGTTCTAATAAAAAAGACGAAGTATATCAGGGAGATTCAATAAAAGTTATTATTGTTTAAAATGAGGCTAATTTTTCCCCAACCAATCAGATCTTATTTAACATTTGAAAGCTAACAATGATTGGTTGGGGCAAAATTAACATACTTTGTAACGATAAGAACTTTTATTGAATAATGTATTCAAAAGATGAGCTGCAAGTCTTGTATCAGATTCTGTCTGGCTCAATCCAATTGCGTTCGGGGTTCCACCACTGTCCCAATGTAATATGCAAGCAATATGAAGGACACAAGAGAGCACAGCTAGTTAAATGCTAGAAATGCTTATTTATTAGGATTGAATAACCCTGTCTGCCTCCTAACATAATAAGACACCTGTCTTGATAGACACACTCAACACTCACTCCCATTGTAAAAAATCCTCCTGCATTATAATGTGCAGGCCGCACTGTTTTCACTGTGCTCCAATCCAATATCAGAGCCATGCGATCATCAATTTTTGTCCAAATCGATTTTGCTCTGGGAAAATCACAGTGTAAATGCACAGAAACACGTGTAAAATGTGTGCATTGCGATTGTGTTTTCACACACATTGTAATGTGGCCACAGCATAAAGCACCAATTAATCTGCCCCACATGTAGTGCATCATCAACATTACAGCCATGTAGACATTGAGGAGTGGGGTATACGTCTATGCATGCAATGTCCGTGCATGTATCACAGCGGAGAGTAGGCACCATTTTTATCACTGGGTGAGACAACACTTTGGACCAATGCCGTTTTCTCAGAAGAGAGTAGAGCGGTTGAACCGAGATTAACCAAACAACCCTTCAAAGAGGAAAACAACCCAGAAGGATTAGAAGAAAAGGGGGATTCAGTTTTATTCATAGACCCTACAATTATAGTACCAACTATATAAACCTTCTATTACAATTATTCTAAAGGTGGCTGGCCAGCACCAACCCACACATTAGTTCAATGCACAATAAATATAAACATTTTTATAAAAGACTCAAACTCTAAATCTGTGCCCAGGTCTAAATTTAGTGACTTAATATAACATTATCAATGTCTCTTAAAATACACAGCAACAGTTGAAGATCGATACTTCTCGTTCCTGTGTTTCAATTGTCCCTGTTATTGCACATAGTTCAACAAAGTGAATATTAGAACGGACCCTGATGGATCCTTTTGCCTGTAGATGTAAAGGTTCCCCAGCACCTTTTACAGACCTTCTGCGAGGTCCCTGGTTTTGGTGATTCGATTCCTCCAATCCGATGTTACTAAACCACACTCTCTTGCGGCTGTGACAATGATCTCAGTTCCCTTTTACAGACCATATTTTTTTTTATAAGGTGCACATGGTCACTAACATTATGCGCAATGTTATGAGTTTTCCTTGTAAGATGTAATGTAATCAGTGCTAAAAAACACGGTTAACTACATCCTCCTGCAGAAATCCCAATCTGAGAAGTGCATGGACTTTAAATTATGCTTTGGTGCTTTTAAAGAGGGAAGGTTGTAAAAAATTCAACAAGATGCATCAAGTAGGGGCCATATTCTTCATATTCTGTTTCCAAAAAATATATTACTAAGGGCTAATTTAGGTTTGAGTGTTACATTTATAGGACACCTACCCGAAAAATACAGTACAAAATGCAGACTCATTTTTAAATACAGATTCCACTATGTATTACTTGCTTCATCTACAGTGGATGCATGTGCTGTATCCGTCATATGAAAATGAAAAGGTTGGGGGCCGCTCCTGTGGTATTTTGGAGGAGGTGTTTCTGCTACACAGAACGAAACAATCTTTTTTAAAGTGAGTACAAACCTAAGGACAGATCTTTATAAAAAAATCTTGTAAATACAGAATTTGTTATTGTGTCTGTATAGTTAATCAATGTAAATGGATATACCATGGCAGGCTTTTAAAGGGGTGGCCTGATACCCACACCAAAGCTTTAAACGGTCTCACACCAAAGCTCTCACATCTCTGCTGCATAGTGACTCATTCCTAACTTCACCTGCCTAGAATTTAATAAGGTGCTGACTATTAAAGGAAGAGGGAGCTACAGTACACTATGAGACAGGGGAACTGTACTTTATGGACCATATTTAAAAACAAGCAATATTAGTGCTGTGAATGTTGTTGACTGACACAGCCATTCCTGTCTATAATGGGACCCCTTTATAGCTATATATTTGTGTAGAATTTACAGTATAACAGGTTAGAAACAGCAAATAAGCAATCATAAGAAAACAACAATAAATGAGGGGGTCATCCTAGAAGTCAGGTTATGTTGTCCTTTATGAAATGGTCTCCTTATCTTCTTGGACGAGTGGAGCAGAAGTACGTAGATACTGAAAAATGTCTAAAATATTGGGACCTCGTGACTGCATCATTATTTATGACTATAATAAAAAAACAACATAATGTTGGCTGCAGCCCGTTATAATAAATCTCAGCATACTGCACTGTCGGCATTTCGTAGATTCACAGCGGTATATGAACCACAGTGTGTATTCAATGTAGAGATACCTTCTCTAAATACCACATGAGAAAGTTATTGTGAATGGTAAGTAGAGATTTATGTCATGTAATGACTGACAAAAATATTAGAAACCAATGTGTGAAAGTAAGCACTGCAGAGATAGATGCCTGGAGTTCAGTGCCTAATCAGCAACAGAAAGAACGGATGATCAGCCGTGGATAGAAAATGGCCGAGAGCTGGCAGAAATAGAATATTAGAGATTAACCCCATGTGGATGAACATTCTGGAAAGCAGCTAAATTGTTTAGTATTTCACTTCATATTGTGCAGAATAAAATAAAGCATTGTTCAGTGTAGTTGCAAACAGAAGCTAAAGACTCAGTTTCACATCTCATATTTCAAAATGGAGTAAGGTGGCAGAGAAAATAGCTTTAAGGTTATACATTCTGTTGTAAATCGTGATTGAGTGCGCTATTAAGTCTATCTTTGCTATTATCATTATGAAGGTTAGCCCTAGTCAATATGAGAGGACATACGTGAGTATAACATACGTTGGATATTTTAGGTTATACTAAATGGAGTTTATAGAAGTAAGGGACATACAAAAAGGTACAAGAAGGGATTACAATCTTGTACGTGGGCTCCATTTCATTTACAATAATGGTTAATACAGTAGCTGAAATGCATGATATACTTGTAAATACATGCAGGATAAGTGGTAAGCATACAGTAAACTAACGTTATTTAGTCTTTTCCGGAAATTGCTATGTGAGGCCAATGAGGTTAATACAGTATATAGCCAGCTTTAAAGAAACGTTAAAATTTCCCAGAAATGAACTTACCCACCTTCATTTCTCACTCACGGCCTCTTCTGTACTTCGGGAATGGAGAAGCAGAGGGGCTTGATCGGCAGCCGCATCTGTGATTAGTGCACGTAAAAAGCCCTACAGGTCCGTATCACTAAAGCAATAGTTCACTGCAAAAGTGAACTTTTCTTTAACGCATTGATTGAAGCCCGGGAGGTTAAGGAGCTATATATTACATTTTAAAGGAAATGTACAAGACTAAAACAAATGTATTCAAGAGATGCAAAATTGTGCTTGTCTAAGGCTGGGTACACACCAGCAGATATTTCCGTCAACTGGACTTGAAGTTTAGTTCTTGAAGACGTTTCGCTAGTCATCTAACTGGTTTTCTCAATTCAGAAATTCTCAATTCTCGTTCTGAATTGAGAAAACCAGTCGGATGACTAGCGAAACGTCTTCAAGAACTAAACTTCAAGTCCAGTTGATCTAATTGAATACAAGAGATAATGATAATGATCGTGAATTACAGATAATGATCGTAATTCTACGACAACGTGATAGTTGGAGTTTACAACCGCACGATATTCTATGACCAAAAGTTTGTTAGTTAACGAACATTCAGCGTAAATGCAGGACCGCGGTCATACATTATCAATAACATTGCGATATTGCTAAATTGCGATACCGCGCGTTTACAGTCACGAAAATATAAAGTGATGTCAGTGCACTAAATACCATGTCATAAAATACTGTCCACACCATAAAATAACATTTGCTTAGCATGGCGTATTTTATGTTGAGTCTGTTTTACAACCCAAACATTGTTTTAATGTCACCATTAAATACCCGGCAATATCAAGCAGCCTATCGAACAAAAGCCGATTGAACTTGTCACAAAATGTTGCAAAAATCCTATCAAAACCCACATTACCTTGAGCAGATTTCAAGCTGAAATGCACTCAAGACGGATAGATGGTAGAGTTTCAACTGGCACATCACGGTTGAGAACCGATCAGCCAATTACTGGTGTAGACCTGTCTTTAGTCTATTTAACAAAAAGAGAAGCATGTCATATGCAAATGCAATGGCACAATGGTTAATATTCTTCATTTGTACATACTTAAGAATGTATGGGCCTGATTAATTGTAATAAGTACTGATTACCTGAAGTGCAAATGTTCATTGAAATCCAGATTAATGAATTTGAAATGTCCTTTCTTGAAGCTGTGAAATGGCCACTCTGATAGCAAGCACAATACGATTATGATCTAATTGGTAAGAAGCACATATACAGTATTAGTAATGCATTTAAAGAAGAATGAAAATTAAAAATATTCACAGCAATATTTAGGTGTCACCTAATACACCAGGATTCTTTTGGGTCCTCACCTTCCTACTGCTCCGTACCCATCAGTATAACGAGATAATGATACACATATGCAGGGAGATATAATAAAAGTTCTTATCATTTAAAATGGTGCTAATTTTGCCCCAACCAATCAGATCTTATTTAACATTTAAAAGCTAATATCTGATTGATTGGGGCAAAATTAGCACCATTTTAAATGATAAGAACTCTTATTGAATAACCCTGATAATTTATCAGGAAGGGGACGCCACACAGTGTAGCAATTAAGCAACAACTTAAGCAACAATGAAATTTCGGAAAATCTGATTGGTTAATGTAAAGCATGTAAACCAAGCATTAAAAAATTGACCAATCAGAAACGGATTAGGGTTTTCTGCAAACCTATATAAAAAGGTGCACTCTGCAGCGGACCTCACATGCAATCGCAGTAGATGGCTGAGGAAAGAAGATGGAGAGGGTGCCTCCACCCCTCCCAGTTGGCCCTTCCCTTCCTCTCTCCGCCAGCGGCGGGGCAGGGGGCTTGGAGGGGCTGCTGGGGAGGGGTTGCTGAGGCCACTTCTAGCCTCCTGTTCCATATGTTCGCCATGAGCAGCGCTGGAAAGGGATTTTAAGTCCGCTGGAAATCGCTATCACGATACATATTGCGTCGATGGCGCTGGCCGTTATAAATACGGCGATATTGGTATTTTCGTGGCCGCGCCGTGCGGCGGTAATTTTTGGGCACTATTTTCGGCCCTTTATAAATATGCCCCTTAAAAATGTATATTTTAGAAGATAGTTACTTTTCTGTCGCACAGGGGTACAAAGGCTCAGCATTAGTCCCACCACACCTGAAGGAACATCCAGTTGGCCTGTGATGGATGGTTGAAGGAGCCTGGGAACTCATGACAAAACCCTGCAAAAATGTATTTAAGTATCTTCAATTATATTAGCTTTTGGGAAGCTGGGTGCACACAGTAACGATAAAGCCCCAATACCGTTGGATCCGACAGTATCGGGGCTTTATCGTTATGTGTGTACCTTTGTTTCCCCAATGATCTGGTCGGCCGAAAGTTCGTTCGGGTATGACCGAAAATTTCTATCGGCCGCGCTAGACTCCCTATAGACGAGTTTAGCGCGGCCGATGGAAGCACACAGTCCTGAGCATTCTCCCTATGATATTCATAGGGAGAATGCTTGGGACTGTGTGTATGCAGATCTTTGAGAGATGGCAGACAGGATATTACAGATCCTGTCTGTCATCTTTCAGAAATCTGTACTGTGTGTGCCAAGCTTAAGACAGATCTTTTGGGTGCTGGATTACGGCCTTATTTTATCCAAGCACTTTGTTTTGTTTTGTATTGGTTTTAAATAGTTTGGTTTTATTTTTATATTTGTCAGTTATTTTTTGAACAAATAATACAAATGAATTGCATTGGTGCTGGGAATAGAATTTCACAGTTGGTGTGTTTGATGTCCGTAATCTAGTGCATTTTGGAACATAGTTTCTGAACAATAACTGTAAAGTTGTAAACTTGTCTTCTTTTTTTGTGAGCTCCTCTATGCTATAACCTGAACATATGGTAAGGCTACAGTCACTTAATTCTCTAATTACTTTAACCTTCATCATGACACACCAGGGTATATTTTTATTAGGACATTAAAACACCTCTTTGGTAGTTAAGGGCATTCTGTCTTCAACCTTATGTCTCAGGAACCTGTGAAGTGTTTAGCCACAAAACACCCCCTGATGTGTCTTCATCCCTAATTAGAACTAATCACACAAGTCAAAAGAACATTTCTCTTTGACTTGACGTTATTGGCAAAATAGCAATATTCTGAGGGGAGTGGAAAGATGTGTTCTGAATCATAAATGAGATTTATTGGTGGAGCTAGACCTTTTCATTTGATTTATTGGTTTTATTATGATGTTTATTCCCCTATGGGAAAAAAAAGTTGTGTTTGAAGGCAAAGAAATCAATAAAATAAATAACCATGAGAAAGCGAGACCATTTGTAGATTTACATTTTTACATTCTTTCTCCCTTTATAAGGTAAATGCACTGAATTATTTCTACTCATGCATGCTTATTCCCCAATATGACTGCACTGGGAGAAATGGCTTTGTATACTAAACCTTTTCAAGCCAGAAAATCAATTCCCTGAAGGCTCTACTAAGCATCACATTTCTGTTTGATTTAGTGTCAAACATCCATTCCTGTATGCCTTTTAAATTAGAACCAACAAAACTGTAGAATGTTGATCTATGTCACTCTACTGGGACTTGTAGACATTTGGCTGCCAAAGTTAGGCCCCATCTATGCAAACCAGTTGCAATATCTCACCAACAACTTCTTTTCTTTTCTTTTTTTAACAAAAAAAAAACTATAGTTCCCCAATAATGTGTGAGCAAAAAACAGGAAATTCATGTTAGTTTGGGTAACTCTCCATATAATGATGAAATCTTTATATTTTTATCCTTCAGAATGTAGTTATCTAAAAATGGATGTTATTGTTGTTGCTGCTCCTTCTCTTGTTCCCAAGATCCACTGCTTCTGGAAACACCTTATTTGGCACACTTCCCATAGACTTCAATGAGACTTATTTCACCTTCAGCAAAGGACTATAAGGAACAGGAAGAAAGAAAAAGTCAATAATTAAAATAGTTTGAAGTATTTGTTAGCTTATTGCAAAATACTGTGTGTAATAAAAAACAGAAATCATAGGGTTATTTGCAATGTTCAAACATTCATATATATAGGGATACTTAAAAGCTTATCTCTTCTTCCCTGTCTACTTATTTTCTTAACCTAAACTCTGTTAACCTAAAACTATGTATGTATGTACAGTTTATTTATAAAGCTCCACTTTGGGATGCAGCGCTGTACAGTATTAAAATACAATAAAGTCATACAAGGGGGATAAATAAGTTCATTACATAAATATATAAATTATATAAATAGAAGTGCTAGAGCTTTGCCACAAGAGGAAAGAAGGTCCCTGCCCGTAGAGCTTACAATCAAGTTAGGTGGGTAACATACAGATGCAATAGAGTGGGTATAAGTGCTGGAGTGAAACATATACAGTGCAAATAAAACAATCATATAATGTGCTGGTTACTAGATAGGTAGGATGTAAGGCTAGATTTAAACCTGCTGATTGAGATTTCATTACGTAAAAAGAGGGGAATAGAATTCCAGAGGATGGGAGCCACAAAAGAGAAAGGTTTCAGGCAAGAAGAAGCAGTACGAGTGGGGGTTCTGTACAGGAGCTGGTTTTACGATGAGCGGAGGGTATGGGAAGGAACATATGGGGACACTAGAGAAGAAATTTAAGAAGTAGCAGCAGAGCGAAGGGCTTTAAAAGTTAGGAGAAGGCTTTTGTATACAATGTGCTGTTTAACTGGGATCCAAGTTGTTGTCCGGTACAGAGGAGATTTGGGATCCTGCTTATTAGAGAGTGAAACAATACGTGTGGCAGAGTTAAAGGGCATGTCCACCCCAAATCTATAATTTAACCCATTACTGGCCCTACTAAGTAGTTTACAAAAATCCTTACCTTACCTTACATCTCTGCTCCAAATTGTTCTCCAGCAATGCTTGTCCAAAGCCCAGGAAATTGAAGTGAAGGAGGTGTCTGTGAGCCATCCGGTCCTTGCTGATTTCTCAACCTCAACAAGGAATGTGGCATGCGCTGTGGAGTCCTTTTCTGCCCCCCCTTTCTACATCAGGATCCATGCACCTAGCATGAAATGGTTTGGTTACAAGGTAGGCGCCCCCTGCCCACCCCCAACCACCAAAATATTTTTGCAAAATATTGCTCCGATCGTTACTTACGGACCATTCTCTCCCGTGGCATCTTCAATGACATCAGCCACATCTGTGATTGGCTGCATCTTAGCCAATCACAGACGTGGCTGCAAGACCAGCCCCTGCTTGCTGATTCCACAAGCAGGGAGCTGGATTAGAGACAGCACGGGTGAGAATGGTCCGTAAGTAATGATCGGAGCATTATTTTGCAAAAATATTTGTAACCAAAAGTTAGTTTTGGGACTGGACATGCCCTTTAAGTATAGACTGAAGGGAAGAGAGGTGGGAAACAGGAAGACCAGTAAGTAGTAGATAGCAATAGTCCAGGCGTGATAGGATGAGAGCATGTATAAGCATAGCGGTGGTCGGGAGAGAAAGGAACCTGTGGATTTTGGCTATATTACGAAGGAAAAAGTGGCAAGTTTTCACAACATATTTAATGTGGTTAGAAAAGGAGAGAGAGGAGTCAATAATTAAATACATAACACAAAATATAGCTAAGTGTGGAGAGCAAGCCACCACCTGGCGAGTCCCGTTTTACTCCAGTAAAAAATGAAAAGCGTCTGTACTCAAAAAGTGTGTAGCGAAAAGCAAAAGTGATACACTGTAGTCTCAGTCCTGTATAGTGAACTGAAAGAGCAACTATGAAAGTCTGTATCAATTTGTTAAATAATGAGTAAAAGACTGGACCCCTCACTGATAAACAACCACTAAACGGTGCAGAAGCCAAATGGAGTATAACATACAAACACTCACCGCTCACAGGGGGTGGGCCAGGTGCAAGCAAGCCCCAAGCCCGTCGCCAATACTCTTTTGATCAATAGATAACAAGATGAAGGAGCATGCACAATAAAACATGATGTCTTCCAAGTGAACAATTTCAAAAGTCTGTCTTTATTAAATTTTAAAACCACGAGTCATGGAGCCTAACGCGTTTCATGCTACAAGAGCACTTAATCATAGGTGAAATAGCTGACTCCCAGGGGCGGCGGAAGCTCCTTAAATCCACACGCAGGATTGTTACCCACATCTTTGGGTAACATTTTGTCACCCAGTCTTTTTAGCCGCAGTGGCAGAAGTGCCACTAGATGGCTTCAATATTTAGGCTCCTATAAATGTGGGAGGAATAGATGCATCACATGCAACTTTATTAAAGTAGCGCCTTCTTTTTGCAGTTCTTCATCTAATAAAACTTTTTTTATAAAGCAATACATAAATTGTGATTCTACATGGGTGGTATACTTACTTACCTGCACTAAGTGCACAATTCAATATGTAGGTTGTACATCCTGCAACCTCAAAGCACGAATTAAGGAACAAGTTAGGGATATAAAAACTTGTAACGAACGCAGTCCTGTGGCGAGACATTTTTCCCATTGTAATTCTAGCAATCTATCTTGTTTGCTAGTACAAGGGATACAACGTCTGCTCCCTTCAAAAGAGGGTAGACGTGGTAGAAATATGGAATCGGCCTTGAGAAAAGCTGAGGCCAAATGGATTTTTGTTCTCAACACTAGGATACCGTACAGCCTGAATAATTCCTTTGATATAACAGGGTTTATAGGGTAATTCTATCATTTATAGTACCATTATGGCTTTGGGTCTTTTTCAGAGTACTTACCTTATAATGTTCTCTTGGATTCATATTTAGCCTACTGATTATTATCATTTTTAATTGCCTACATTCAATTATATGTATGTAATTAATTAATATCGCATAATGTTTTGAGATTATATTATTATTATTATTTCTAATTTAATATTATTTTTTACTATATCATTTCATGTTAGGTTTTGGTTTTGTTTCTTTGCCATTGATTATTATTTTTCACGTTTTGAGTTTTACCGTAATGTACACAGGATTATCTAAAAGGTTTACATATATATATGTTTCTACATATTCTATATTCGCTGTCCTACGCCTTTCTGTCATATTGTTTTATTGCATTACATGTTATGTCTCTTTAAGATGGGGGAGGGGTGGAGCCCTTGACCACCTGCGTGTGGATTTAAGGAGCTTCCGCCGCCCCTGGGAGTCAGCTATTTCACCTATGATTAAGTGCTCTTGTAGCACGAAACGCGTCAGGCTCCATGACTCGTGGTTTTAAAATTTAATAAAGACGGACTTTTGAAATTGTTCACTTGGAAGACGTCATGTTTTATTGAACAGTGTGCACGCTCCTTCATCTTGTTATCTAGGAGTCAATAATTACCCCTAGACAGCGCGTCGATTGGATAGGGAAAATGGGGGTATTGTCAACAGAGATCGAGAAAGATGGGACAGGAGCACAGGACCAGGTTTAGGAAAAACGATCAGTTCAGTTTATGTACATTAAAATAAAAAGTATCAAACTATCTCTTCTTGTGCCCGTAAAGATTTTTTCCCCTTGTTAAGCATGCAGAAAAATAAAATGTGCTGCTACCTGCATCTCTCTAAAGCTAGCGTGTTTGTGCATTCTACTGAAAGGTGTTAGTGAACCTTTCACTAGGACCATAGGATGCACCTTCTTGCTATTTTCGCATGGAGCAATAAAGGCTCCAAAATTACCTGCCAATGTCGTCCTCTGTCACTAGAAGATGACAACAGTGTGTCTTCAGAGACTCTGAGAGAGGAACATGGAAGTTCCTGGTTTTCATTGTTGATTATAAGCTGCTGCTACAATTTACTGAGCCATTTTACCGAGCCCCTGTAGAATTGAGTATAGGCATATAAAGAAAATCTATAAATAGCTCAGTTTCTTTTCAGACTTATCTCCGATATCATATATTTATCGAATGCAACCAAGATGAAATACTAGATACGCAACAAGCTTTTTAGCCTGCTTTCTGCAGGCGAACACATCACTTTATTTAAATGGCCACTAATGTAAGCTAGAACTGACATGATGTAAAACTGTTCCGGTTTTTTGCATTTTTGAACAAAATGATAACTTAGCACACACAGATGGATCAAGCGCATCATGACCTTGGTGTAGACTAGATACACTCTTTAGCAGCGAAGATGGCTTGGAAAAAAACAATACAAACAAACTCCAAAAGCAGATGCTGACAAAATGGTTATTAGAATAAATGAAATGGAAGCTGAAGGAGCAAGTTAATAGAAAAAGGCTACCAGAGCAAAGAACTGGAGGTTAACACCAAATGGATATATTGTTGCACCACTAACTCTAATCAGACTCCTTAGAGACGTGTGTAAATTCAGTAGTGTAATTCTCTATTTTCAGCATTTAAAGCTGGCTAATACGAAATCCTCTTGAAATACATTATCCTCTAGGAAATAAACCTCTATTTGTCTATCTATCTTGTAAGAATTATAAGTGTATTGAGACCTATCAAAAGAGCCACATTAATATGTATGTCACTGGTAAATTCTCTGTTGAATTCTCCCTAATAGGTGAAGGTCCCCGTACGATTGTTCGGCAGTGTAACTAAAGTTCAATCAACATTAAATCAAGGCTTAGCATCTAGTAATCCAATTGACTGATCCCTGAGGCAGCCTTGGAGGAATGGTCCTATAACAATGTGCACTGAGTATTACTGGGGCCTCTATACTTCACAGGAAAGTCTCTTTTCTTTGTTGTTCCAATAGTTTTGTATTATATTTATCTTTCTTTGTTCATGTAGGGGAAGGGCATTGTTACCTTGCCGGTATAATCACTAATATTCCCTTCTCAGCATGTGGAGAAATCAATAACAAAATATGTAATTACATTGGACCCAATGTCCATTTGTTTGACCATTAACATAAGGTTTTGTCTAAAGAGCTAAAAATCCAAGGGGCACAGTATATTCTAGGTCTTGTCTAAAGAGATACATTCCATGGGGCACAGTATATACAGGGGTTTTACCACAGTTACAAAATACTGCACTATTGTATTTTGAAGCTGTAATTTACAGTATTTTACGAACAAGGTGAAAATATACCAATAACACACACTCAGGGAAATGCTAAGGGCAATTGTAGTGCTAAAAAAAACCTTCCCCAAAAAGTGACTTTGGCATCACCCCTGTTTATGCCCTGAATCCCCCATAATACTCTTTCAAAATTGCAATCATAACCCAAGTCTGGCCCTGCCCCCTCTCACAGTCAAAGACTGTTCCAATACTGCCAGTGAGAAGCCAGGTTCCAGCCAGGACAAGGCCATCACTCTGGTATGGGAAATCTAGGACACTTTTAGGGGAGAGGGTTAGGGGTCAAAAGAGACTAAAATTCTCTCATTTAAACATTAGGTTCAGGACCTAACATCGGTATTTGTTTACTATTATATATTCACTTCCACTATAAGAAACTTTGGGCCCTATTTATAAATGCATGGTATTGCAATTTAGCGATACCCCACATTATTGGTAATGTACAACCATGGCTATTAAAGAACATTATCGTAGATTTATGATCCTTATCATTAATTTATTATCGTTATCGTTAATTTATGATAACCACCGCAAATTAACGATTGTTAAAGGCTAAAAAGAGATACCGTGCCTTTATAAATAAGGCCCTTTGTATGTGAGGCTTTGATCTTGCACACTACCAACGGGATAATAAGTGCTAAATTCACGCTAGCATGAATAGCGAAGGGTTTGCCCTGTGTGCGCAAATTTTTGGTGCTTTGCACAACGCAAGCAATGCAATACATTTTTTGCACTAGCTTTTTGAGCAAAAATGAATGCCTTTTTAATCGTGTCTTGCGTAAAATCTGCAACTTAGCACTTGCGTTTACGCAATATATTAATGTGCGCAAAGCGGTTAATACATCATGGAAACAAGTGCAGGTAGGTTGCGATTGCGGAATTTATTGCATCTCTCCCTACATGTCCAACTATAATATTACCTTTAAACATGACACCAGCCTGTGATCCTCATTGTAAGTAAGACGTCGGCATTCTTGATAAATGTATAAACACTGTACAAGTGAAATGGCAGAGATGTGAAGATTGGTCTAGTTAGCTGCGTTCCAATAGACTGAACAGATCTCATCCACTAATTTGAAAACAGCCATGGTTAGAAAGCGGTGATCTCGCTAAATTCTAAGTCCAATCTACATTGATTTATTTCATGAACATTGTGACACTGTGGCGACGCTTCAGGTAATTATGAAATAATCAACAGAGACAAGAGGAAACAATAGCACTTCAGTTGCAAGTATAATTGGATTCGGCACCTTGTTCCTGAAATTTTCTAACCAAAATAGAGTGGTAGATCTGATTATCATTTTAATGTCATTTCCCGGAGTATAATTAACTTAGCTTCACCTATGTAGTTGTCTAATTTGGGGGAAAAGAGTTCTGTGCAGTAATGCTGTGAATACAGAAGAGCCCTATAGTCAGGAAAACAAACTCTCAGTCACAAAGATATATTGTAGAAATGATTAGATGAGGGAGAAACAACACTTATTGTTCTGTACGTTTACATTTGGTTGTTGTTTTTGTACTTTTTCACACAACATTAAAGGGGAAGATTAGATCAAAAACATATACTTTTATTTCACATTCTACTAACCTGAACCTTCCCATCCAGTGATGTCTGTGCATAAATAAATGTACTAACATCCTGCATGCAGAAACCCTAATAGTGTCCATCACACAGATCTTTCGCTCATTAATCTTTCAAGTGTGTACCGCAGTTCTGAGAGTACTTGAGGCTGATGCAGGGATCATTAGGAACTGCCTGGAAATTTCCCATGGCCACAGTCAGTCCCTTGTACTAAAGTATAGGGAGTCGGCAGCGGCTGAAGGAAATGTAGCAGTCCAGTACATTGTTTCTCATGTTGATCTTGCTTTGTGTACCTTCGACTTTTTGTAACCTTCAAAAATAATGTTTGTTTTAAGTAACCCTTGAATGTATCGTTCTCTAAACCTCAAATGTAATGTTCGTTTTCACTAGCCCCCGAATGAATCATTCATTCCGCTAATGAATGACTTTCTGTAACCCTGGAATGTATTGTTCGATTTCAATAACCCCTTAAATGTAGTGTTCGGTAGCCCTCAAATTGGCAGTAATCCTCGAATGTAGCATGCGGAAAATCGACAATTGTGCGATCGTGGGGAAAGAAGTGTTTAAACAAGTTTTGGTGACAACTGCATGTTCCCCAGACCACTTCCCCTGTGCCACAGCCATTTACAGTAAGTTTCCTCTGTTATTTCATCTGTAAATCATCCGAACCTTTCTAACTATTAGCTCCCCATTGACTTGGGTTAGTTTCTGAACTTTTACTGAAGTTCTGAAGTCCGGAAATGAACTGAACTTCAGTAAGTTCATCTCTACCAATGATGTAGAAATTACTGTTAGGAACATTATAACATTATAAGTCAACATCCTGAAATGGAAGCTCACCTACGATTACAGTAGTGGGTGTTAGGCTGAGTACACACGGCAGATTTTTCGGCACAATTGACTGATTGGGACAAAAAATCTGTGCTGCTTTCGACTGCCGGCACGACCAATGTTGGTAAATCACGGGCGATTGTGCGGTTCCCTACGGAACCACACGATCAGTCGCACAAAACTGTCGGCTGCGGTCACTATTGCCGGGGCAAATAATCAACTCGAGTCTTGTGTACCCAGCCTTACATGAATGATATGGCTGCACACCCAATTAAGATTTGTGATATTGTGATATTGATATTTTACTATACTGATGTCAAATACTTTACATTACAATGCATGTTGTGACCATGGTAAAGGCAAAGCAATGGTATGCTGCAATTAGAGATGAACCAAACTGTCCGAGGGTTTACAGAACTTACTGAAATTCCAAAAATCCATTTCTAACCCAATTTTCTAATAGAACTTTTACATTTTCTACTTTGAATTTCTAGTTTTTAATGCAATTTCGGAATTTTCGATATTCCGCTTTTCAGATGAAACCAAGGCTCATCTCTGTAATATTGCACCATTATAAATATGCCCCATCATCTTATTCAGCAGTTTGTGCATTACAAAATTTGTAGGAATATGTTTTTTTTCAGCACGATAAACTGAAAATATATATTGCTGATTTTAAAACATGACATGCCTGTTTCAGAGAACCATATTGTACGTACCTGATCTTATAGGGAATCAGACATACATCATACCCTTTTTAGTATAGTAAAATTTACCTTTTCAAATCAAATGTAGAAACATAATTATTATGTTTATTTTTGGGGCCACCACCAGGAGGGTACAGGCGTGCCCTGGGGTGTGGAGGGCCCATCAGTGCCTGGCCTCCCAGTTCCTATTTATTGCTTCAAATTTCCTACAAGGAGAGTTAGTAAAAGTTCTTATTGTTAAAAATGGTGCTTATTTTGCCCCAACCAATCAGATGTAAGCTTTCAAATATTAAATAAGATTTGATTGGTTAGGGAAAATTAGCACCCTTTTTAACTATAAGAACTTTTGAATCTCCCTGCTAGTCACTAAAAATATTCTCATTGTAATGGAGGGTGAGAATGGCTGATGGTGGTCCTGTTTTCAGTTCATATTGCTCCTAGGTTCGTTCAAGGGGTTACTGGATCTGTAAAACCATAGTCCTATGCAAGAATCAGACAAGTCTTTCATATACTGTATTATATTTAGATTTTTTTTAGATGTAGATTTCCAACATGACTTTGTTTTTGTAATACTCTTTTTAATAGTATTCCATGGTCTTGTGTTCTAGAGCAGAAAGTCTATTCATATTTTGTGTAGAAAACGAAATGATTCTTTATGGGGCAAGTGTAAGGCATCTACTGGTGAACCTAACACCTTAGGGTTTATTTATTAAGAGGTAGAACATTTTGCTTTTTCTATCTGTATAAAACCAGTAAAAAGGAAACATCCGATTGCTTGCTGCCAATGAATTCTGTATACACATGGTTCCATTTTTTAGCCCCAGCAATCGAATCAGGTCGCAATATTGCTGAAAATTTCTGTTGCAACCTAACTTTCCAAACTATGCTTTCCACAGATTCAAATCGTAATAATGATTGAGTGGGAGGGATGGAGGAGTTAAAACAAAGGCCCACTCTCTATACTGTATCAAGCAATACAATGTATGTCTCAATAAATTCTGCTAAAATTGGCCAAGATGGTACCAATGGTGCAAACAATCCCTGATTAGAAATCCATCAAGGAGTCATTAGTCATTTAATCTATGGGCTGGTGTATGTCTAGTTTTAATCATTCTGTCTGGCTCTCTGCCTTTCTCTACCTACCCTTCTTTCTAATTTACAGGGGTTTTTTGCATTTTTTTAATGTATAGAAACCTCAGTCCAGTGAAAGCTGCAAGTGATTAGAGTAGAATCAATATAGCTTGTAAAGAACAAAATATGCAGTATTAATAACTATGAAAGGAACATTCATTTACAGTAGAACAAACTATATAAAGAAATTGCTAAGGGCACAGAAATTAATGGCTTTGAAAAGTGATTTTCTGTTGACTGCATCTAGAATCAGTAGCAATTTTATTTTGAACTCTTTGGATTTTTAAGCTAGTAGAGGACACTAAATCAAACTGAAGTCTGTGTAACTAATTTCTCATACAGTTTTATCTTGGAGCACTACCACCCGAATTGCTTTCAGTGCTTTAGCTTACAGCAGCAGATTTCCATTAACTATTTTAGAACTTTAAGGCATGCAGTATATTACTACCCATTCTTTATAGACTCACTCATATACTGAAGGTCTCTTTTAAGAATTCAGTATTAGGAGCATACAGTAAGTCATTCTTCATAATATGCACAGTCACAATATATCTTAAATAGAAAAAAGTGATCAGGAACCTAGTCTGGGATGTAGTCTGGGATATAGTACAAGACAATTGCTATTTCTTCAGGCTCAAAAAGGACTGGCTATCAAATTTTATACCTGAGAGTAAGCAAATAAAGTGGCCACACAGATATTTATTTCACCTTCATAACCCAGACCATTATGGTTTGATAACGGGAATGGTTAGTGATGGTAAGTAGGGTTTTTTAAAGGGAGGGAGGTTTTTAAAGGAAAATATTCTATTTTTATGGTAAATCTTCTAAAACAATCATATCCGTTTGAACCCACATCTGTATATACAACTATTTAAGTATTTTACTGGCCAATTCAAAAGTCAGCTGATGTCTTTGGTCCTTTCTAGAGATGGGCAAACTCACTGAAATTCGTTCCGATTGCAGATTTGCAGATTTTCGGAAAAAAAGTCTTAACCGGACCTATTTAAGTCATTGGGAGTTTAAAAATCCAAAAGTTCAGCCTAAAATGAAGGTATAAATAGCAATGGTAACTTACTGTAAATGGCTCTGGGACCTGGGAAATGGTCTGGGGAACCCGTATCAACACCCAAAATCTAGTATTGGAAACTTCATTCACTTACTGTTTTGCCATTCTGCAAAGTATCTTCGAAATCTTTTACACTTCTAGATATTTTGAACTTGCAAAATTGAAAACTTTTGAGATTTTATAGACATTTTGAAAATTCAAAAATAGTTCCGGGTTTTTGGAAAAATCCCAAAAAGTCAGAAATTTGCAAAGAGTTCCGGCAGATTTGTAAAATTAACTTTGGAACTGGGTTCGGGGTCCATCTATAGTCCTTTCTATAGCCCCAATAATTTGACCAATGATTTTAGACATTGTGTAAGGTCAACCTTACCTTGAGGATTATTTTTTTGGTACTTTAGAATATTGATGTTTTATTTTCACACTTAGGAAGCCAGGACAGCTCCCATTGGTGCACTTGCTGCATTGAGACTCACAATTCATTTTTAGGGTCACTCTTCAGCACAAGGTAGGGAAATACCGGTAAGTGGCTAAGGGAAATGGATACTAGGGGCCCTATTTATAAAAGATCGGTATCGTTATCGTAAAATACCGATCGTTATCGTAAAATATTTACCGATAACGACCGGTATTTACCGATATCTGTAAATAACGGTCGGTATCGGTAAATAACGACCGGTATTTACCGATAACGACCGGCATTTACCGATAACGACCGGTATTTAACGATATCGGTAAATAACGGTCGTTATCGTTAAAAACCCGGTCGTTATTTTACGATAACGATCGGTATTTTACGATAACGATAGCGATCTTTTATAAATAGGGCCCTAGATTCTAACAAGGTAACATTATAGTGACTTGCAGGACCCAAGCACTATTAATTCATCTCTTCCCCACATCCTCACATTCTGCATGTTTCATATCAAAGTAAATCAATGACTTGCAGTTGCTTTCTGCCTTCCCCCCTCCCTCATTGAGTTCAGTATAAAGAGAGTAAAATCCACAATCTCGATCTCTTCTCAGTTAGGTGGTTAATGTATCCAGAGTTCACATTTTTGACTGATGTGATTGTCTCTTCCTGTCTCCTGTATCTCTCCTGCTACTAATTTATGATATTTTTATCCCCCTCCCCTTTTTCCTATAGCAATGTTCTTCCTTTTCTCCGACACCAAACCACTGTCTCCTCATGAGAATGAGCTGTGTGTTTACATTAAATCTCAAATCCATTTATTTGTAGTTAGGGCAGAAATCAGAGCAGTGTAAGAAAGGGAATTGCCAATAAAACAACTCACTGCCAATTTACTTCTAATCTGCCGTGCACAATCTTTGAACTAGTATATAGATTAGAACTGTGCATGTAAGTTAAAGGGGAAATAAGAACGTAATCCTGGCTGGATGCCATAATATTTCCAAAGGTTGAGCTTTGACAGTATATTTGACATTCTGTAGATCTGTTACAACACCATACAGTGGAGAGGTGGAAGTCGCCCAGTTGCAGAGGAGAATTCGCCCAGGTGCAGAGGAGAAGTCGCCCAGGTGCAGAGGAGAAGTCGCCCAGGTGCAGTCTCTTAGAATGTTTGACTTTTTGACACAGAATTTTGATGAAATTCTGTAAATATCTGCTGGAGCCAAAAATTTCGGAAACACACAGTTCCACATCAAAAACAGGTTTGGTTCTAAAAGCAGGACTCAGATTTACAGTCCTCAAGCAAAAGGAGATGGAGGAGCACACTGCCAATGTGATTCACAATTTCTTGTGCAAACAACATAATACAACGTTCCAGGGAGCCCAATGTTTCCTAGGAATAACTCTTAGGCAACTCCTAGGCAACATTGCAAACTTGAAGCCTTGGTGAGTAGCGATTACAGATGGCTGAACTCACTGAAATGCATTCCTCTTGCAGATTCCCAGATTTTCAAAAAAATATCAGAAAATGCAAAAATCCGCAAGCTGACCCACTGAAGTCAATGGGAGTTAAAAAATGCAAACTTAAAATGAAGGTATAAAATAGCGATGGTAATTTACTCGAAATGGCTCAGGGACTTGGGGAATGGTCTGGGGAACACTCAACACCCAAAATTAAAGCCTAAAAACACCGTCCAGTACTGTAAACTTCACGAATTTCCTGTTTTTCAAAAATTTTAGAAAGAAAATAGAAATTTCGAATTTTCAAAAGTGAAAATTTTTGAAATAGAAATTTCAAAATTGATCAAAAAAGTTCTGCGGTTCAGAAAAATCTGAAAAAGTAAAATATCTGCAAAGTCCAAGTTCTGGCGGATTCCTGAAATCCAATTCGGAAGCGGGTTCGGATTCAGGTCCGTCTGTAGTAGCGATGAATCCCGGTTCAAAAAGAATCTGTCAGATTTTGAAATTCTGACCTTTTTATTTGAATTTTTAAAATTTTTAATTCTAAAATTTCATTAAAAAACTAAAAATTCCATTAAAAAAAAGGTTAAAAACAAAAAACTACTGTGGAAATGAAACTCGCCAGTTTTCATTAGTGAGTAAAATTTAGAACAAACCCAGGGGTGAGGAGGACCTAGTGGTTTAGGTCTCCCTGAGTAGTGTTAGAGGATGAAGGCATTGGGTTTATATAGGAATTGATCTCAATATTTTGTTTCATTTTGCAACTGCAGATGCCAAGAGCACATCTGTGGTAATAGTACAAGTTACATGGATTTCATTGTTGGAGAGTGTTTGTTTTTTTCATTCTGTAAAGTGAAGAAATGATTACAACTTGTCTTTTCAGATTGTAATTGAAGGAGGCTGAAACAAACCCACATGTGGAAATATTCTACAGAATCGTAGCATCACAATGACATTTAATTCCTGTATGGTGCAGCCTTCTCCTTTATTCCACTCACAATGAACCATCATTGCCATTTCAGTCCGGAATTATATCAAAGAAGCAAGTTCTGTAAATCTGTTTATTCTGAAAGGAACAATTCTATTTACTATGACGAGGTCTCAGCAGTTTATGGTTTTCAGTCGTCGAAGTTTCCTTTTCTTCGCTGGAAAATAATTGGAATTGGGGGAAAATATAACAACTGCTTTGAATTAACTTGGAGGAAGGTATTATTTAGAAATGAATAAAGAAATGAATACATGGCAGATAATAGCAACACACATACAGGTTTTAGCAGATAAGTAAATAATTGTGTATAGTTTTTGGTAGATTCTATTAGGCTGATGCAAGGATGCCATATTTTCCAGAAACACAGGAGGTGGCGGTGTCGAGGCTGGTAAAGGGATGGGGCAATGCAAAGGGGAGGAGAGTGGGTGGGAGTGGGTGTATAATTGATGGGAAGTGGGAGGAGCATTCCTGGAGGCTTGCAAGGCCGGCTCTTAAGCTGAGTTCACACAGTAACGATAAAGCCCCAATACCGATCCATCGGTATCGGGGCTTTATCGGTACTGTATGTACCATCATTTTTCGAAAGAGTACATGGCCGCCATACGATCTGCCTAACTCTCATTCGCGAAAGACTGAAAATTTCCACCGGTCACGCTAGACTCCCTATATAAAGAGTCTGCCACAGCTGAGGGAAACAGTCCCGAGCGTTCTCCCCATGATATTTATAGGGAGAATGATCGGGACTGTGTGTATACAGATCTTTGAAAGATGACAGACAGGATCTTGCAGATCCTGTCTGTCATCTTTCAATGATCTGTAGAGTGTGTACCCAGCTTTAAACCCTGTCTGTAGGGATTTACTTCACTGTAGTTGGAGCAGTCCCAGACAAATTAGGACATGTGATGCCTTGTATGCAATAAAGTTTGCCAGTGCTATTAATCTGCAGCAAATGCTAGCAGTGGATTGGTTACAGCAACTTAATAGCACAAACAACTTTTGCACCACCTATTTCATAAGCCTCTATGTATGTGTGTACTATCTATTGCAGAACTACATTGTGATTAGACTTGGCACCATGTAACTCACCCCCATGTTGAAGCCTCATGGTGGACATACAAAGTAACATTTCCAGCATTGAATTTTTTCAACTTGCTGGATAGTTGGGGATATCATAAACATGTTGTCATTCCATTGTCCATAAAAGATCTGATGAGTGTGCAATATCAGAATATAATATATAAATGATCTAAAATGAAATGGGAGCAGCAGTAAAATTCCTTTTTTATAGAAATCACTCAGCTAAGTAGCTTAGTGATTTTTATAAAAACATATTAGACTGTTGCTCCCAACAGCCCTCTCCCTGCCTGTAACTAACAAGTAAATCTCCATTTGTTAAATACTACTGAACCGGAAACTGACATTTTAGTTCTGATGCAAGGAAGAGGTATCCGGGTCCCTTCTTTTTAGTTTACAAAACCCGTTATAAGGAATAATGGACCCTATTTGTTAAGCTTATTAGCAATACCACGCTTTTAACCATCGGTTTAATGGTTGTTAAACTGATCGCTAATTTCTGAACGGTTTAGCGATCGTTAATTTATCCTACTTATCGTTAATTAACAATAACGATCATAAACAACCAATAACATACGACCATGGCCATAAATTTCACAGAACATTCGTTAAAGGTCGTACATTATTGATAACGCATGGTATCACTAAATTGTGGTGCCATGTGCCCCTTAACGTTATAATATATAGATATTACTTCACCTCGGAGTTCTCTGCCTAATATACAATTATGGAACTCCTTGGTGGCATAATATCCTTATATTACACTGTCTTATCCCTTATATCACAGTATCGTATGATCGGGATCGTTACATGTATAATTTATTTTGGCCAATGATATAGCTATATCTATGGCCACTATAACATTTGGATGGCTTTGGGATTTAGATTGTAAAGAGGGTCCACTCTAATTAAAAATAATATATATATTATATATATAATATGTATATAATATATATATATAATAATAATATATATATTACTGCATTTCCTTCATTTGGTCAAAGGACATGGTAATTGTCAACAATATAAACTTACCACAAAAACAGACAATATTTGATGAATAATGCCAGTCATACCATAGTGATGATATAATACTGTAGTGATATCATATCATAGTAATATCATACCGTAGTGATATCATACTGTAGTGATATCATATCGTAGTGATATCATATTGTAATGATATCATACCGTAGTGATATCATATTGTAGTGATAACATACCGTATTGATATTATATTGTAGTGATATCATATCATAGTGATATTATATTGTAGTGATATCATACCGTAGTGATATCATACCATAGTGATATCATACCGTAGTGATATCATATTGTAGTGATATCATACCGTAGTGATATCATACTGTAGTGATATATTGTAGTGATAACATACCATATTGATATTATATCGTAGTGATATCATATCGTAATGATATCATATTGTAGTGATAACATACCGTAGTGATATCATACCGTAGTGATATCATATTGTAGTGATATCATACCGTAGTGATGTCATATTGTAGTGATAACATACCGATATTATCTCGTAGTGATATCATATCGTAGTGATATCATATTGTAGTGATATCATACCGTAGTGATAACATACCGTATTGATATCATATCGTAGTGATATCATATCGTAGTGATATCATATTGTAGTGATATCATACCGTAGTGATATCATACCGTAGTGATATCATATTGTAGTGATAACATACCGTATTGATATTATATCGTAGTGATATCAATTGTAGTGATATCATACCGTAGTGATATCATACCGTAGTAAATCATCCTCCTGAATGACCAATCAGTCCTGATAATATTTCTACAATATTAATATTTAAAACAATTCATGAAAAATGATTTTTTTTTCATGTTCTGAATTTCCAGTTTAGTCTTTCAGCTTTTTGTTCCTATAGGTTCACAAAGTCTAAATCCAGCTCTGTTGTTTCCTATAAATGGATTCAGGGATACAATTGGGGCAAAACAATGCAACAAGTCCTTCCTGCTGCTCAAACGCATGTGTGTGTGATATATAGAGCCCAAGCGTAAGGCCCCTCTACCTGTAATGGTGGGAGTCACAGGGGAGGTAGTTTGCCACTGGCTACAAATTTACATGTATAGGTTTTCTGTCAATACTTTTTAGGGCACTGGTATTCTTTTAAATACTGTAGGTTTAATCTGTTTCTATTATCCTTCTGAACCTCTTTCCTAAACAAAAAGCAAGTACAAGGTGGGAGATGGGGGATCTTTCCCTGTGTTTCCTGCAGTGTCGATGGCTGTCTGTCTGATTTATGACCCATTCACACCTCATCACTCCCCATACTGGCAGATATTTAGGGTCTCAATTATGCACAAGGCAGAGCTGATTATAAATCATTACTGATCTTCCAAGCATGTCCATATAAATAGATAGTGAATGGAAATGAACACGCACTGTATTACACACAATGCTTACCAAGGAAAATGTCATTAAATCCTTATTATGTTGATAAAAATATTGTTGTAAATTACTGGATATTTTCTTAAATAGTTTCTGCCTTTTAATTTAAAATCATATTTATTATGTTTCTTTTTATTTAAATTGCACAGAATTAGGCCTATGTAATAAAAATAAAAATGGTGCTAATTTTGCTCCAACCAATCAGATGTTACTTACCATTTGAAAGCTAACATCTGATTGGTTGGGGCAAAATTAGCATTTTTAAAGTTAAGAACATCTATTATATAGGCCTGTGTCATAGGGACACATTTATAAAGACAGGGTATCGCTTTTTAGCGATATCACGCCTTTAACGATCATTAATTTCCCATCAGTTTAGCAATCATTAATTTAAAATCATTAGCCTAAATTAAAGATAATGATCGTAATTTAGCGATAACGATCGTAAATCTAAGTTAACACAATAGTAGATTTTCGATTCCCAAAAGAATACAATTGCGGTAGTTTACGACCAAACGTTTCTTAATAATAAATGTTCGGCATAAATGTACGACTGCGGCCATACATTACCAATTGCAATTTAGCGATACTGCGCGTTTATAAATATGGCCCATAGTTTGCAGTGAAGCATTTATCCCTCGTTAAGCCCAAATATATATGATGGAAAAATTGGGCTAGTGGGACAAGCATTTTTTAAATAAAACAAAACCACGCTTTTCAACCATTACCTTCATCCCCAGTGCCCCACAGAGAAGGAAGGTTTTTTTAAGGGGGTGAAAATGCCCTTTTTATAAATGTATGGTATCTACCCCAAATTAGATAATCAAATTAAATTGCTGTTCCAATGGATTCCAATCCCAGCTGTGTTTAGCACTAGAGGGAACACAACATTCCCTTTAAGATAAGTGGTTGTAATTAAAAATAAAATAAGAACTGGTCCTACATTTCCTGGACAGTAGTTATGGGCTGAAAAAGAATCCGATAGGATAAAACTATAGTAAATCTACGATAACAATCGTAAATCTATAGCCACAATCTTAGTTTAACGATCCCCGTAGAATACAATTGCGGTAGTTTACTACCGCATGGCATTCTGTGACCTAACATTTGTATATTGATTAACGCTCCGTGTAAATGTAAATCTCCACTGTACATTTACAACCGGCATCCTAATTTACAGATAATGTGCGGTCTCGCTAATGTGGGATAATGCTCGTTTATTGGCACATACAGTAGTTCAATATTTAACATTTCGATGCTTAGGGCCCTATTTATAAAAGATCGGTATCGTTATCGTAAAATACCGATCGTTATCGTAAAAAACGACCGGGTTTTTAACGTAACGACCGTTATTTACCGATAACGACCGTTATTTACCATATCGTTAAATACGGTCGTTATCGGTTCTACCGGTCGTTTTACACGATAACGACCGTTATCGGTAAATAACGACCGGCATCGTATAATAGCGGTCGTTATCGTAAATAACGTCCGTTATCGGTAAAAACCCGGTCGGTATTTTACGATAACGATACCGATCTTTTATAAATAGGGCCCTTAGTCTTCTATGCTATTAACCAGGTTTTCAAAGAGCAACAGGGGGAAATTGAGGCTTTAACACATTTGTATACTTTTAGGGTATAGACTCATCCTGACACCACTTACCTACCCAAAGGTGAACAATTACTCTTAAAAGGGTCTGTTGCTGCCCTTTCCAGAATCCCTTTGGCACCAAGGTGCCTGTAGGTCCCAGTAGCTCTTAAAAGGGCACTTGTGGGTACTTAAGGCCCATTAAAGGGTCCTTGTGGCCTTTTATGAACCATCTGTGGATCCTCGTCTTCTCTTCTCCATGTTTCTTCTTTTTTTCTCTTCTCTGACATCTTTCTTTTGTGTGGCTTTAAGAGGCTTTACGAAACACCATTCTGAACCTGCCTAACTGCCATCCATAAATTTTCCTCCCATTTGAAATTCACAAACCCACAGGTAGATGTAACTTACAAGAGTTTGCCCATCTTAACCATAGATGAATCATTCAGACCATGTTCAGTCCTAAATCGATTTTTACAATAAACTAATCATCCCTAGCCTTGATTAGTGTATGGTAAACAGTTTTTTAAGGGGGTGAAAATACCATTAAAATGAAATATATTTCCTTGTATAGCAGATGGAACACAGTTCAGTAACCTTCTAGAATTTAACAACAAAAATGCTTTATTAATAAAAGCCTTGAAATAAGGATTCAATAAACAGAGTTCAATATTTAACAAGGTGACATTTAGAGGCTTAGCCTTCCATACTATTAACCAGGTATTCAGAGAGCTGTACAGGAGAAATTCAGGCTTTAATGCATTTTTATACGTTTTAATTCAGAAACGACACTTATTAAAACAATGAATAACTGCAGGATGTGCTTTTAGACATTACTTACCAAGGCAAGGGATATGCCACTTTAATCAGAAGTTTCTGGGCTAAAAGTCGGGAAAATAAAAGATGAAATACGATATCTAACAATACACGTTCCATTCAATCCTCATTCAAACTTTTTACATTTTCTGAGAGTTCCTTGTATTCTAAGAGATCAGACACAAGTTGAAGCGAACATCGCATTGGACTTCTTCATTAGCTTTGACTCATGCTGATCAGCAAACATTTTTTATTTAAGTATTACCTAATGATCTAATATGTGACTGATAACTTGACTTCCCAATACTGACTTCAGAGATTTTCGAGTTGATTCATTTTAATTGAAATGTCACACAAATCAAACAAAGCAGGGAATGAAGAAAAGTAATATAAAGAACTTCATGGAGTGAAATTTCCATAGGTGGGCCTGAAGATCTTTGGCAGAAATATAATTATTACATTAATCCACTTAGTTTAAAGATGATTATAGGTTTCATCATTACTGTAATACACCGACTTTGTATTTAGACATGTATATAGTCAAATTCAACATATTAACCTTGTAGAGTTATATAATCAGTAAAAGAAAAATATATAAGATATGGCTTTGAAATCAATTTGTTGGAGCATTATCTCCATGTACTGTATCCTCTACCGAATAGGTATTGACTTATCAGAAGAAAGCAAGAAAAGATGGAATACAGCTTTATTGTGTGTTATCTATTGCGATCACAAGGCAATCTGCAGATATACACATATTAACATAAAGTAACTAAAGCCTCGTGCACACGTCAGATAATTTTCACACGAGTTGTCGGACGAACGACCCATCGTGCAACATTTGTGCAAAAATGAATCTTTAACAATCTTCTAAGACTAACGATCCACGACTATTTTCGGCTTTTTCCGACGATCAGCCCGGCGGATTCGTTCTGCCGATTGTCGTTTGTTTGTACATAGTCGCCAGATTATCGGTAGAGTGTAATGGAAGATTGAATGAAATACACATGTGCAACATGTTGATAATGTTGATATAGTTCTCTATACTGCTGTCAATCACAGGGCAGACTGGATACATTTTTGAAACATACAAATGCTGCTTCTCACTCACATCTCAATTGACAATGTAACAAACTATATAACAATCTATGTAACAATCTATATAACAGTCTATGGACACCAGGAGAAGTAGAACAGCAGACTGCACTGATCAGGCAGAAAGGGGGGATTCCAGGCACCAGTAATTCCCCCCTAAACATGCCCATGTTTGTATTACTTAGAAATCACTGTGGGCAACTTGTATTACTTAGCTGTCACTGTAGGCAACTTAAATCATATACCAGTCACTGTGGGCAATTTAAGTCAGCCCTTCACTTCCCTCAGCCACGGTAAAGTCAACACTGGCTGGGGAACAGGAGGGCTGACTTAACAGTGTCTTCTGATCTAGCAAATGTTTGTTAGCCCACGACACCCACCCACCCCAATATGAAATTTACAGATAGCAAAATCACACCAAAAAGCATCGCAATTGGTAAGCAACATCATAATGATCGCTGATTAACACCATGCAGTCGTTAACTAACCCGCGATTAGGTTCATTGTTAATGAAGGTTACTGACCAATAACAATGTTTTGTAAATACGATCTATAGTGTATATTAGACTCTAATAGCTATATCACTAACATGTATATTATTGGGTAGTTTTAACCTTTTTATTAATGACCATAGAATGTAAATGAAACCTATATAATGAAGGAAAAAATATCCATGTGCCCAGTGTCCCCCTTGAGTGTGGTGAGGTCATCACCCTCGTCATTGGCAGACTGACATAGAGGAAGGAAGAGCACCATGGTAAGCAGATGCAAAAAGGCATACAACTCCTGGCACCCTGTTCAGTTAGCCACTCAGCTTTGTAAATCATATCCGTAAATTCTTTGTGTTTAATAATAAAACGGTATTCCATTTAACGTAGTTTCTATACAATTCTTATGTTGTTGCAAAGAAAAAAAAGAACCCACTAAAATAGTGAACCTTGGCACTCAAGTTGTTTACAAACTACAGGGGCGATGTACCGCTATTGGCTCTCTTGTTAACTATTTCTGCAAGTTTGCTGCTATTGGCATATAACATCGATTGTGGCAGCTGAAGGAGCTAAAGTTGCACTAATTGACTTACCGTGTATTGCCCTGTACAACACCCAGCATGCCTTGGTTGCATTGTGCAACCTAGGCATGCTGGGAGTTGTAGTTCCCAAGGTTTAACATCGCTGCCCTAAAAAGTATTTGTAAACTGCTGACGTTGATCATACATCTGCCCTTTTCCCATTGGGAACATGTCTATAATTCTCTACGTTCTTTCTTTTGCTTCTACCTTTGGTCGATGTTACAAACTTGTTCTGCAAAGTGAATGGTATCCTTAAGGTTGAGTCATATTAACGCGCACTAAATAATATAGGCCAAATACAGGTGATTATATCAGGAAGTGCCCCACCATGGTGAGACATCCTATTGCGAAAGATAACAACTTTGAGCCATTTCTACATTACCGTTATCTTACAGTCTATAACTTCTATTCAATGTGTGAAATTAATTTGTTGGCTATTGATCCTTAGGTGTTAATTGGATTTAATAGGCTCAAGGAAAAATAGAATAAGTTCCTGTTTTAATGATTTCTGTATTTAAAGTGGATCCATGTGTGCTACACATCTTTAGCCTTTAGCCATTCTGGGTAGATCTCCTGTAGTCTACCAATCGTTAAAGGTGCAGAATTACTAAAAAGCGATACCACAGCTTTATAAATACCGCCCTATGTTTTCAATATATAACTCCAACCATTCCCTGACTGCCCTCTGCTATTGAGTGTCTTTAGGGGAAATTGTGATAGATGTAATTCAACTACACCAACAATTGTTTTGTTCCAAGCCAGCGAATTTGATCAGGCTGAGAAAAACTCAGGCTTCATGCTTGGCAACTAAATTCTGAAATAACTATATGAAATAATTTTTTATACACTAAGCGCTAATAAATTAAATGTAGCAAAACAGAGAGCCTCCACACTGCAACTACCAGGCACCAAACGGCACCAAACTAGCACATTTAGAAGCTCAATCAGGCACCAAACATCTGACAGTCACTATGCTTGCAGCTTAAACTAACAGCTCTACTACTGAAACAGAACAAGGACTTGCTAAAGGCCTCTGGCTGTTTTGTAGTCTCCTTGGCACAACCCCCAACATATGATTGGTCAATAATACAAGAGCCAATCAGATTTAAGATTTGTTCTGGACCAATCAGTTTTGGGGGGGGGGGTGTTTATGAGACACTATAAACTTCATGAGATCCTCAGAGAATCTCAGTTTCTAATCAGCTGTAGACTAGCAGGTCTTGCCTATGTATTTAGGTGAGAGATTTGCAAGTAAGTGGCTGGTTGTTTAGCTGGAATGCAGAAATTAATAATCTTTAGCTCCTAGATGTATTACCTATGGTGTCATGTGTGTAGCAGTCTATAAACAGCACATACATGTTGATTAGAGATGTCTGAACTTCGCAAAATCCGGTCCGCTTGAGGATCCGCGAATTTTCAAAAAATTCAAAATTGAAAATTTGAAAATCGCGGGAAAACTAGTTTTTCGAAAATATGTATTTTGAAATTACAAGTAATCCTCGTAATTTCGAAAATTTTCGAAAATACGTATTTATGGAAATAAGAGAAATTCTTGTATTTTTGAAAATTTTCGAAAATACTAAAAATCCGCGAATCGGTTCGGAAGGCGGAAAATCTGGAAAAATCCGCCGTTCGCGAACGGGATAAATCCGCGGCGGGTCCTGGTTCAGATCCGCGAACCGGCCATCCCTAATGTTAATATAAAGATAAATGATAAAAATTAATTTTTGTTCACAGAACCTGAATTTGCTTACTTTAGCCAAATAGCCCGCAAAATTGTGAGCATTTTCTGCAACACCTTTCCTTCACAGCCAATAGCTGCCTTAGTTGCTTAGTTGGGCCATATTTATAAAGCCGTGGTATCGCTTTTTAGCGATACCGCGGCTTTAACGATCGGTATTATAAATTTACGACCGTTAAACTGATCGGAGATTAACAAACGTAAATTTACGATACCAATCGTAAATCTATGATAACGAAATCGTAGATGTCCGATCCCCATAGAATACCATTGCGGTAGTTTACTACTGCACGGTATTCTACGATCGAACATTCGTTAATAATAAACGTTCAGTCGTAAATGTACAATGGCGATCGAACATTTACGACCGCTAAAAAGCGATGCCGCGGGTTTAAAACTATGGCCCTTTGCTTCCAAGCACCAAACTTAGAAGGAAAACAAAGGAAGATGAGGTACCAAATAAGGGCTTCATGCAACTCAAATATGTGAAATTGCTTCTTTATTGCCCAACATATTGGACATTGCACAACATGTTTCGGACAATTGTGGTCCTTATAAAGTGTGAGCAATACTAATACAAATGTAGTTGCACTACTAGTCCCACCTTTCTCTGAGAAAAGGCAGCTAGAAAGCTTAGGAGAGAGGGGCAAAAGGAGCAAAAAGTCCTTCACTGAGCATAAAAATGGAGAAACACCTTATCACAGAAGGCATCTTGCAGTCTCATGCTATATGAATAGCATTGCCACAAAACCTAAGAAACAAAAAGTCATTGCTTTCTCCCAGGTTCCCCAGAGTAAGGGGCGGAGATATAAAATACTCCTTTATATCCCTTAGCTAATGCATGTGTCCAGAACCGCTGGCTTTACCAAGCAATATAGCTTAATATATAGAGCCATCATGACCTGCCGACACAACGTGTTTTTTGATCTTAGATCTCGTCAGTGCAAGATAGAGATTCATGGCCTTTCTCTGCCTAAGCTTTCTAGCTGCCTTTTCTACTGTACACCAAGTCCTACGCGACGCAGCGACATGACGTCATCACGCCGTGTGCACTGTTACAAGGATGGAACTGGCACTGGATCTTTGGACACAGCCAGAACGAGGTCAACAGGTCTCAGGGGGCAGAGCTTACTGACAACACACTGTATCCAAGATGGCCAGCACATTACAACGTCCACAGTGTAAGCTCTGGAGAGACCTAAAAAAAACCAAAAAAGCAGAAAAAGGGTAGTTAGGGATACAGCTTCATTTAAACTTTATTGTGTTTTTGACTGTACTAATCCTTTAAGACGGGAGGAGAGATACTGACCCTTAACAAATCAATTACTGTTATGTAAAAAGGAATGCAGCGACACACAAACCTCAGAGTATGTGCTAGTTACCGTACATATATTAATTTATAGATTAAGAGGAGGCAAAGTTATTTTTACTATAGTTGCCCTTTAATATAATTTTTAATATTTTTACATTTTAGAAATGTATTCAGCCAATCCCCAATCTCTCTACCATGAATAGATATATAAGTCAGCCTGCACGTTACTCCCCCCCTTCCTTCCTCGACCTCCTCCTTCAACCACCGGGACTAGGTCCCCGCCTGATCCTTGGCGAACTGAATAACGACAGTAACCAATATTGTTGTCATAATCTTGATTAGGCAATAATTAATAAGTTAAGTTAAGGTTATACCCCGCAAATTAGTTGCGGCAAGTTAAGTAAATAAATAATAAAAATTATATAGAGCTAGAGATGTAGACCAGTAAATATCTTTTAAGACTTAGATAATATGATAAAGATTAAGGTGGCCATACATCTATAAGATTTTACTTAACCGACCGAGCGCTCACCCGATGTTCATCGATGCTGCCGGAACCGCTTCTCCCGATCTTATTTGGCCCGAATGCGATCGCAAAATCCCATTCATTTTGCGATCACATGTCGGTCGAATGTAAGATCGGGAGAAGCGGTTCCGGCAGCATCGAAGGACATCGGGTGAGCGCTCGGTCGGGTAAGTAAAATCTTATAGATGTATGGGCACCTTTAGTGTTGATGTCTGTGTATAATTTGCCTAGTAATTACTATTGGAGAATGTACAACTATATAGCTAATGCAAGGAAAACCTTGAACAAACCTTGAACAGAAAAATTCGGAAATCCGCGAGCGGACCCATTAAAATGAAAAATACCTCGAATTGCAATTTTATTTTCGAAAATTTTCGAAATTACGGGGTTTCGCGTATTTTCGAAAAGTTTTCGATTCACAGAAATCGGAAAATCCGCGTTGGCAAGGGATAAATCCGCGGCGGAAATCCGCGAACCGGCCATCCCTAGTGCCCACTTACTCCCTATTTTATGTTCTGTAAATTCCCATCTCTATTCTCATAAAAATATTTAAAAAAAAAAGAAATGTATTCAGCCCCCTCTAATAAACCCACCTTATTCACTGGAAGACAGTTCCATAGTTTCACCATTCTCAATGTAAAGAAACATTCCCTAACTCGAAAATTAAACTTATTTTCTTCTAATGAATGGACGTCTGCTGAAAATATCTATTGGTAAATAACAAATCAGTGTTAGATGTACGGTCCATTAATATATTTTTATAAAGTGATCATATCCCCAGAAGTGCTGCTTCTCCAGTGAATAAACCATAAATTGTTCAATCTGTCTCCATAACGAAACCCCTCCATTCATCTTTTTTAAAGGGTATGTCCTTTTTTTAAACATTCCTTTTACTGTTTAACTAATGAATGGGAGTAAATGAGCTTTGTCTACCCCCAGTCTTCATTAAAACGTGCCGGAGAGAGGGCAGAACTTACCACAGATCGCTCCAGCACTGGCTTCTCTGACAGTCTCCGATGCATCCACAGCAATACAAGGGAATTGGATGCGTCGGAGTGTGTCAGTGGCGTCAGAGATGTCGTGTGCTGACCAGTTGCGGGTAAATTTTATCCTCCCATTCTTTAGTTAAACAGTAGAAAGAATGTTAAAAAAATCGATTGACATACCATTTAATTTACCTACCCTTCTAGATTCCAAGATGTTATTTTATGTACAGGATTCCAATACTGCACCACATATTTCATATGAAACTATTGGCAGTGTGTTGTAAAGAAGAAAAATAAATTTTTCTCTCTTGAATCTATACCCCCTTTTTCAGGGCAATACCTAGCTAAGCTGTTGCCATTGCTGTCAGGCACCCCAAAGTTTTCCTCAACAGAGTCACATAGCACAGAGCTAGAAGGATTGTTAAACCCCATATGCATCACATTTATCAACATTGAATCTCATCTGCCACATTGCAGCCCATTTGACCTGCCCAAACCTCAGGAGCCTAGACCTAAAGAGCCTGGTGCCCTTAGCCCCAGACCTTAACACAACCACACCCCTAAACCACACCCATTTTCTCTTTTTTGGGGAAGAAAATAGAATATAAAGGGGTTGGATTGGTGGGAGGAGATTGACAGCGTCCCCTAGGCACGTCCCTACTGTGCTAATGGTAAATCCGGCCCTGGCCATGCCTATGGTAATTGTATTGTGGAATATAATCTGCATGAGTTTTTTTCCCTTGATGGTTTACTGCATTAGTGCCAGTGTGTTGATATATTTTTTTAAAAAATGCTGATTTTTTTTTTTTTTATTTATATAGAATATAGGTGCATGTTTCTTTATTATATAGTAGGTAGAACATCTAACACGGAATATAAAGAAAATACTACACTAGCTTTTAGAACATTATACTTCTTTATTCGGGTATTAATATGTAACATTTGCTTTCTATTTTTTGCTAACTTAACAAGGGATTTTGTGAGATGGGCTATTAGCAGATGTGCTAACATCTGGTGTGACCAATACTGCCATTTGACTAATGGCTATATGATGTGGAAATTAGACAGCACAGAATAATTGAGAACACATTATTTAAGTGTTCAACATCAGACAATTTACTTTGAGAACCAGGAATCCTTTAAAAGTATCTCTTAAGAAATGACTATAGGGTCCTCTTTATTTCTTCTGTAGCATTATTCCCTTTATATATTTTAGTTGTGGTCACCTCTCAAAGTTCTTAAAATTTCTACATTTCGTTTAATAATTTAATCATTTACATTAATTTAGATATAATTTAAATGTGGTTTAGAAATGCAGAGGTTTGAAAATGTTAGTTTAAAACATTTAAATGTACAGGCTAAAATAAATGTAGCTTCTATATAGATGTTTCTCGGGCAGCCAAACAAGACTTGATTGAAGAATTAAAGAAAATGAAAAAGTACTGATGGATTAAAATGAACAGCTCTGTGAGGACCAGTAATCCTTTAAGACTAGGAGGAGAGATACTGAGCCTTAACAAATCAATTACTGTAATGTAAAAAGGAATGCAGCGACACACAAACCTCAGAGTATGTGCTAGTTACCGTACATATATTAATTTATAGATTAAGAGGAGGCAAAGTTATTTTACTATAGTTGCCCTTTAAAGGGCATGTCCACCCCAAAACTAAAATTAACCCCTTACTGGCCACATCAAGTAGTTTAAAACAATCCTTACCTTACATTCCTGCTCAAAATAGTTCCCCTGTGTGCCCTCCAAAGTCCAGGAAACTGCTGTGTAGGAGCAGTGTGTGACTCATGCTGTGCCTGAGACTTCCTCAACCTCATCAAGGTTGAGGCATGCTCAGTGCAGCCCTCCCTGCCTCTCAGCCAATCACGGACGCGGTGCAGGTCCCGCCCCCTGCTTTTAATTCCATGCAAAGAGGCTGAACACTGCAGCGGAGGAGAGAGGGCAGGTAAGTAAGAATCGGGGGACTTTCTAACAATTATATTAATGCGGTTGGGGCTGGGGAGCATGCCCTACCACATATCAAAAGTTAAATTTTGGGGTGGACATGCCCTTTAATATAATTTTTAATATTTTTACATTTTAGAAATGTATTCAGCCAATCCCCCAATCTCTCTACCATGAATAGATATATAAGTCAGCCTGCGCGTTACTCCCCCCTTCTTCCTCGACCTCCTCCTTCAACCACCGGGACTAGGTCCCCGCCTGATCCTTGGCAACTGAATAACGACAGTAACCGATATTGTTGTCATAATCTTGATTAGGCAATTAATTAAATAAGTTAAGTTAAGGTTATAACCCCGCAAATTAGTTGCGGCAAGTTAAGTAAATAAATAATAAAATTATTTAGAGCTAGAGATGTAGACCAGTAAATATCTTTTAAGACTCAGATAATATGATAAAGACTTAAGGTGCCCATACATCTATAAGATTTTACTTACCCGACCGAGCGCTCACCCGATGTTCATCGATGCTGCCGGAACCGCTTCTCCCGATCTTATATTCGGCCAACATGCGATCGCAAAATCCCATTCATTTTGCGATCGCAGTCGGGAATGTAAGATCGGGAGAAGCGGTTCCGGCAGCATCGAAGGACACGGGTGAGCGCTCGTCGGGTAAGTAAAATCTTATAGATGTATGGGCACCTTTAGTGTTGATGTCTGTGTATAATTTGCCTAGTAATTACTATTGGGAATGTACAACTATATAGCTAATGCAAGGAAAACCTTGAACAAACCTTGAACAGAAAATTCGGAAATCCGCGAGCGGACCCATTAAAATGAAAAATACCCTCAAAATTTTCGAAATTACGGGGTTTCGCGTATTTTCGAAAAGTTTTGCGAAGTGTTGGAAAAGGGATAAATCCGCGGCGGAAATCCGCGAACCGGCCATCCCTAGTGCCCACTTGCACTCCCTATTTTATGTTCTGTAAATTCCCATCTCTATCTTAATAAAAATATTAAAAAAAAAAAAAAAAAAGAAATGATTCAGCCCCCTCTAATAAACCACATATTCACTGGAAGACAGTTCCATAGTTTCACCATTCTCAATGTAAAGAAACATTCCCTAACTCGAAAATTAAAATTATTTTCTTCTAATCTGAATGGACGTCTGCTGAAATAATCTATTGGTAAATAACAAATCAGTGTTAGATACGGTCCATTAATATATTTTTATAAAGTGATCATATCCCCAGAAGTGCTGCTTCTCCAGTGTAATAAACCATAAATGTTCAATCTGTCTCCATAACGAAGCCCCTCCATTCATCTTTTTAAAGGGTATGTCCTTTTTAAACATTCCTTTTTACTGTTTAACAATGAATGGGAGTTAAATGAGCTTTGTCTTACCCCCAGTTCTTCATTAAAACGTGCCGGAGAGGGGAGAACTTACCGCAGATCGCTCCAGCACTGGCTTCTCTGACAGTCTCCGACGCATCCACACGCAATAAGGGACTTTGGATGCGTCGGAGTGTGTCAGTGGGCGTCAGAGACTGTCAGCTGTGCTGGACAGTTGCGGGTAATTTTATCCTCCCATTCTTTAGTTAAACAGTAGAAAGAATGTTAAAAAATCGATTGACATACCATTTAATTTACCTACCCTTCTAGATTCCAAGATGTTTATTTATGTACAGGATTCCAATACCACCACATATTTCATATGAAACTATTGGCAGGTGTGTGTAAAGAGAAAAATAATATTTTCTCTCTTGAATCTATACCCCCTTTTACAGGCAAACCTAGCTAACTGTTGCCATTGCTGTCAGGCACCCCAAAGTTTTCCTTCAACAGAGATTCACATAGCACAGAGCTAGAAGGATTGTTAAACCCCATATGCATCACATTTATCAACATTGAATCTATCTGCCACATTGCAGCCCTATTAGACATGCCCAAACCTCAGGAGCCTGTAGACCTAAAGAGCTGGGGCCCTAGCCCAGACCTTAACACAAACCACACCCCTAAACCACACCCATTTTCTCTTTTTTGGGGGAAGAAAATAGACTATAAAGGGGTGGATTGGTGGGAGGAGATTGACAGGCGTCCCCTAGGCACGTCCCTACTGGGCTAAGTGTAAATCCGGCCCTGGCCTGCCTATGGTAATTGTATTGTGGAATATAACTGCATGAGTTTTTATTCGCTGATGGTTTACTGCATTAGTGCCAGTGTGTTGATATATTTTTTTAAAAAATGCTGATTTTTTTTTTTTTATTTATTATAGAATATAGGTGCGATGTTTCTTTATTATATAGGGTAGAACATCTAACAACGGAATATAAAGAAAATACTACCTAGCTTTTAGAACATATACTTCTTTATTGGTAAATATGTAACATTTGCTTTCTATTTTTTGCTAACTTAACAAGGGATTTGTGAGATGGGCTATAAGCAGATGTGCTAACATCTGGTGTGACCAATACTGCCATTTGACTAATGGCTAAATTGATGTGGAAATTAGAACACATTATTTAAGTGTTCAACATCAGACAATTTACTTTGAGAACCAGGAATCCTTTAAAAGTATCTCTATTTAAGAAATGACTATAGGGTCCTCTTTATTTCTTCTGTAGCATTATTCCCTTTATATATTTAGTTGTGGTACATCTCAAAGTTCTTAGAAATTTCTACATTTCGTTTAATAATTTAACTATTTACATTAATTTAGATATAATTTAAAAGTGGTGTAGAAATGTAGAGGTTTGAAAAATGTTAAGTTTAAAACATTTAAATGTACAGGCTAAAATAAATGTAGCTTCTATATAGATGTTTCTCGGGCAGCCAAACAAGACTTGATTGAAGATTAAAGAAAATGAAAAAGTACTGATGGATTAAATGAACAGCTCTGTGGGACATTCGATAAGACTATCACCAACACCCAGGCTAAGATTTGGTGCCTAAGCATTATATTTTTTTCTGTTTAAAAGTAAGGGATAGCGAGCAAAAGAATATTGACACATTATCTAAACTTCTTCCAGAGTTCTCGTTAAAAAGCAAATAGGGATATCAGTCATTTAAGTACCTAAGGGAAAGTGAAAAAAAAAATGAAGCTGTCTTTGCAGTTACATAACTGCAACTCTAAGTATCATTCAGTAACCCTCTAATGTAGTGTTTAATTTTCGTAAACCCTCGAATGTAGCTGACGATTAGGTAAACCTCAAATGTAGCCACCTATTGTGGTAACCCTGGATGTAGTCGTCGATTTCGGTAACCCTCGAATGCATCGTTTGGTAACTCTGAGTGTAATGTTTGATTTTCGATAAACTTGAATGTATCATTTGAATTCGGTAACCCAAGAATGTAATGTCGCGTTTCGATATCCCTTGAATGTAGTCACTGAATTCGGTAACACTCGAATGTAGTGTTCGGTAACCCTCGAATGTAGTGTTCGATTTTCAATAACCCTCGAATGTAGCTGCGATTTCGGTAACCCTTGGATGTAGCCGTGATTTCGGTAACCCTTGATGTATTGTTTGATAACTCTCGAGTGTAATGTTCGTTTTTCGATAACCCTTGAATAATCGTTTAATTTTGGTAACCCTCGAAAGTAATGTTCAAGTTTCGATATCCCTTGAATGTAGTGACCAAATTCAGTAACCCTCGTATGTAGCATGCAGAAACCCGACATTTGACTGATCTTGAAGAAAGAATGCGTTTTGGAGATAGGTGCATGTTCCCTAGACCATTTCCCAGGTGCCACAGCCATTACAGTAAGTTCCAATGTTAGTTTATCTGTAAATTATCCGAACTTTTCAAACTATTGACTTTAAAGGAACACTAAACTCAAAAAAAAGTATTTGCCATTGTTTGTATTATTCACAGGGAGGGGAGAACGCTTATTCTCACCTCCTATGAAAAATATTACGCTCGGGGAACCTGGAACTTACCTTGCCTAAGATCGGGCGCGGGTCGGGACAGGCGGCTGTCAGTGAAGAAGCGCGGCTGTGAGTGGATGCGGGTAGTAAGGTAAGTTCCAGGTCCCCGAGCGTAATATTATTCACAGGGAGGTGAGAATAAGCGTCTCACTCTCTGTGAATAATACAAACGAATGGCAAATACTTATTTTTTTGGGTTTAGTGTTCCTTTAATGGGTTCATTTCCGAACTTTCGAACTTTATTGAAGTTTGGAAATTAACCCAACTTCAGTAAGTTTGGACATCTCTATTGTTGACCATATGCCCATGGTCTAGAAAATCACACAAAATACAATCAAAAATCAATAGGAATTGTGGTGTTTTATTTACCTATACGAGTTCAACAAACGACTGTGTTGACTTTTAACAGTACTGCATTGCTATAAGTCATTCCCTATGATGGGATGAACTTAGGTCTAGGGTATCATGTGGTATGCTGACCTGGTATGTACCGAATGAGGGGGTTTGGACAAAAAAGAACCTGTAAGTAACAATGTTGGCACTGAAGATCAAAATTTCAATGCCGATAGATGAAATCTAAATGATGACGGTCGTTTTTTTTAACCATAACAGTCAGGTCAGAAACAGAGACAGTCCTGGGTTAGAGGTTAAGGGCACTATTTATCAAGGTGCAGTATCGCAGTAACAATACTGCACAATTAGTGATCGGCAATTTTAGGAATGCAATCGCACATTTACAAAAACTATGATAGTCTACCACCGCTTAGTATGTTATGCATGTGCAATGTAATTTCGATGGAAGCAAATGTACGGCTGAAGCGATACTGTACCTTTAACAAACGTTACTGTGATCGTAAATGTACAAAGTAGAATAGCCGCTAGGTATTGTATAGTCCATTCTAAAATTACGATTATAATTTGAAAATCGCAATCATAGAAATTCTGATATCTAGACATGAAGTACACAGCAGCTTATAAATATTTGGTATTTATCTATTTGGTTATGGCAGGGGTTACTGGGCTTCTGATTGTTTGTGTTATTTAAATGAACATACTATATAAACGTAGGTACTACCACTGTTGCCTTAAGCAGCAATGAGAGTGACAAGTGTTTTGATGTCTAATATGGTTTTCTGACAAAAATCATCTGTGACAAATATCCTCAGTGGTCTCTGCTTCAGCCTATAGCTGTATTTAATGGAGTGTTTCTGTTTTACAATAATGTTTAATAAATGAGCTTTTCTTTTGGACATTTTATTATCGTGGTTTATTTAAAGTACCTGCAATTCAGCTGAAATCTTTAATGTACCTAGAATAGTAACATAATACATATCACAATATGGGATGAAATGTCCAGTCAAATCAGGGTCCTTTAAATTTAATACACTGATTTTCAAGCTATGGGGGAACACTAGAGCTGTCTCTTTTCCCCTTGATATATGCTTTCCCCCGTGTGACCATGGCTTGTGATTAAGACTAAGAACCCCTAAAAAACCCTCAGTTCCGAAACCCGAATGTACTGTCCGAAAATGGGGTGGATCATTCGGATTTTGGAGTTCGGAACGCATTTCTGAGGGTTACCAAACATACAAGGTTATTTTCAGTGATCATTGAAAATAACCTCAAAGATCGATAACCCTCGAAAATTCGATCGGAAACTCAAAAGTAGTTTCCGATCATATTTTCAGGGTTATTAAACGTTGAGGATTACCAAAAATAACCTTGTATATTTGGTAACCCTCAGAAATGTGTTCTGAACTCAAAGTCCGAAGATTACGATCCCCATTGAATACTACACAGTAGTTTACTAGAAAATGGTATTCTACGACCGAACGTTTGTTGTGTAATGTATGACCACGGTCGTACATTATCGATAACACATGGCATTGTTAAATTGCGATACCGCGTGTTTACAAATATAGGGTCCATAGATTCAAGGAAGCAAAATAGTATTTTTCCCTCTTCACAAAGCATTGGTTATGTCTCATCTGGAATATGCAGCGCCATTTTGGAATCCTGTATATAAGAAAAGAGAGGGCAACTAAATTAATATGAGGAATGGAGGTACATACAGATTAGGGCTATTTACGACACTGGAGAAGGGCCCTAGCGTGGGGATATGATCACTTAATATATAAAAAGGCTATACGTATTATAGGTAATAAAGAAAGAAAAAGAAAAGAAAGAGAGACAGAAAAACAAAGAACAGAAACATCAGAAAAACAGCAGAAGGGCCAAGCTAGGTAGTACAAGTACAACAACCATATACATAAAAACATATAGGCACATCAGTTCCATAGGGAACAGAAATGAGTATCGGTAGAATAACCCCTAGCAGGAGTTTGAAGGGAACAGTTACAATGAATCGATTGACAGCCCATAAATATGAATATGGAACATATCAGAACATATCCAGTCCTGATATGTTTTTATTAATATGGTTTTTGTGTGTGCATTTAAATGGATAGGGGGTAGTAATAATAAGAATGTTTGATATATTTTTAATATATAGTGGGGTGTCCACCTCCAGACCGTTATTCATTGATGAGGTGCGTATAGCCCTACGTTTTTGGTAATTATGGATGCTATTATATGCAGTTGGAGTGCTCTTCTTGTCTGTGCCCTGTACTACCTAGCTTGGCCCTTCTGCTGTTTTTTTCTGGCTGTTTCTCTTCTTTGTTTTTCGTTCTCTCTTTCTTTTTCTTTCTTATTATCTATTTTATCCTATTGGCCCAAAGTGTTGCACCCGCTTTATTGCCGTTGACTGCTTCATCAATTATGCCTGCTACACAACTCTGTGTATTTGACACCCCTTTCCTTATAATTTAAATATACAGTATATAAAACTGCATTGGACTTCTTACTGGGCAGGGATTATGAGCTAGAAGGATATATGTCTTTATTCAACCTCTCATACGATGTAACTTATGCTTGGACTTTCCAAAAGGAACACGCTGATTTATGTGAAAACCGAATAATAGCAATTTTACTCTATTTCAAAGATAATCCATATAATTATTCTTGTTGCTTAAATTCCAACAAGCTTAGCATAGGTGTGGAATGGTGCCTCTTTTAGGGGTGCAATACAATCTGTTCATTGGATTTAATACTTTTACACACATTTTAGTAAAATTCCCACACTTTTTTTTTTACTTGTGGATAACATGGGAAGCAAATGAAATCTTTTATACTGTTTGTTCTTAAACAAGGTGACTGACATAGGTTTAGGGGTAAGACATGTTAGGCACACCAGTCTTAATCGTGGAAAAAGTAACCTTTAATGGTAACGTTTCGGAACCAGTGTGGCTCCTTCCTAGACCAAACAGGAGGAAGGAGCCACACTGGTTCCGAAACGTTACCATTAAAGGTACTTTTTCCACGATTAAGACTGGTGTGCCTAGCATGTCTTCCCTCATCTAGTATCTGCTAGCTACAGAGCTTAGAGCACCCAGCATGGATAAATTATGATCTGTTTTGATGTTTAGGTGGCAGGATCCTCCTTCTCGACATAAGGTTACACTTGTCCCTCTGACTACAAATCTGTCCAATAAAACAGACGCTGCCATTTATTTACTGTAATAAGAGCGTAGTTGTGTACATAGAAAGATTGGCCTTCCTTTTTTTACTACCAGCCTATGAGAGCTATTACCAAGTAGTAAGTTAGTCTTTACGTAGGTTTACTGATCACAGTCAACAAACTGTCTAAAAGATACAATGTATTCTGCTGAAATGCTATCCCTGGTTCTAATTTTACTAATTGAATTTAATTCTAAATCAGTTGACCCCAAATAAGCACATGTACACTAAAACCCCTTTATGTCTGTTATATGGTTAATTACAGCATCTAATTTACATTACCCTGAGGGCCAAATTTATAAAGGCAGGTATTGCTAAAATGCGTACCGCGCCTTTAATGATCGATTTGGCGATTAACGTAAATCGTTATCTTAAATTAAGGCTAACGATTATAAATTACAGATAACATAATCGTAGAAGATTACGAACCCCATAAAATACCACGCGTGGGTAGTTATACTGTATGACTGAAGTTCATTAATTAACATAAACGTTCGGTGTAAATGTACGACAACGGCCATACATTTACGTCTGCTGACGTACATTACTGATTAAAGCGTAGTATCTCTAAATTGCAATACGTCCTTTTAAATATGGCCCTTAGGGCTAGGCCTCACTAGCGCGTTTTGCACTCTCGTCCGCGATGAAACTATCTTTTATTTTAATTAATTTAATTTTATGACCATGAAACAAATAGAGATGTCCGAACTTCGCAAAATCCGGTCCGCTCGAGGATCAGCGAATTTTCGAAAAAATTCAAAATTCGAAAATCTGTGAGCGGACCCATAAAATGAAAATATCCTGAATTCCTCTAATTTCGAAAAAAATTTCGAAAATACGTATTTACGAAAATAAGAGAAATCCTCGTATTTTCAAAAAAATACGTATTTTCGAAAATTCGAGAAATCCGTGGTTCAGAAGTTCGGAAGGCGGATAAATCCACAGCCATCTAACCAGCCATCCCTAGTAACAAACTGTTTTGAAATATTCACATTTGAGGATTCTTACCATTATAGTCTATAGGAAAAAATGTCCCGTAATTTGATTCCTTAGCTAGGTAATAGCACACTTCTTCTATATGCCCCGCACATATGTATGTTTTATTTATAAATATAAGCGACAATAGTGTTGAGGCACAGAGCATATGAATAACGCTCAAGTGAGCTATGGTGCAGGTACCGAATAATTAATATAACCAACAAACAAGAAGAAAAGAAAGTATATAGTGCATATACAACCTTTTATACATTGCAGACTTGGGTATAGTGTAAACAATACTACTAAAGTAGTATTTGTAGTATGTTTACACATACCCCAGTCTGTAATGTAATAAAGGGTTGTATATATACTTATATACTTGAGTGCGGTACTTTCTTTTCTTTTGTTTGATGGTTATATTAATTTATTTATAAAAGCTCCACTTGAGTATGCAGTGTGATATAAAAAAATACAGAGTATACAAACAAGGGGATAAGTGCAAGGACATTATACAGATAGATACAAATTAAATTAAATTAATTAAATACAATTTCATACATCGGTTAAGAAAGCATATATATAAATCATGTATAAATTGATATACAGCAAGTGTAACAAGCTGACACATTAGGAATGAGAACCCTGACCCAAAGAGCTTACAACTAAGTCTGTGCACGTCTGAACAAAATTTCATGTCTCTAGCTCAAAAACTGGGGAGGAGACAGTCCAAAAAAGCGGAAGAAGAAGAAAAAAGAAGAATAAGAAATAGAAAGAACAATAATTTGATATAGAGTGCAAAATATATCAGTTGCGCTTGACCAGGTTTTTGTTTTAAGGGTGAACAGCCCTTTAATGATTAGTTATGATAGTTCTCTGGTGTATTTATTAGGATCTGTTTTTGAAATGGGAATTCAAATTCTTGGCCCAAAGTGAGTATTTAAAATAGAGAAATAAACATAGGGCCATGAAAAGTTCCAAGGGACCTGTTGTAAGACATAATGCATATTAAGGATTTTTATTGCTAATTGACAATCTCTAAAGCTCTCTAGACAGCTGTAGTTAGTTCTGTCTGGAAGAGCAAGTTGAAAACATACAACATAAACTTGAACATAGTACCAGATGGGCCTATATATCACAGGCACCCAACTAAACAACTTAATGAAGAAAATAAACTTACATAATGGATGCCTGGAATACAGGAAATCGGTTTACATGAATAATGGGGTTAATCTTGTTTTGTTTGCTTGAGATATATTACTCTGCACGGATAGTTGTCTGTGCCTAGCAAAGATGATTTGCAGATATTGACCACATTAAGAGTGAGGCCAACTATAACGCACATTTCTGTGCGTTAGCGCGCGTGTATTTTTGCGTTTGCCCTTGCGCTTTCGCTATCTTTAAAGCGAAAACGCAAGCCATTGGCGAAAAAAATGCCGCCGCAAAATGCAAACGGACGCGCATTCACATGCGCATCGGAAATGAAATGCAGGAACATTCGCAGTTTGCAGTTTGTTTCATGGTCATAAACACAAACTCTAATAACCCCCAACACCCCACACAGAACAGAGGTACAATCCACCTACAGATCTACCTTTCCATTGCCATGGAAGCATACTTAAAGGGTAACAATCATAGTCAAAAACTAATTTTGAACATCCTTAATAAAAGTTAGTTATATGGTCATACATGCAAAAACACATACCCCCAACATCACACAAGTATACACACTACTGATCTACCCTTCCATTTCCATGGCAAACATACTTAAAGGGAAAATAAAGAAAGAAAATAATTTTGATATATCCTCAATAAAAGATAGTTTCATAGTTGTAAACACACATACAAAAAAAAGAACAACCCCTTCAACCAGACCCAGGTACACACACCTACTCACCTACCTCCCATTCTGTGGCAGCCATACTTAAAGGGTAACTATAGTCAAAAAACAAATTTTGACTAGTCATTAAAAAAGTTTGTTTTTTTACCCCTAACCTCACACAGGTACACACACCTACTGACCTACTTATTCATTACTGTGGCAGCCATACTTAAAGGGTAACTAAAGTAAAAAAAACATTTTGATCAATAATCAAAAAAGTTTGTTTTTTTAACTTCCAAGCTGGTCCAGGTACACCCGCCTACTGACCTACCCTTCCATTTCATGGCAGCCATATTTAAAGGGTAACTATAGTCAAAAAAAACTATTTGACTAATCATATCAAAAAAGTTTGATTTTTTTTTTAACCCCAACTGACACAGGTAGACACCTACTGATCTACTTATATTACTGTGGCAGTCATACAAAGGGTAACTAAAGTAAAAAAACTAATTTGACCAATCATCAAAAAGTTTTTTTTTAACTTCAGCCTGATGCAGGAACACACTCCTACTGGCCTACACCTTCCATTTTCATGGCAGCCATATTTAAGGGTAAATATAGTATAAAAAAAACTATTATACTAACATCAACAAAGTTTGCTTTTTTTAACCCCCCAACCCGACATAGGCACACACACACTACTGTGGCAGCCAACTTAAAGGGTAACTAAAGTAAAAAAAAAATGATCAATAATCAAAAAAAAATTTTTTTTTTTAAACTTCCAAAACTATCCAGGTACTACACACCTACTGATCAACTTATCCATACTGTGGCAGCCATAATTAAAGTGTAACTTAAGTCAAAAAAAAATAATTTTGATCAATAATCAAAAAAGTTTGTTTTTTTAAATTTCAACCTGATTCAGGTACACACGCCTAATGACGTATACTTCCATATACATATTTTAAGGGTAACTTAAAAAACTATTTTAAATAATCACAACAAAGTTTTTTTTTAACCCCAACCCAACCCAAAACAATTCTATTTAAAGCCAGGCACACCAGTCTTAATTCAACAAATTTATTGTGACGTTTCGGAACCAACAGGTTCCTTCTTCAGACCAACATTTCTGATAAAACAAAGTGCCATGTGCTATATATATAGATTGGTGAACAATCAACTATGTAAGATGGCCACCTAGTGGTCAAAATTCAGAGTTATACAAATCCATGGTGATAATTAAAGTGATTAAGTGTTAAAAATAAGTGCAGAAAATTTAGATAAGAACATTCAAATCCACATATTGAATTATATAATACTATAAAATGGTTGTAGACTTCATGACACTATAATCGTAGTAAAATACACAGCTAAAAGGAATATAAAGATGTTAAATATAGGATGTTAATAAAGGAACATACATATTTAGTTATTGCAATCACAATTTATCTTTTTGGAAGAAAACATGAAAGGCCTAAATTTGTATTCAGGCCTTTAGGATGTAATGCGTTAAGTCTATAAATCCACATAGATTCCCTGCATAGCAACACATTGTTTCTATCTCCTCCTCTACTATTCAGGGTACATGATCTAATAATGGCTCTCAACTCCGATACCTACTGATTTACTTATCCATTACTGTGGCAGCTATACTTAAAGGGGAACTAATGTCAAAAATTTTTTTTTGATCAATAATCAAAAAAGTTTGTTTTTTTAACTTCCAACCTGACACAGGTACACACACAAACTGAGCTACTCATACATTCATGTGGCAACCATATTTAAGGGTAAGTATAGTAAAAAAAACCCACATTTGACCATTCATCCAAAAAGTTAGTCTTTTATCCCCAACCTGAATATAGCGGTTCGGGGGGGGGGGCGTGTTGCACAAGCTTTTATAGATACATAACTGCCAGCCACAGAGGGAATGAGAGGGAGGGAAGGAAGAGGGGCAAAGGGCTCTACTGAGCATGCCTCATACCTTGATGAGGTTAGCAAACAAACAGGCACAGGATGAGGCACTGACAGCTCCTGCTCAGCGATTTCTTGAACTTTGAAGAGGCAGAACTGGAGAACCACAAGGATCAGGGATGTAAGTTAAGGATTTTTTTTTTTTACAGTGGGGTCAGTAGTTGGTAAGATTTTAGTTTGGGGGGGGACAATGCCCTTTAAACTTTTCCTTTCTGGATTTTAGCTCAGCTAGTGGAAAACAACAACCTGAGAATGAACAGTAGAGGATTGTTAGCAGTTAACAGAATAGAAATGCCACACGTGCCATTTTCTAAAACCGATAACAATACGTTGGATTGCATGTTATCGTATCCCTCTTACAATATTTATGGAATCTGCTTTCAATATCTTTTTGGACTCTGTGATTAAGTGTTGGTAATAATACATTGGCCAGGTACTGACAAAAGTTCCAATTCAAATGTACTATGTTGTGCTGGAAGGACAACATATGAAATTAATGCTATAAATATGTGGTATGAACCTACTCAGAAGATTCACAGTTGGAAGTTTCAACCATTGGCAGGGTTGTACCACCAGGAGTAAGAAATGGCAGGTTCATAAACATAAGGGGCCTATTTCAAAAGAGCGGTGGTATTGCTTTATAGCAATAATTTCCGATTGGTTAAGCAATCATTAATTTACGATCATGATCGTTTATTAACGATAACGGTTGGAAAAACCACTAACGATCGTAAATCTCCAAATCCGCGACTGCAAATTCTGATCCCCATAGAGTACATTTGCAGTAGTTTACTACCGCATGGTAGTGTTGCTTGTTAATTAACGAACATTCACCGTAAATGTACAGCTGTACGTTTACAGCCATGGCGCTATATTATCGATACACGCACGTTTACAGATAGGGCCCTAGGAGTCTTAGCAGATAAATATGTAAATACGTCGAAAAATATAATTTCTTAAGACTTTGCGTTCCTTTAGAAAAGCCTTTCTTTTAGGCTACAATGCATGGTAACACGAGTGAAATGTGCATGTTTAACGTGCGTTACCATGTGTTTGAGCTGCGATTTGCCAATATTCCGTTATCGGAGTGCATGTAATGCAGAAAGGTCATTGCACGCGTTCCAATAACGGATCACAGGAGAGATGTTTAGCCTGGCATTCGTTTCTCACACACAAAACGTGAATCTCAAGCATGTTAGAAACGTGCTTCTGTGGCTTAGCCCTTAAATATCCAAACTTTATACTGTACATTGATCGTTTGATTTTTTTGTAAATGAATGTAATCTGTGTGTAACCATAGGAAGCATCTTAAAGTTTGTACAAATCTTACAAAATTTACGGAAAGTTTTCTTTGTCTCTTGTCTCTTTTCATGTTAATTTTCTTTCTTCTTTTCCAGGGATCATTATCTATGTGGGTAGGAAGTGCAGCCTCAGTAAATTATTACTTTGTTGATTTTTGCCTGTAGCAATAATAATCCTTCATCAAACTTAACTCTACAGGAGAAAAAAAAGACATTTTAGATTTGGTTTCAGCTTAATATATTTAAGATTTCTGGGAAAAAGTATAGGAAACTGAGGAGGTGATGCAAAAAGAGGTGCAAAACTTTGCCCTGTGCTATTAATTTACAGCATCTAATCAGATGATAGCTTTTTATGGGTTACAGCAGTTAGCTAACTTCTGATGGTGTGTGTTGTATTGGTAACACATGCACGCCTTGCACCTTATATTGCATTAGCTCCTAAAACATTAATAATAAATATTCCTTAAAACTCTTTTTTTACCTATTTTGTTTTTTAAACCATTAAAATTATTTTTTAATCAATGTTTAGTTTTTTGATGAAAAGAAGGTTGATTAGGAGTTTATATGTTATTTACTTAATGCTAAGTTTAATCATTTTGCTGTATTTTAATACCCTTGTTTGAAGGATTTCATAAGCAGCTTCTAATAGTAACATAAATATAAGGTCTAAGTATAGACTGTTGGTGGCTTTTAAAGGTTGCAAGTGATCTTTCCCAGTCCAGTGAATATTCTAATAAGCCATTGACCTCTACGAAATTATAGCCATTTATCAGGCACAGATAATAACTTTTAGTTCTCATCCCAGAATGATGGCACATTCTAAATTATTCAAAGTCTAAAATGGATCTTAAAACTATGTGCATTTATCACATTTACTAGGATTAAGAAATTAGTTTTAGGAAAATAGTGGCTTTGCAAGGACCAAGACACCAGCCAAACCCTCATAAAAGCTAAAATGCATTTAAGGCTGGGTATACACAGAGGGACTTTTGTTCCGAGGGCTGGGGCGGGACAAATGTCTGTCGGTTGCGGCAAATACGGCCGCAGCAAATACGGCCGCAGCTGAATTTGCGAACGATCGATCGGAATTTGCTGACATGTCCAATCGTTAGTTCGTCCGCAGGATGAACGAACGATCAATGTCGGTAAGGGCTGCACGCACCAGCCGAGATTTTCGGCCGATCGACCGAAAGTGCCGTGAATCGTCCAGTCGCCGAAAAAATTGGCTGGTGTGTACTCAGCCTAAAGGTGAATTCTGTGATCTGGTCACATAAGGGGTGGGTCAGTGACAAATAAGCAACACGACCCACACAAAACACACCTTTCTATTGGTCAAGTCCGGACTTGGGGAGCACCCCCTGTGATCGCAACTTTAGTTAAAAATAATTCATCATTTAACAATGTTTTCCACACAGAAATGAACCTGAAGTGTATACGTATGTTTGTGCGTATGCAACGACACTGAATGAATTACTGATTGGAGGGACAGGATAGGTTTCAGTGGATGCGCGGTATGTGGCACCAGTGTTCTCCCCAGAAATTGTTTCCAGCCACGTAGGGTAGAACAGGGAAATTTAGTGAGATCTGAGATGTTAACTATTTCAGTGCCAGCAGATTTTTCAAGAGTATTGGCATTAATAATTTTAGTGCCAGCACTTTCAAGGGTATTGCATTAACCCTCCAGTGCCAGTACACTTCCCCATAGTTGCCATTAACACTTTCAGTGCAAGCAGAATATTACCATAACCCTTTCAGCTGCCACATTGACAGATATACAAGTATGTACCTGCTTTCCATGTCTCCTCCATTGAATTGTCACTCCTCACCACCTTAAAGGCTCGTACGTACGTCTAATTTGGCACCGAGTCACGACCTCTGATGCAATACATTTGCGCGACGAAAGGCCTGTGCAGGTGGAAAATAGCGCATGTGTATTCGTTTGGTCGGGGGTCTGGCAGATCACCAACAACCCATGAGACGAATGAATACATGTGCGATTCTCACCCGAAGCGGACGTTCGACGCGCGAGCATAATCGGTGTCGGGGATCGTTGCTCACTGCACCACATCAGACGTGTGTACGAGTCTTAAGTTCTAATTGGAGAGTTGGGTGGAAGGAAGAAAGAGGCAGGGATAGGGATTTTCATGGCGCTAGTCACAGGGGCCACTGTAATAAAGTCTGCAGCAGCTTTTACCTGGCATTTTAGAACTGTTCTCTAGATATTAGCTGAGCTCTTCTAGGTGCCCTAGTTCTTGCCTAGGTGGCCTATGCCTAAAAACGGGCCTGCATATGCTTGCAAAGCGTCGCCCCATTGATGTAGTGTCACGTTGCGGAGGGGGCAGGGGCAAAATTCGGACTTTGGCAGGCTAGTACTACTGATAATGTAAAGACCAGATGAGGCCTATAAGTTAGGTCCGATCCTGATTACTTTCACTGGGAGAGGGGAAGGGTTTCCAGAAAACTGAGGTCCTGTAGTTGGGAAGTCTGCCTAGGGTTACCAAATTATCTGGACATAGAATGTTTTATTGTAATTAGCAGGGCTGCACTGATTATACAGAGTGATTGCAAATGAAACACAAAAACAACTGTGCCTCTGTTTTTAATATGGCCCTAGATTTTTCACGATTGGAACCCTAATTACTAACAAAGTTAATTTTATCCAGGCCATTATTTCTTATTTTTCAGATTCCCTCATGTCCAGAATGAGCCTCGGATTGGAAAAAAGGTAGTTGTTTATAGCCTGGAACTACAGGCCTGTGAGTTATAAGAGGATCTTTACTCTAAGAAATCGATTTTAAAAATAGTACCATAAGAACAAAGCCCACCTCCAAAACTTTTTCAGATTAAATGAGCTGTAGATTCTGAGAAATAATCATGTAAATCACAGCATTTATAGGGAAGAGATGTCACTCAGAAACTGATATTATAATAATTGAAACCATCTTGACCTCTTTGCCTGCCTGCCTGCCAGCACTTTCTGAACATTAAAGAGAATGCAGCAGAGAGAAAAAAAGGCGGGGAGGGAGGGAGGGGGAGAAGTGTGAAGCAGAGCGGGTCTGTGGTGACTGTGTGCAGAATTAAAGTGTCACAGACACTACAAGAAGCGTGTGATAAGTGAGGGTGTGGGGAATAAGATACTCCACTTAAATATAATTTACACACAAAACACTGCACAGATACTATCATGGTGAGACCACCATTTATTTTCCAAATTTTAGCTATTTAAACTTTATTTGTTTTTTGACTGTACTAATCCTTTAAGACTAGGAGGAGAGATACTGAGCCTTAACAAATCAATTACTGTAATGTAAAAAGGAATGCAGCGACACACAAACCTCAGAGTATGTGCTAGTTACCGTACATATATTAATTTATAGATTAAGAGGAGGCAAAGTTATTTTTACTATAGTTGCCCTTAAAGGGCATGTCCACCCCCAAAACTAAAATTTAACCCCTTACTGGCCACATCAAGTAGTTTAAAACAATCCTTACCTTACATTCCTGCTCAAAATAGTTCCCCTGCTGTGCCCCTCCAAGTCCAGGAAACTGCTGTGTAGGAGCAGTGGTGACTCATGCTGTGCCTGAGACTTCCTCAACCTCATCAAGGTTGAGGCATGCTCAGTGCAGCCCTCCCTGCCTCTCAGCCAATCACGGACGCGGCTGCAGGTCCCGCCCCTGCTTTTAATTCCATGCAAGCAGAGGGCCTGAACACTGCAGCGGAGGAGAGAGGGCAGGTAAGTAAGAATCGGGGGACTTTCTAACAATATATTAATGCGGTTGGGGCTGGGGAGCATGCCCACCACATATCAAGTTAAATTTTGGGGTGGACATGCCTTTAAATATAATTTTTAATATTTTTACATTTTAGAAATGTATTCAGCCAATCCCCCAATCTCTCTACCATGAATAGATATATAAGTCAGCCTGCGCGTTACTCCCCCCCTTCCTTCCTCGACCTCCTCCTTCAACCACCGGGACTAGGTCCCCGCCTGATCCTTGGCGACTGAATAACGACAGTAACCAATATTGTTGTCATAATCTTGATTTAGGCAATTAATTAAATAAGTTAAGTTAAGGTTATAACCCCGCAAATTAGTTGCGGCAAGTTAAGTAAATAAATAATAAAAATTATATAGAGCTAGAGATGTAGACCAGTAAATATCTTTTAAGACTTAGATAATATGATAAAGACTTAAGGTGCCATACATCTATAAGATTTTACTTACCCGACCGAGCGCTCACCCGATGTTCATCGATGCTGCCGGAACCCTTCTCCCGATCTTATATTCGCCCGACATGCGATCGCAAAATCCCATTCATTTTGCGATCATCTGTCGGTCGAATGTAAGATCGGGAGAACGGTTCCGGCGCATCGAAGGACATCGGGTGAGCGCTCGGTCGGGTAAGTAAATCTTATAGATGTATGGGCACCTTTAGTGTTGATGTCTGTGTATAATTTGCCTAGTAATTACTATTGGAGAATGTACAACTATATGCTAATCAAGGAAAACCTTGAACAAACCTTGAACAGAAAATTCGGAAATCCGCGAGGGACCCATTAAAATGAAAATACCCTCGAAATTGCGAGATTTTTTTATCTTTCGAAAATTTTCGAAATTACGGGGTTTCGCGTATTTTCGAAAAGTTTTCGAAGTTCGGAAGGCAGAAAATCCGGAAAAATCCGCCGTTCGCGAAAGGGATAAATCCGCGGCGGAAATCCGCGAACCGGCCATCCCTAGTGCCCACTTACACTCCCTATTTTATGTTCTGTAAATTCCCATCTCTATTCTCAATAAAAATATTTTAAAAAAAAAGAAATGTATTCAGCCCCCTCTAATAAACCCACCTTATTCACTGGAAGACAGTTCCATAGTTTCACCATTCTCAATGTAAAGAAACATTCCCTAACTCGAAAATTAAACTTATTTTCTTCTAATCTGAATGGACGTCTGCTGAAATAATCTATTGGTAAATAACAAATCAGTGTTAGATGTACGGTCCATTAATATATTTTTATAAAGTGATCATATCCCCAGAAGTGCTGCTTCTCCAGTGTAATAAACCATAAATTGTTAAATCTGTCTCCATAACGAAGCCCCTCCATTCATCTTTTTAAAGGGTATGTCCTTTTTTTAAACATTCCTTTTTACTGTTTAACTAATGAATGGGAGTTAAATGAGCTTTGTCTTACCCCCAGTTCTTCATTAAAACGTGCCGGAGAGAGGGCAGAACTTACCACAGATCGCTCCAGCACTGGCTTCTCTGACAGTCTCCGATGCATCCACACGCAATACAAGGGACTGTGGATGCGTCGGAGTGTGTCAGTGGCGTCAGAGACTGTCAGCTGTGCTGGACCAGTTGCGGGTAAATTTTATCCTCCCATTCTTTAGTTAAACAGTAGAAAGAATGTTAAAAAAATCGATTGACATACCATTTAATTTACCTACCCTTCTAGATTCCAAGATGTTTATTTTATGTACAGGATTCCAATACTGCACCACATATTTCATATGAAACTATTGACAGTGTGTTGTAAAGAAGAAAAATAATATTTTTCTCTCTTGAATCTATACCCCCTTTTTACAGGGCAATACCTAGCTAACTGTTGCCATTGCTGTCAGGCACCCCAAAGTTTTCCTTCAACAGAGATTCACATAGCACAGAGCTAGAAGGATTGTTAAACCCCATATGCATCACATTTATCAACATTGAATCTCATCTGCCACATTGCAGCCCATTTAGACATGCCCAAACCTCAGGAGCCTGTAGACCTAAAGAGCCTGGTGCCCTTAGCCCCAGACCTTAACACAAACCACACCCCTAAACCACACCCATTTTCTCTTTTTTGGGGGAAGAAAATAGACTATAAAGGGGTTGGATTGGTGGGAGGAGATTGACAGGCGTCCCCTAGGCACGTCCCTACTGGGCTTAATGGTAAATCCGGCCCTGGCCATGCCTATGGTAATTGTATTGTGGAATATAATCTGCATGAGTTTTTATTCGCCTTGATGGTTTACTGCATTAGTGCCAGTGTGTTGATATATTTTTTTAAAAAATGCTGATTTTTTTTTTTTTTATTTATATAGAATATAGGTGCATGTTTCTTTATTTATATAGGGTAGAACATCTAACAACGGAATATAAAGAAAATACTACACTAGCTTTTAGAACATTATACTTCTTTATTCGGGTATTAATATGTAACATTTGCTTTCTATTTTTTGCTAACTTAACAAGGGATTTTGTGAGATGGGCTATTAAGCAGATGTGCTAACATCTGGTGTGACCAATACTGCCATTTGACTAATGGTTAAATTGATGTGGAAATTAGAACAGCACAAGAATGAATTTTAGAGAACACATTATTTAAGTGTTCAACATCAGACAATTTACTTTGAGAACCAGGAATCCTTTAAAAGTATCTCTATTAAGAAATGACTTATAGGGTCCTCTTTATTTCTTCTGTAGCATTATTCCCTTTATATATTTTAGTTGTGGTCACCTCTCAAAGTTCTTATAAATTTCTACATTTCGTTTAATAATTTAATTCATTTACATTAATTTAGATATAATTTAAAATGTGGTTTAGAAATGCAGAGGTTTGAAAATGTATAGTTTAAAACATTTAAATGTACAGGCTAAAATAAATGTAGCTTCTATATAGATGTTTCTCGGGCAGCCAAACAAGACTTGATTGAAGATTAAAGAAAATGAAAAAGTACTGATGGATTAAATGAACAGCTCTGTGGGACATCTGATAAGACTATCACCAACACCCAGGCTAAGATTTGGCTGCCTAAGCATTATATTTTTTTCTTTCTTAAAAGTAAGGGCATATAGCGAGCAAAAGAAAATTGACACATTATCTAAACTTTCTCCAGAGTTCTCGTTAAAAAGCAAATTAGGGATTAATCAGTCATTTAAGTACCTAAGGGAAAGTGAAAAAAAAAATGAAGCTTGTCTTTGCAGTTACATAACTGCAACTCGAATGTATCATTCAGTAACCCTCTAATGTAGTGTTTAATTTTCGATAACCCTCGAATGTAGCTGACGATTTAGGTAACCCTCAAATGTAGCCACCTATTGTGGTAACCCTTGAATGTAGTCGCTGATTTCGGTAACCCTCGAATGCATCGTTTGATAACTCTCGAGTGTAATGTTCGATTTTCGATAAACCTTGAATGTATCATTTGAATTCGGTAACCCAAGAATGTAATGTTCGAGTTTCGATATCCCTTGAATGTAGTCACTGAATTCGCTAACACTCGAATGTAGTGTTCGGTAACCCTCGAATGTAGTGTTCGATTTTCAATAACCCTCAAATGTAGCTGCTGATTTCGGTAACCCTTGGATGTAGCCGCTGATTTCGGTAACCCTTGAATGTATTGTTTGATAACTCTCGAGTGTAATGTTCGTTTTTTGATAACCCTTGAATTAATCGTTTAAATTTGGTAACCCTCGAAAGTAATGTTCAAGTTTCGATATCCCTTGAATGTAGTGACCAAATTCAGTAACCCTCGTATGTAGCATGCAGAAACCCGACATTTGACTGATCTTGAAGAAAGAATGCGTTTTGGAGATAGGTGCATGTTCCCTAGACCATTTCCCAGGTGCCACAGCCATTTACAGTAAGTTACCAATGTTAGTTTGTCAGTAAATTATCCGAACTTTTCAAACTATTGACTTTAAAGGAACACTAAACTCAAAAAAATAAGTATTTGCCATTTGTTTGTATTATTCACAGGGAGGTGAGAACGCTTATTCTCACCTCCCTATGAAAAATATTACGCTCGGGGAACCTGGAACTTACCTTGCCTAAGATCGGGCGCGCGGTCGGGACAGAGCGGCTGTCAGTGAAGAAGCGGCTGTGAGTGGATCGCGGTAAGGTAAGTTCCAGGTCCCCCGAGCGTAATATTATTCACAGGGAGGTGAGAATAAGCGTTCTCACCTCTCTGTGAATAATACAAACGAATGGCAAATACTTATTTTTTTGGGTTTAGTGTTCCTTTAATGGGTTCATTTCCGAACTTTCGAACTTTTACTGAAGTTTGGAAATTAACCAAACTTCAGTAAGTTTGGACATCTCTATTGTTGACCATACTGCCCATGGTCTAGAAAATCTACACAATATACAATCAAAAATCAATAGGAATTGTGTGTTTTATTCACCTATACGAGTACAACAAACGACTGTGTTGCACTTTTAACAGTACTGCACTGCTATAAGTCATTTCCCTATGATGGGGATGAACTTAGGCTCTAGGGTATCATGTGGTATGCTGACCTGGATAGCTCAGAATGAGGAGGGTTTGGACAAAAAAGAACCTGTAAGTAACAATGTTGGCACTGAAGATCAAAATTTCAATGCCGATAGATGAAATCTAAATGATGACGGTCGTTTTTTTTAACCATAACAGTCAGGTCAAGAAACAGAGACAGTCCTGGGTTAGAGGTTAAGGGCACTATTTATCAAGGTGCAGTATCGCAGTAACAACAACAATTGCACAAAAACTATGATAGTCTACCACCGCTTAGTATTGTATGCATGTGCAATGTACTTCTCGATGGAAGCAAATGTACGGCTGAAGCGATACTGTACCTTTAACAAATGTTACTGTGATCGTAAATGTACAAAGTAGAATAGCCGCAATGGTATTGTATAGTCCATTCTAAAATTACGATTATAAATTTGAAAATCGCAATCATAGAAATTCTGATATCTAGACATGAAGTACACAGCAAGCTTATAAATATTTGGTATTTTATCTATTTGGTTATGGCAGGGGTTACTGGGCTTCTAGATTGTTTTGTGTTATTTAAATGAACATTACTATATAAACGTAGGTACTACCACTGTTGCCTTAAGCAGCAATGAGAGTGACAAGTGTTTTGATGTCTAATATGGTTTTCTGACAATAAATCATCTGTGACAAATATCCTCAGTGGTCTCTGCTTCAGCCTATAGCTGTATTTAATTGAGTGTTTCTGTTTTTACAATAATGTTTAATAAATGAGCTTTTCTTTTGGACATTTTATTATCGTGGTTTATTTATAAAGTACCTGCAATTCAGCTGAAATCTTTAATGTACCTAGAATAGTAACATAATACATATTCACAATATGGGATGAAATGTCCAGTACAAATCATGGGTCCTTTAATATTTAATACACTGATTTTCAAGCTATGGGGAAACACTAGAGCTGTCTCTTTTCCCCTTGATATATGCTTTCCCCCGTGCACATGGCTTGTGCATTAAGACTAGAGAACCCCTCGAAAACCCTCAGTTCCGAAACCCGAATGTACTGTCCGAAAATGGGGTGGATCATTCGGATTTTAGAGTTCGGAACGCATTTCTGAGGGTTACCAAACATACAAGGTTATTTTCAGTGATCATTGAAAATAACCTCAAATGATCGATAACCCTCGAAAATTCGTTTGGAAACTCAAAAGTAGTTTCCGATCATATTTTCGAGGGTTATTAAACGTTTGAGGATTACCAAAAATAACCTTGTATATTTGGTAACCCTCAGAAATGTGTTCTGAACTCAAAGTCCGAATGATTTACGATCCCCATTGAATACTATCACAGTAGTTTACTAGAAAATGGTATTCTACGACCGAACGTTTGGTGTAAATGTATGACCACGGTCGTACATTATCGATAACACATGGCATTGTTAAATTGCGATACCGCGTGTTTACAAATATAGGGTCCATAGATTCAAGGAAGCAAAATAGTATTTTTCCCTCTTCACAAAGCATTGGTTATGTCTCATCTGGAATATGCAGCGCCATTTTGGAATCCTGTATATAAGAAAGGACTCCTCAGAGAAGGGCAACTAAATTAATATGAGGAATGGAGGTACATACAGATTAGGGCTATTTACAGCACACTGGAGAAGGGGCCCTAGCGTGGGGATATGATCACTTAATATATAAAAAGGCTATACAGTATTATAGGTAATAAAGAAAGAAAAAAGAAAAGAAAGAGAGACAGAAAAACAAAGAACAGAAACATCCAGAAAAAAACAGCAGAAGGGCCAAGCTAGGTAGTACAAGTACAAACACCATATACATAAAAACATATAGGCACATCAGTTCCATAGGGAACAAGAAATGAGTATCGGTAGAATAACCCCTAGCAGGAGTTTGAAGGGAACAGTTACAATGAATCGATTGACAGCCCATAAATATGAATATGGAACATATCAGAACATATCCAGTCCTGATATGTTTTTATTAATATTGTGTTTTTCTGTGTGTGCATTTAAATGGATAGGGGGTAGTAATAATAAAGACTGTTTGATATATTTTTTAATATATAGTGGGGTGTCCACCTCCAGACCGTTATTCATTGATGAGGTGCGTATTAGCCCTACGTTTTTGGTATATTATTGGATGCTATTTATATGCAGTTGGAGTGCTCTTGGGTATTGTGCCCTTGTACTACCTAGCTTGGCTCTTCTGCTGTTTTTTTCTGGCTGTTTCTGTTCTTTGTTTTTCTGTCTCTCTTTTCTTTTTTCTTTCTTTATTATCTATTTATCCTATTGGCCCTAAGTTGTGCACCCGCTTTATTGCCGTTGACTGCTTTCCATCAATTATGGCTGCTACACAACTCTGTGTATTTGACACCCCTTTTCCTCTTATAATTTAAATATACAGTATTATAAACTGCATTTGGAGACTTCTTACTGGGCAGGGATTATGAGCTAGAAGGATATATGTCTTTATTCAACCTCTCATACGATGTAACTATATGCTTGGACTTTCCAAAAGGAACACAGCTGATTTATGTGAAAACCCGAATAATAGCAATTTTACTCTATTTCAAAGATAATCCATATAATTATTCTTGTTGCTTAAATTCCAACAAGCTTAGCATAGGTGTGGAATGGTGCCTCTTTTAGGGGTGCAATACAATCTGTTCATTGGATTTAATACTTTTACACACATTTTAGTTAAATTCCCACCACTTTTTTTTTTACTTGTGGATAACATGGGAAAGCAAATGAAATCTTTTATACTCGTTTGTTCTTAAACAAGGTGACTGACATAAGGTTTACACTTGTCCCTCTGACTACAAATCTGTCCAATAAAACAGACTGCTGCCATTTATTTACTGTAATAAGAGCGTAGTTGTGTACATAGAAAGATTGGCCTTTCCTTTTTTTACTACCAGCCTTATGAGAGCTATTACCAAGTAGTAAGTTATGTCTTGACTTAGCTTTACTGATCACAGTCAACAAACTGTCTAAAAGATACAATGTATTCTGCTGTAAATGCTATCCCTGGTTCTAATTCTTACTAATTGAATTTAATTCTAAATCAGTTGACCCCAAAATAAGCACATGTACACTAAAACCCCTTTATGTCTGTTATATGGTTAATTACAGCATCTAATTTACATTACCCTGAGGGCCAAATTTATAAAGGCAGGAACTGCTAAAATGCGGTACCGCGCCTTTAATGATAGATTTGGCGATTAACGTAAATCGTTATCTTAAATTAAGGCTAACGATTATAAATTACAGATAACACAATCGTAGATTTACGAACCCCATAAAATACCACTGCGGTAGTTTACTACTGTATGACTGAAGTTCATTAATTAACATAAACGTTTGGTGTAAATGTACGACAACGTCCATACATTTACGTCTGCTGACGTACATTACTGATAAAGCGTAGTATCTCTAAATTGCAATACCGTCCTTTATAAATATGGCCCTTAGGGCTAGGCCACACTAGCGCGTTTTGCACTCTCGTCCGCGATGAAACTATCTTTTATTTTAATTAATTTAATTTTATGACCATGAAACAAATAGAGATGTCCGAACTTCGCAAAATCCGGTCCGCTCGAGGATCAGCGAATTTTCGAAAAAATTCAAAATTCGAAAATCTGTGAGCGGACCCATTAAAATGAAAAATATCCTTGAAATTCCTCGTAATTTCGAAAAAAATTTCGAAAATACGTATTTACGAAAATAAGAGAAATCCTCGTATTTTCAAAAAAATACGTATTTTCGAAAATTCGAGAAATCCGCGGTTCAGAAGTTCGGAAGGCGGAAAATCCGGAAAATTCCACCATTCGCGAACGGGATAAATCCACAGCGGAACCGAGTTCGGATGTATGTTTTATTTATAAATATAAGCGACAATAGTGTTGAGGCACAGAGCATATGAATAACGCTCAAGTGAGCTATGGTGCAGGTACCGAAATAATTAATATAACCAACAAACAAGAAGAAAAGAAAGTATATAGTGCATATACAACCTTTTATTACATTGCAGACTGGGGTATAGTGTAAACAATACTACTAAAGTAGTATTTTGTAGTATTGTTTACACTATACCCCAGTCTGTAATGTAATAAAGGGTTGTATATATACTTTATATACTTGAGTGCGGTACTTTCTTTTCTTTTTGTTTGATGGTTATATTAATTTTATTTATAAAGCTCCACTTGAGTATGCAGTGCTGTATATAAAAAAATACAGAGTATACAAACAAGGGGATAAGTGCAAGGACATTATACAGATAGATACAAATTAAATTAAATTAATTAAATACAATTTCATACATCGGTTAAGAAAGCATATATATAAATCATGTATAAATTGATATACAGTAAGTGTAACAAGCCTTGACACATTAGGAATGAGAACCCTGACCCAAAGAGCTTACAATCTAAGTCTGTGCACGTCTGAACAAAATTTCATGTCTCTAGCTCAAAAACTGTGGGAGGAGACAGTCCAAAAAAGCGGAAGAAGAAGAAAAAGAAGAATAAGAAATAGAAAGAACAATAATTTGATTAGAGTGCAAAATATATCAGTTGCGCTTGACCAGGTTTTTGTTTTAAGGGTGAACATCCCCTTTAATGATTAGTTATGATTAGTTCTCTGGTGTATTTTATTAGTATCTGTTTTTGAAATGGGAATTCAAATTCTTTGGCCCAAAGTGAGTATTTAAAATAGAGAAATAAACATAGGGCCATGAAAAGTTCCAAGGGACCTTTGTAAGACATAATGCCTATTTAAGGATTTTTATTGCTAATTGACAATCTCTAAAGCTCTCTAGACAGCTGTAGTTAGTTCTGTCTGGAAGAGCAAGTTGAAACCTTACAACATAAACTTGAACATAGTACCAGATGGGCCTATATATCACAGGCACCCAACTAAACAACTTAATGAAGAAAATAAACTTACATAATGGATGCCTGGAATACAGGAAATCGGTTTACATGAATAATGGGGTTAATCTGTTTTGTTTGCTCTGAGATATATTACTCTGCACGGATAGTTGTCTGTGCCTAGCAAAGATGATTTGCAGATATTGACCACATTAAGAGTGAGGCCACACTATAACGCACATTTCTGTGCGTTAGCGCGCGTTATTTTTGCGTTTGCCCTTGCGCTTTCGCTATCTTTAAAGCGAAAACGCAAGCCATTGCGCGAAAAAATGCTCGCCGCAAAATGCAAACGGACGCGCATTCACATGCGCATCGGAAATTGCAGGAACATTCGCAGTTTGCAGTTTGTTTCATGGTCATAAACACAAACTCTAATAACCCCCAACACCCCACACAGACAGAGGTACACATCCACCTACAGATCTACCTTTCCATTGCCATGGAAGCATACTTAAAGGGTAACTATAGTCAAAAAACTAATTTTGATACATCCTTAATAAAAGTTAGTTATATGGTCATACATGCAAAAACACATACCCCCAACATCACACAAGTATACACACCTACTGATCTACCCTTCCATTTCCATGGCAAACATACTTAAAGGGTAAATAAAGAAAGAAAAATAATTTTGATATATCCTCAATAAAAGATAGTTTCATAGTTGTAAACACACATACAAAAAGAACATACCCCTTCAACCAGACCCAGGTACACACACCTACTCACCTACCCTCCCATTTCTGTGGCAGCCATACTTAAAGGGTAACTATAGTCAAAAAACTAATTTTGACTAGTCATTTTTACCCCTAACCTCACACAGGTACACACACACCTACTGACCTACTTATTCATTACTGTGGCAGCCATACTTAAAGGGTAACTAAAGTAAAAAAAACATTTTTGATCAATAATCAAAAAAGTTTGTTTTTTTTAACTTCCAAGCTGGTCCAGGTACACCCGCCTACTGACCTACCCTTCCATTTTCATGGCAGCCATATTTAAAGGGTAACTATAGTCAAAAAAACTATTTTGACTAATCATCAACAAAGTTTGATTTTTTTTTTTAACCCCCAACCTGACACAGGTAGACACACCTACTGATCTACTTATCCATTACTGTGGCAGTCATACTTAAAGGGTAACTAAAGTAAAAAAACTAATTTTGACCAATCATCAAAAAGTTTTTTTTTTTAACTTCCAGCCTGATGCAGGAACACACTCCTACTGGCCTACCCTTCCATTTTCATGGCAGCCATATTTAAAGGGTAACTATAGTATAAAAAAAACTATTTATACTAATCATCAACAAAGTTTGCTTTTTTTAACCCCCCAACCCGACATAGGCACACACACACCTACTGTGGCAGCCATACTTAAAGGGTAACTAAAGTAAAAAAAAAAATTGATCAATAATCAAAAAAAATTTTTTTTTTTAAACTTCCAACCTGATCCAGGTACACACACCTACTGATCAACTTATCCATTACTGTGGCAGCCATAATTAAAGTGTAACTTAAGTCAAAAAAACTAATTTTGATCAATAATCAAAAAAATTTGTTTTTTTAAATTTCAACCTGATTCAGGTACACACGCCTAATGACGTATACTTCCATATACATATTTTAAGGGTAACTTAAAAAACTATTTTAAATAATCATCAACAAAGTTTTTTTTTTAACCCCCAACCCAACACAATTCATATTTAAAGCCAGGCACACCAGTCTTAATTCAACAAATTTATTGTGACGTTTCGGAACCAACAGGTTCCTTCTTCAGACCAAACATTTCTGATAAAACAAAGTGCCATGTGCTATATATATAGATTGGTGAACAATCAACTATGTAAGATGGCCACCTAGTGGTCAAAATTCAGAGTTATACAAATCCATGGTGATAATTAAAGTGATAAAGTGTTAAAAATAAGTGCAGAAATATTAGATAAGAACATTCAAATCCACATATTGAATTATATAATACTATAAAATGGTTGTAGACTTCATGACACTATAATCGTAGTAAAATACACAGCTAAAAGTGAATATAAAGATGTTAAATATAGGATGTTAAATAAAGGAACAAACATATTTAGTTATTGCAATCACAAATTTATCTTTTTGGAAGAAAACATGAAAGGCCTAAATTTGTATTCAGGCCTTTAGGATGTAATGCGTTAAGTCTATAAATCCACATAGATTCCCTGCATAGCAACACATTGTTTCTATCTCCTCCTCTACTATTCATAGGTACATGATCTATAATAATGGCTCTCAACTCCGATACCTACTGATTTACTTATCCATTACTGTGGCAGCCATACTTAAAGGGTAACTAATGTCAAAAATTTTTTTTTTGATCAATAATCAAAAAAGTTTGTTTTTTTAACTTCCAACCTGACACAGGTACACACACAAACTGAGCTACTCATACATTCATGTGGCAACCATATTTAAAGGGTAAGTATAGTAAAAAAAAACACATTTTGACCATTCATCCAAAAAGTTAGTCTTTTATCCCCCAACCTGAATATAGCGGTTCGGGGGGGGGGGGGGGCGTTGTTGCACAAGCTTTTATAGATACATAACTGCCAGCCACAGAGGGAATGAGAGGGAGGGAAGGAGAAGGGGCAAAGGGCTCTACTGAGCATGCCTCATACCTTGATGAGGTTAGCAAACAAACAGGCACAGGATGAGGCACTGACAGCTCCTGCTCAGCGATTTCTTGAACTTTGAAGAGGCAGAACTGGAGAACCACAAGGATCAGGGATGTAAGTTAAGGATTTTTTTTTTTTACAGTGGGGTCAGTAGTTGGTAAGATTTTAGTTTGGGGGGTGGACATGCCCTTTAAACTTTTCCTTTCTGGATTTTAGCTCAGCTAGTGGAAAAACAACACCTGAGAATGAACAGTAGAGGATTGTAGCAGTTAATCAGAATAGAAATGCCACACGTGCCATTTTCTAAAACCGATAACAATACGTTCTGGATTGCATGTTATCGTATCCCTCTTACAATATTTATGGAATCTGCTTTCAATATCTTTTTGCGACTCTGTGATTAAGTGTTGGTAATAAATACATTGGCCAGGTACTGACAAAAGTTCCAATTCAAATGTACTATGTTGTGCTGGAAGGACAACATATGAAATTAATGCTATAAATATGTGGTATGAACCTACTCAGAAGATTCACAGTTGGAAGTTTCTAACCATTGGCAGGGTTGTACCACCAGGAGTAAGAAATGGCAGGTTCATAAACATAAGGGGCCTATTTCAAAAGACGCGGTATTGCTTTATAGCAATAATTTCCGATTGGTTAAGCAATCATTAATTTACGATCATGATCGTTTATTAACGATAACGGTTGGAAATTACCACTAACGATCGTAAATCTCCAAATCCGCGACTGCAAATTTCTGATCCCCATAGAGTACATTTGCAGTAGTTTACTACCGCATGGTAGTTTGCTTGTTAATTAACGAACATTCACCGTAAATGTACAGCTGTACGTTTACAGCCATGGCCGTATATTATCGATACCGCACGTTTACAGATAGGGCCCTAGGAGTCTTAGGAGATAAATATGTAAATAAGTCTGAAAAATATAATTTTCTTAAGACTTTGCGTTCCTTTAGAAAAGCCTTTCTTTTAGGCTACAATGCATGGTAACACGAGTGAAATGTGCATGTTTAACGTGCGTTACCATGTGTTTGAGCTGCGATTCTGCCAATATTCCGTTATCGGAGTGCATGTAATGCAGAAAGGTCATTGCACGCGTTCCAATAACGGATCACAGCAGAGATATTTTAGCCTGGCATTCGTTTCTCACACACAAAACGTGAATCTCAAGCATGTTAGAAATGTGCTTCTGTGGCTTATCCCTTAAATATCCAAACTTTATACTGTACATCTGATCGTTTGATTTTTTTGTAAATTAATGTAATCTGTGTGTAACCATAGGAAGCAAAATGTACAAATCTTACAAAATTTACGGAAAGTTTTCTTTGTCTCTTGTCTCTTTTCATGTTAATTTTCTTTCTTCTTTTCCAGGGATCATTATCTATGTGGGTAGGAAGTGCAGCCTTCCAGTAAATTATTACTTTGTTTGATTTTTGCCTGTAGCAATAATAATCCTTCATCAAACTTAACTCTACAGGAGAAAAAAAAGACATTTTAGATTTGGTTTCAGCTTTAATATATTTAAGATTTCTGGGGAAAAGTATAGGAACTGAGGAGGTGATGCAAAAAGAGGTGCAAAACTTTGCCCTGTGCTATTAATTTACAGCATCTAATCAGATGATAGCTTTTTATTGGGTTACAGCAGTTAGCTAACTTCTGATGGGTTGCTGTGTATTGGTAACACATGCACGCCTTTGCACCTTATATTGCATTAGCTCCTAAAACATTAATAATAAATATTCCTTAAAACTCTTTTTTTACCCTATTTTGTTTTTAAACCATTTAAATACATATTTTTTTAATCAATGTTTAGTTTTTTGATTGAAAAGAAGTTCGATTAGGAGTTTATATGTTATTACTTAATGCTAAGTCTAAATCATTTTTGCTGTATTTTAATATCCCTTGTTTGAAGGATTTCATAAGCAGCTTCTTAATAGTAACATATAAATATAAGGTCTAAGTAATAGACTGTTGGTGGCTTTTAAAGGTTGCAAGTGATCTTTTCCCAGTCCAGTGAATATTCTAATAAGCCAGTGACCTCTCTACGAAATTATAGCCATTTATCAGGCACAGATAATAACTTTTAGTTCTCATCCCAGAATGATGGCACATTCTAAATTATTCAAAGTCTAAAATGGATCTTAAAACTATGTGCATTTATCACATTTACTAGGATTAAGAAATTAGTTTTAGGAAAATAGTGGCTTTGCAAGGACCAAGACACCAGCCAAACCCTCATAAAAGCTAAAATGCATTTAAGGCTGGGTATACACAGAGGGACTTTTTGTCCCGAGGGCTGGGCCGGGACAAATGTCTGTCGGTTGCGGCAAATACGGCCGCAGCAAATACGGCCGCAGCTGAATTTGCGAACGATCGATCGGAATTTGCTGACATGTCCAATCGTTAGTTCGTCCGATCCGGATGAACGAACGATCAATGTCGGTAAGGGCTGCACGCCCACCAGCCGATATTTTCGGCCGATCGACCGAAAGTGCCGTGAATCGTCCAGTCGCCCGAAAATATTGGCTGGTGTGTACTCAGCCTAAAGGTGAATTCTGTGATCTGGTCACATAAGGAGTGGGTCAGTGACAAATAAGCAACACGACCCACAAAAACACACCTTTCTATTGGTCAAGTCCGGACTTGGGGAGCACCCCCTGTGATCGCAACTTTAGTTAAAAATAATTCATCATTTAACAATGTTTTCCACACAGAAATGGACCTGAAGTGTATACGTATTGATTGGAAGGACAGGATAGGTTTCAGTGGATACGCGGTATGTGGCACCAGTGTTCTCCCCAGAAATTGTTTCCAGCCACGTAGGGTAGAACAGGGAAATTTGGTGAGATCTGAGATGTTTAACTATTTCAGTGCCAGCAGATTTTCCAAGAGTATTGGCATTAATAATTTTAGTGCCAGCACTTTCAAGGGTATTGTCATTAACCCTCCAGTGCCAGTACACTTCCCCATAGTATTGCCATTAACACTTTCAGTGCAAGCAGAATATTACCATTAACCCTTTCAGCTGCCAGCATTGACATGATATACAGTATGTACCTGCTTTCCATGTCTCCTCCATTGAATTGTTCACTCCTCATCCACTCTAAAGGCTCGTACGTACGTCTAATTTGGCACCGAGTCACGACCTCTGATGCCAATACATTTGTGCGACGAACGACCGTTGCAGGTGAAAATAGCGCATGTGTATTCGTTTGGTCGGGGGTCCTGGCAGATCACCCAACAACCCATGACCGAATGAATACATGTGCAATTCTCACCCGAAGCGGACGTTCGACGCGCGAGCATATCGGTGTCGGGGATCGTTGCTCACTGCACACATCAGACGTGTGTACGAGTCTTAAGTTCTAATTGGAGAGTTGGGTGGAAGGAAGAAAGAGGCAGGGATAGGGATGTCATGGCGGCTAGTCACAGGGGCCACTGTAATAAAGTCTGCAGCAGCTTTTACCTGGCATTTTAGAACTGTTCTCCTCAGTACTATTAGCTGAGCTCTTCTAGGTGCCCTAGTTCTTTGCCTAGGTGGCCTATGCCTAAAAACGTCCCTGCATATGCTTTGCAAAGCGTGCCTTCCCATTGATGTAGTGTCACGTTGCGGAGGGGGCAGGGGCAAAATTCGGACTTTGGCAGGCTAGTACTACTGAATAATGTAAGACCCAGAGGTGAGGCCCTATAAGTTTAGGTCCTGATCCTGATTACTTTCACTGGGAGAGGGGAAGGGTTTCCAGAAACTGAGGTCCTCTGTAGTTGGGACAGTCTCGCCTAGGGTTACCAAATTATCTGTTGACTATAGAATGTTCTTATTGTAATTAGCAGGGCTGCACTGATTATACAGTGATTGCAAATGAACAACAAAAAAACATGCTGCCTCTGTTTTTAATATGCGTCCCTAGATTTTTCACTGATTTGGCAACCCTAATTACTAACAAAGTTAATTTTATCCAGGCCATTATTTCTTATTTTTTCAGATTCCCTCATGTCCAGAAATGAGCCTCTGGATTGGAAAAAAAAGGTAGTTGTTTATAGCCTGGAAACTACAGGCCTGTGAGTTTAAAGAGTATCTTTACTCTAAGAAATCGAATTTTCAAAAATAGTACCATAAGATACAAGATCCCACTCCTCCAAAACTTTTTTCAGATTTTAAATCTGAGCTGTAGATTCTGAGAAATAATCATGTTAAATCACAGCATTTATAGGGAAAGACCTGTCACTCCAGAAACTGATATTATAATATATGACCAATCTCTGACCTCTTTGCCTACCTGCCTGCCAGCACACTTTCTGCAACATTAAAGAGAATCAGCAGAGAAAAAAAGGCAGGAGGGAGGGGGAGAAGTGTAAGCAGAGCTGGGTCTGTGGTGAGGCTGTGCAGAACTTAAAAGTGTCGCAGACACTACAAGAAGGCAGTGAATAAGGGAGGGTGTGGGGAATTAAGAGTACTCAATAAACTTTAATAATTTAACGACAAAACAAGCACAGATAAATATGTGAGTACCACCATTTTACTTGTCTCAAATTGTAGTTTCAGAAAATGTAAAGTTGTTTCAGTGAGTATAGTTACCCTTTGGTGGGGAAGATACTGGATAGTTTGTTACGGGAACATATTCAAGAGTATGTTTCAAGGACTGGCCTTATAAGTAGTTATCACCATGGATCTATGAGGAACAGATCTTGTCAAACTTGCTTGGTTTTTATAAATAAGTGAGAAGAAATTTGGAGTCTGGCATAGCAGTAGATGTAATATGATTGGATTTTGCAAAAGCTGGGTACACACATTAACGATAAAGGTCCAATCCAATCTCTACTGGAGTGATTGTTGATTTATTGTTAATGTTTTTACATCCCTAACAACTGTTTCCGATGCAGGTGAACGTTCAGCATCAACAACGGAATCGGTTGTTACGAACGGTAAGTTTCCCTCGTCCTTGGTCGGCCCACTGTACTAAAGTATAGGGAGTCATCTGCGATCATTAGGTGTATGGCAGTCATGAGCGATCTCTGTTACCATTTATTCTATTTTAGCTGGACAATGACATGCCCTTTAATTTTAATTAAAGATCAGAGATCTCCAATTAATGACATGTCCATGTACATATATATTCCCTGCTTACTAGATTAAGTGGCAAAACATCATTCCACACGTACACATCACATATATCACCCTGAAAAGCTTCCTCACAACATATGTTCTGTTTCAGACCCAGTCCTAATAATAATTATTAATAATTAAACCTTTCTTTAGGTAAAGTTGGACCCGTGGTAGAAACTCACACAGCTGTGTCTCCACTCATGGACATCTGGATCTGTTAAAAATAGGCCTGGGAACCATTTATATTGGTGTAAAAATGTAAACCATCCCTGTCTTTGAAAACGTCAGCGGGGTATATGGCTTTGGTTTACCAATAAAACCTCATGTCTGTTGCAGTGGTCTGTGTACGTCCTTAAGCAGACAGTCAGTTAGTCTAATGGTCTGTCAGATTTGGTTTCAGGATCACACAATCTGAGGCAGACATCCTAGGAAAGATGAAGACATTGTTTCTCATATCTGCAGAGCTTATTTACCATTAGGCAGACTAGACACAGGCCCACAGGTGCCTGTGATAGAAGGGGCCGCTGTCAATCCCCCCCCACACCCCTTATAATGTCTATTTTCTTTCCCAAAAAAGAGAGACGGGGTGTAAATCCGCCCCTGGCAGTGATCACAGGTAAGTTTACCACTACACTGATACTGTTCTACCTACCTGTGTATTATAGTTATTTGAAAAAACAAAAATAAAAAATGGAAAAATAAAAGGTGCTTGTTAATGTTTTGGCTGTGGTTGATAGTTGCTGCTGCAGAAATGGGTGCCTGTGTCTATATATAGGGGAAGAATATCACAAAACATCAAAATCTGTGTATATGTATTTCTCTGTGAAATAAATATATTTATTTACACTTTACAGCACTCCGCCATAATGGTGCTCAGCCCCTGGGAATCTGTCTGTCCCCTTCCCCACACAAATAGTATAAAGTTCAAATGGGCGGTACTCATGCTATGCCATACAACGCAAAGTTTTGGGAGCCTCTCCTCCTTTCCTCAGGCTCAAAGACATAGACATTTATTTTTTATCAAATGACATCTTTTAAATCCTAAACAGGAAATGACATCCACACATAGTAACTCATTGCATTGAAAACAACCCCACCCTGTGTATATATAAACCCCCACCCCATTTATCAGCTAGAAACCAGGTTTACATAATATGATAGATACATTAACATCCTTTTATCTAGAATAAATGAAACCTGTCAGACCCCTACAAAAACACATGCAAAGTCCTTATAAGGACCATTCGGTACAAGGTATTAAGTTGCTTAATAAACCACACCTCCCTACATTTTAATCTTAGTTCTCTATCACCTCCTCGTTGGGGAACTGGACCATTTCCAGGACTGTGAATCTTCTTTATGTCTTATCTCAGCAAAATGTGTAGAAACCAGTAATTTACGATTCCCTACCCATATGCTATATCTGTACTGCGATATGTAAACTTTGACCGCCTGAGTGGCCTCACCTTTGACCGCCTGAGTGGTCTAGACCTAGAGTGTCTGTAATAGGGCACCCATTCATTCTTAAAGATCCAGAAATTGGACCAGGACTTACAGCTGATGTTTAGCATTTGTGTGCATTTTGAATCTTGGATTGAAGAAATAAATATGAAAAACCAAATGTAAGTGCATTTAACATTTATTTAGATTTTTATATGGTATGTATCAGATAATTAACTAAGTACTTTTACTTACACCACACTAATGTAAATTTATATTAAAATCGTAAACTCGAAAAATGGAAAGTTTATAATATGAAAGATTGGAAATTGGCTGATCGTATTACAGTAAATGATTGAAAATAGCAAATACAACCCCAACCCTCTTACTAGTATTGGAAAACCCCCATAATGTATATACACCTTTCCAGGTTAGAAATATGCCTACCAATGCATTATCGCCACCTAATGCTTGATTTAGAAATAGATTGGTAATCGGTGCGATGTATATCGTAAGCACACAGTAAATGAAGTGAGAGCTGTTCAAGTTTCTGTCTTGAATTCTGTGGAGAGACCTAAAACCAAGTTTAGAGGAATCTTTTTCACTCTGCATTAAATCAGGCCACAAATCAGTTTTACATTTGTTTTATTTAACTATATTATGTTCTCTTTAAAAAAAAAAAAAAAATCTTAAAATTCAATAGCTATATTTTTAATATTAAATGTTCAAATTAGAGCAAATGAGAATTATTCATTACACATTGGGTAGTGCCATTACTAATTTAAAACCTCCTGCAGGGGTTACTAGAGCAAAGTCTACTGTAGACCTTGTATTGTATTGTATTATAAATTAGTGTAGAACGTCCACTCTCAGATCATTTTGGATACAAACAGCCAAATCAAAACAAAGGGCAACAAAAAAGGTCCATGAAAAAATAATAAAAACGTAAAATAGCAGGACATTTTAGAGAACCACAGCACAACATCATTATGCCGTTAACTGTAGGCACTCCTTAATAGTAGTTACAGTTTAGTTATTTACTTCTAAATAGTCCCCAATGAAAGACCACTGCCCTCCCTGTGCAGGGTAATATGCCCCCTTTTAAATTATTCATTATTTAATTTAAATGCAGTAGACTAAGCAAAGAAAGTCATTTAAACTTAATAATAGAACAAAAAGCATTGCATCTTGTTATGGCCGTATTGATGTATGCAGTAATTACACCGGTGCAGAAAATACACAGCTTTCATGCTGAAGCCATTGTTATGAGTAGAGGATTTTAATGTTTTTCTACATAACTTATGATTGGGATTGCTTAAGGAGTGTAAAATCATTTATACTGTTCATGTAAATCTCCTGAGGGAAATGCAGGTGCAGAATACATAATTTACCTAAAGCATTAAAAATGTTATACAAATTGTAGTTACATAACCATAAAATGTTTTGCAGAGAAGACAGATTTACAGAGCTATACCAAGCAAATATTTTGATATAGCTACATCCTAACGATATCCTAATATGTACATTTTAAAGATCTCATTTCAACTAGACTATTTTTAAAAAGTACGGAATGATAACTGTACTGTGACACCCAGTTAATATTTTACATTATTTTATTGTTGTCAAACACAGGAACACACTTTTAATTTACTGTTATGGAGTTTTCTTTAAACATGTAAAAAACATATGGAAGTCTATAGGTTATCATACTACATTCTGATTCCATCTACTCTTTGCAGATGTTTAAGACATTAAAAAAGGCCACAACATCACAAAATCCATCTAAAAACTTAACTCTGCTTAAATGGCTGATACTGCATTCCCACAATGCCCCAAGTATTTTTAACACACATATTTTTAATTGTAACCTAAACAAAGCAAACATATCCTAGGATTCAACAGCCTCTAGCATATGATCTTTCAAATAACCAAGTAGATCATAATAAAAAGGGGGCACACACCCCCATTGTAAAATAGGGCACAACTAGACCTGTGGAAGTCTATTTAGTATGACGATAGTCTGTGGGCAGATGATGCATCCATTTCTAATTCATCCAGAATCAAAACAAAATACTAAATGGCACAGAAAGTCCTTAAAAATCCCTTTAACACGATTGTTCCTTTCTTTTATATTTATGACATGGAAGGGGTTTTACTGGGTTTTTATTCTGCATCATCATGGTCTTAAACAGAGACTTTACATTGTACAGTAACTTGCCATTTATTACCATTTTACGAGTCACCTGCATTCTAAGACCTAAATAAAGTCTATATTAGAGTATGATTCTTTTTTTCCCCCTGGTTATTAAAAAAACAAGTTTTATCTGTAAATAAAACCCTTTCTTTAGCACTTCACTTACTGACAACACACCCTGCACATTTTTGTATATTTATTTTTTGCAAAGGACTTCTTCATATTCTATGCTCATAGTTTTCTCTCTTTGGACCTTTGCTTTATAGTTTGCCTATGAGCACAATTCAAATCTGAATCCATGAAGAAAAATGTTTTTTTTTCTTTACACACTGAAACCTATTTTAAACAAGTTTAAAGGTACACTATTGAGACTTAAGGTTCGTACACATGTGTGATCGTGGGTGCGGACCCACGAAACACGATGTGTATGAACGAGCATTTTAGCCAATAATCAGCCCATATATGGGCACTTTATCAGCGGAAACAGCCACACATTCGGCAATCCGCCGGGCAGATTGGGCAACGATCTCTGAATAAACCGCCTTTTCGGCCGAAATGCTCATTTGTACACATCGTGCATCGCGGGTTGGCAGCCGCGATCGCACATGTGTACGAACCTTTAGAGCAGTCAGTCACTGCATGAGTATAGTGTACAATTACCCCCCCAAACCTCACTTTTGAAAGGTTCATATATTTCAAAGATCCCCCAGAACTTACTTACCTGACCCGGTCCCTCGCCGATTCTACTCTGCGTCGGTGCTGACAGCCGTTCCGCTTCCTGGTTGCGGTTGTCAGTTAAGGCGCGACGTGACATCACGCCCTTTCGCCTGACAGTTGCGACCAGGAAGTGAAGCAGCGGTCAGCGCAGAAGTCCCCTGCTCCTGTTTTTGCTCGCAACGAGCTTCAAACTGGAGCAGTGGGCTGCGCCTATATGGCGAGGGACCAGGTCAGGAAAGTTCTGGGGGATCTTTGAAAGTGAGGTTTTGGGGGTGTAATAAGCATTTTAAAGGCAAGTTATTTTTAGGCTGGACTTGCCCTTTAAAATTACAATTATTTTTGGTATCCTAAATGTATCACTTCTAATTAAAGAAAAAAAAAAGATACAATGCTTCATTCAGTTTACTCATAAATAAAAACAAACACTGATTTTAAAAAGTGGACAATTTATTTATTTTTTTAAAAAAGCACATCAAAAATGTTGATGGTATAGAATCTGCTGTACAAACAAGAGATTGAGCGCATTGACTCTGTACTGTACATTTGCAATATAAAATGTGTGAACTTAAATTGTAACCACATTAGCATAATATATGTGTGTATATATACATATCCTTAAAAGGCTAATCAACAAATGCCTGCATTTGGGCTGTGATTTGACACCTTATTATTTAAATTAAAAACATTGGATATTAGGTTGTGTTTTTTACATATGTAATTACACGGTCAAAATTCTAAAGCATAAAAAGCAATTAAGTTTCCCTTTCCCATTCCTATATACATATTAGAAACCCAATAATATGTCTACATTTACAGCTAAGTCAGTGCATGTTTGGGATACAAGGTATGTCCCAGAAGCATTTAATTACATGATTGTTGTCTTCTTTAGCATATATTGTAAAACCCTTTAGAAACATTGAACTAAATGACCTTGTGTAGTGTAGTGTGTGTTACAGACTAGAACAGACAATCCAACTGCATTTCCAGTGCCAAAGAGAAATAGGCAATACCCATGATTATGAATTTTGCAATAGGTTAAGAAAGCCTTCCTTATTAGCATATTTAGATAATGATTCAACGCATGCTTGAGTCAATATTGTACTGAGATTTAATTGCTGTTAAAAAATGTCAGGTAGAGATATTGAAAGTTTTATATTACAACAAGCATAAAAATGGTTTTATGAGCATTTTCCCAGGGTTGATGATCCATGACAAGGGCTCTACTAGTCCTTCATATAAATCTATCCATAGAATTGCTGACTCACTTTGTTTTATGCTTCACTGGTAAAGTCTGTAGATATCTGCTGTGCTTGATGGGAGAACTGATTTTCATTTTGTTCGGACACGTTTTAACATGCCCAAATCAATGGGAACAAACTCGGAGATATTGGTTTTTAAATGCCTTTTCTTTTCTCGTTTCTAGAAATTCTTTTAATTAAATTGTACAACTAATAATTGGTATTTAAATATCCTTCACATTTCCCTACAGCTGGCATTAAATAACCAATAACATCTGATACATTTTTTGTCTCGACCATTTGATGCTAGTGAGCTATTGCAGGATGTGATTGCGTTCCGATCACGTGTGTAAAAACACACAATTGTGTTGTCCAATTGCCACACTAGGTGCACTGTCCTACAATCTTCTAACCAGAGCGCATGCAACCTGCAATTTTTTGCACAACTGGATGTTCTCCGATTTCGCAATCACAGCACCGGTCTGCTACTATTCTGCTACTATTCTGCTACTATGCGGTGTAGGATGGCCTCAGCCGTAGTAAGTTATTATTATTATCCTACCTAGTGACATGGCTGTCGGTCAGCTGGACCTTTGGTTTTTAAAGGTAACGTTTTATTGTTCGACATAACTGATCTGTGGCCCTACATTAATAACATTGATTAGTGTGCTTGGTAATGTGTAGACACTTATGTAATGAGTCTTGATGACTTATAACTAATTAGTTACCATCTCCTATTTTATTGTGCATGTTCTGGTGTTATGTTTGGAGTTCTGAAAGATAAAGGCAATAATGTCTATTAGAATCAAATGTAAAGTAATCTACTTATTTTGCTAATATCTTTCTCAGATTCTTAAAATAATACATGTATAGATATATTAATGGTTTAATAACATAGATTTTTGGTTAAGTAGTCTTCCATAAAACCTTGATGTGTTTATGTTATTGATTAATGAAAGACTTAATTTCCATGATGTAATTATTAACTAGTGGTGGTTAAAGCACATTTAAAACACCTTTAGTTATTGAAATTTTTTTATAAAGAGTTAAACTGCACAGTATTCATTACATAAACTTGTCTATACACTTAAATAACATGAACATGCAATATTTGCACAGGGAATCAGACAGACATAAAGATAAATTTCTAGTTTATACTAGACATATTACAGAAATGTAAAGGCGTGGTGATGTGAGTTACAGGTGTGGCATTTCTGTATTATGCATAGAAACACTACATATAAAAGGATTAGATGGTTGTATTGTATTGGTTGTACTTGAAACACACAGCTATTCTAGCTCTGTCTTCTCTTTAGATAAGTCCGTGTGTTTAGAATGATTGCACAAGTCTACAAATGTGTGGACAAGGGCTAATGATGGGTAGACACATTACTGATAAAGGGCCAATCCCATCGGTAATCTGTGTATGTCCTTTAAGACTGCATCCAATGGCGACGAATGTTCAGTAGAAATGGCCATTACGAACTGAAAATTTTCCTCGGCCACAGTTGCCCCCCTGTACTAAAGTATAGGGAGTTCCCTGCGATTGTTAGGTGTATGGCAGTCGTGAGCAAAAACAAGGTTGGTATGTCTAAACATGAAGACTGATTTTTCTTAAGCTGTGTACACACAGCACAGATTTTTGAACATTTTTCAAAAATCAAGATACACACAGTCCCAAACGTTCTCCCTATGCACAGCATAGGGGTGTATCCCTCGACCGCAGCAGACTCTCCTATAGGGAGACTATTGTGGCCCAGGGGAATTTACCTTCGGATATGGGGCTTTATGGGTACTGTGTGTACCTAGTTTAAGTGTGTCCAGGTTGGGAATTACGGCAGACAAATCAGCCCAATTGACCAAAATGTCAATTGGGCGGAAATATCATCCAGTGGCACTACAAATTAAAAGTACATGAGGATGATAGGTCAATGGCACAAAACAAAGGGAAAAAAAGCAATATTTTATACAGTACCATATTGATGTTGTATCTCCTGTATTGCAAAATAAATTTATAACACCAACAAATTATAATCATTATCTTAATCCAATATTTTAAGTTACTTTCTATGTTTGAAAATCTTCTTTAAAAATAATCAGAAATAGTAAATAGTAAAGTAATTGAACTCATCATGGAATTGAAGAGGTCACGTGGTGTTAAAAATATTTTATGATATTCTTCAAGCGTTGTAGGTGCTTTGAGGTATATGGACAATGCTCGACTGATACTAAGGTAAGGTAAAAATCGAGGAACCATATGTGACATTCCTTAGCATAAAGTGAACAAGAAGAAAAGAAAGAATAAATAAATGAAAAATAAATGTCCATGACTTTCTCAAAACTTTAGATATTACACTAACATTCACTTTTTCCTTTCTGTCATATATAGTTGCAGCAAAAATACCTTCATCAAAAGTTCAAGTGTCCTTACACATTAGAGGGAATAAAATAAACTATAAAAGGCAACATGAAATGATTTCAAGAACTACATAGTAGTTTCATTAAATACACATTTAATCCAAAAAAGGAAGAGACTTCTGGGTTATTTCCATGTTATCATGGTAGCCCTTATGGAAATGCTATACCTATTAGGAGGCTTTAACAGCATTACATGAGTTAAATGCAATACCAGCTCATGGAATGCTATTAAAATACCCAATAGCCTTAAGTTATAGCATTTCATTAAGGGCTACCCTGGTAACATGGAAGTCTCTGTTCTTTACTTGCATATGTGAGAAGAGAGCTCTATAGATTTAAACTGTCCCTATCCTATTTGGTTCCACAATACAAACAAAAGGCACTGTAGTTTCTTTTTAGCCTGTACCATGACTGCTGTAATCAAAAACACCTTTCTTGAAGAAGGGCGAGAACTCACAGATGGAGTGTTTAGAAAGTGTATGTCCCACTTTGTCAATGTACAATGGGGATGTTGTAGATTTCAGCATCACAGAGAAGAAGTTCCTAAGGTATTTCTATAAAAAGAGAGAGAGAGAATAAAAGATTAACAATGTGTTTATTTTGTTCAATGACAGCATGTTCTGAACACAAATGCAAACATATGAAATGCAGAACTGTATATAATATAATATATTGCACTAGACAGTTAAGCCCGTTAAATAACGGGCGCTAGACATTAGATCTCTATCTCTCTCTCCGCTAAGGAAAGTGTCCAGTAGGTATCAGATGTTCCGGCCATGCGCTACAACACACTATCTCCCTGCACATGCGCAGAAGCCGGGACGCACAGTTGAGCTTTTCTTATATAGGATGGCCGTGATCCGGCCCGTTTGGATTAACTTGGCACCGGCAAATCAGGAAAATACCGTAGTGACATCACTGGTAAGATGCACAGAAACGATCAGGCAGAGCAGTCACCAGTTACACTATAAGGGAGGAGTGGGGACATCTAGTGGCCAGGGGAGTGATTGCAGTGTTACACACACGCACATCAGCACAGTCAGCACTTAGGCTTTTATTATATAGGATGTGTATTACACTATAAACACACAAGAAAAAAAGGACCTTTGACTATATTACAAAAGACAAGAATTTCACTGTCATACTGAAGAGTCATAAGTTTATCAAGTCAATTATTTACAGTCCAGGGTCATCTAGAAGGCCAATCCCTGCTGGTTAAGGAACAAGGTCCTGGGATGCGTTTTGCTCCTCTTAAAAGTATCTAAGAAGCTTTCTTAACCACACTACTTACCTCGCTGTGCATCCACCACTTAAAGTGTCTGATATGCACTGGGGATAAAGTGCAATTACAAGAAAATGAGGGCCCGGACCCTCATTCTGTATGTACTACATCTGATTCCACAATTATAGGGGGATACTTACCTTCTTCATTGCGTCTTTACATCATCAATGATGCTCGTTGCTTCCATACACTTTATCAACAGTTCAATTAAAATAAGGTGTCTTAGGTCAATATAATAATGCAACAAAAATGGTTATCACATGCTCTCCAATGACGTATCAGGGCGCAGTGCAAATAGTGGGGCCTGTCACATTTGAATGCAATGGTCTGCTATTCTTATGCATAATCTGATAGTTAACCATGATTGGAAGCAAGTGAGAATCGTGCCAGTTTGCTCTAGTACTTACTAAAACTTGGTTCTCATGTGACAGCTGTTTTACCACTTATAGCAAGTAGCCAGTCACACACACAAACAATAAAATGCAAATTTAGGCTAAAATACATTTCCCCAACTACTTCTAGGGGGTTGCAAAGTTGTATGAATTGTTTCCTTTATTTTTTATAATGCCGTATTGTGGTGTAAAATTGTGTGTACACAAGTGATATGATACATTGTCTTTATCTGCAGTTCTGTGCAATTACTATGGTAAAATGTGTGCTACTTTCGAGGGTTACTAAATATACGAGGCTATTTTTGAGGGTTTCTGAATATACAAGGCTACTTTGAGGGTTACCAAATATGCTATGCTGCTTTCGAGGGTTAAATTACTCAAAAATAGCTTGAGTGTAAAGGAAGTTAATTTTTAATAATTTTTTGTTGATTTTTATGTGTTCCCCTGACCATTTACCAGGTGCCTGAGCCATTTACCATGCTTTTTCTACTCTTCAAAACTTTTGAACACATTTTATAGCCCCATTGACTTCTATGGGTTTGTTTTTAAAATTCCACCTAATGTGATATAAGGGATAATGTGAACCTTATAGTGTAATATAAGGATAAATCACAGAGGTGTTCCCTGACCATATAAAACCACAAGGCCGTCCAGCACTTCGAGTGCTTTTATACAAGTTAGTTAATACAATACATAACTTTTACTTATTTTAACTAATTTTTTTTAATTTAAGCAGCAGGCAGTGTTTTCCTTAAAGGGTATCTATACTCTAAAAATTAAATGTTTAAAAATGTAAAGTACCTGGGGCAGGGAGGTTGGATTGATTATTCCTACCTCACAATATCATTTCGTTGAGGAGCTACAGCACCAATAGTTTTCATTTGCCAGGTTAGTCCTGGACTATTCCTGTATTAAAGATAGTGCTGAAGCAAGGAGGAAGACTGGCAGAATCAGTTTTCTTTGGGCTGGTGCTTCTCACAGAAACAATATTGGGAGGTAGGAATTACCAATCCAATATCCCAGTCCCAAGTACTTTTCAGTTTAACTTTTATACACACACAATAGTTTTCCTGTGCATTTGGCACAGTGCAAGGTGGGTAAAGGGGAGGTTGGGACCCATTAAACAGTGGTGGGTACTCAATCACTGGTAGACCACCTGCTGTATGTTCTCTGCAGACCCCCATGCTGTACACTATTTGTCCTTATGTCCCTCCATTTGCTCTGTTTGTAACCAGTTGTTGTATGCATGTCGGATGTTTGTAACCCGGAGACTGACAGTACTTGGAAGAGTAAGACAATTTTTTATTACCCACGATTGTTAGCAGTATCTGACTTGCACACAGGGTTACAGGGGAATACCCCAGTAGGCCCACTCACTCAAGAAAACAGAGAAAACTGCTAAAATATAAATACAGAGCAAAAGGCACAGTAAGAAATCTAGTTAATAAACATTAGGAGTCTGTAGGAGTAAAATAGATATGTAAATGTGTGATAATAACTATCTGAAATGTAAGGTGGGCCTCAAAAGTACAGTCCGACACTGCTTGTTAGAAAGCAATCAGCAGTGTTGCTAAATGATTTTTTATGTATATCACTTTAGTACAAATCAAAATTCATATTTGGTTTCTTAAAACACCCTGTAAGAGGAAATGACTTGAAATCTCTTAAATATACAGTATTCCCCTCCTAACTGCTCTCTCTATAATACAGTTTTAATTACCAGCAGAGAAAAAAATGCATTAGCTAGTAATTATTTCAGTCAAGCATTTTGTTACTTTAAGGTTATTTTGCTTAAATCCTGATTTTTATTTCATATAATTACAGGTAGACAACAATAGCATTTAAGAGGTCTTATCTGTGTTTCCATGAATTTGTTTTATATAACAAAAATTACATACAAGTAAAAAAAAGCAACAGAAGCAGCAGGTGGCTTAAGAATTTCACTTGCAGTTAATGCCACTCAGTCAGATATAATTTACTTTGAAATAATAAAAACTGAATAGAAAAAAAAAATTAAATCAAATGATGGGGCACAATGGTGGGATTAAAACTGTACCATAAAAAGGCCTTTTGCTTTTAAGAACAAATTAAATAAAGGAGAAAAGTAAAAAAATGAATGGTGCAAATTTGAAAATATCAAACACAGACATTGTTAAAGCTCATATGCAAATGCTACAGAATGGGAGATTTTAAAGGGATTTTAACATATTATCCTGCTTTTAAATACTTTTTTGGGGAGCCAGCGACTTGGATGAAGGTTTGGTCTTTGTCTTAAAGTGTAATTGTGGTTTATGAACAATTAAGGGTTAAATAAAAGTCCTTCCGTTATACTTTAAAATGAAGCCTGGATTAACTCTATAGGTAATTTATGTTGCTGGAAATATTTAGCAATATAACTTTTTGAACACTTCCTGCTTTCAGCAGCTTGTAGCAATGTGTTCATTAACAGAATACCCTTTCAACTGTCAATCTTTTTTTACAGTCTGTGCAGGTACGTCCTGTATTTTCCACCATTAAGTCTCATGTGAGCATGCTTTTTTGGGGGGGGCAGATTGCATCACTTCCAACTTTAAAGCTGAAAGATTCTCAATCAAATTTCTGCTGAAATCTAATCACAAATCAGTTGGCCTATGTGGTATAATGATTGATAAAGAGATTTCATTCAGACAATTTTAAGAAACACCTGGTTAAAAAAATTTATTAATGGATCAGACGAACGAATGATTGGACATGCCGGTAAATTCCGATCAATCGTGCGGTTCCCTATGGGGGCCACATGATCGCGATCCACCACAGCAGCAGTGACAGATCCTGGACGTTTCCTGGTTCAGAGTAACTATAGAAAATGGTATTTTTCATAGGTTCCCTATGGATCCGCAAGGTTGATCGTTCGCAAATTTGACGCAACCAATGGACATTTGTCCCGGCCAAGCGCTTGCTTTAAAAAAATAAAAAAAACCTATATAATTATACCATACTATACTTTTTTTGGTTAATAATCTGCAATATATGCACAAAACAGATCAAAAGATATCTTGTCTAAACCTATCCACAAATGACAACAAAATAATTGAAGGTACTCTTTTGATGAACTAAAAGTGACAACTTGTCATTTTTAGAATGGATTTGGAAAACAAATCCCAAAGTATTTGACATGAATTATCCTCAAAAAATGCATTGCCAGATCAACAACAAAAAGTGGAGGATGACTAATATGTTGGCATCATTATAGCACAGTGGGGCAGTAAGAAAATCGAAGATAGGACAAACTTCCGTTAAAAGCGATATATCTTAATTGAAAGTACAATATAAAAACAGGAGTTCACACACTAGCATATTGGGCTTTCAATAGATGCTAGAAGATATATTGCTTTTAAATTGTGGCCCCTCCAAAACCCAAGACCAAGATTTGATCTTTGTTCCCACAGCCCCTGAATGCCTATATTCCTCAAGCTTGCTACCTGCATAGACTAACAGGTTGCCAGCTTGTTTGTGAGCACAATGCCCTCTTTAAGAACTCATGCAGCCGGAGAGGTGGCACTGCAGTAAGCAGTTGTAACCGTAAGTGATTCGCTATGATGTCATGTTACTGAAGCACACACTTACAAAAAAGAACAATAGTGCATATAAAGTAAAAACACCTTAAAAAGACAAACGTTGAAATTAAAAGTAGTTGGGACAGGGTAGAAGGATTTGCAATTCCTACCTCTCAATATCCCTTCTGCAAGGAGTGCCAGCACAAAGAAAACCACTTCTGCTAGGCTTCCTCAGTACTTCAGCACTAGCTTTTAATACACGAAGGCCTAAAACACAGAACATTTATCTTATTGCTATGTCCCAAGGAATTTTTATAGGGAAGTAGGTTACCACACAAGTGGCCTTTATTAAAAAGAACACGCTCCAACCTTTAAAATGATTCCAGGATCTTGCTTCTAGCTGTAGTTGAAAGAGACTTTTTATAAACCTTTTATACTGCTGTAACTATTCAAAGTTACAGCAGTATATAAGGTGTTTTTTTCTTGCTAGCACTGTGAGCCAAGACATCACTAGCACCACCGGTCTGCCCCCAAGTCTTAGGCTGGAGCATGCCCATGGCTGGGAGAGACCATCATCAGATACATCATAAGCTCTACCCCCAATCATTTTTAAAAATAAAACTAAAAAGAATTTTTTTTCCCCTCAGGTGTCCATAGGTAGAAGAAAGGAAAGAGAATGGGTACAGGTCTTCTGAATGAAAAAAGATAAGACTGCCAAAGTCTTTAGGCCTTAGCTCTAAAATGTGTGTATTGGTGTGTTTCTGCACAAATTAAATTAAATGCACAAAAGACTGGACAGCCTTATCTTTTTTCATTCAGAAGATTATGTATATTTTTCGGTGAGGGGGACAAAAGTAGACTGGACACCTTGAAGGTACCCTATGAATATATGGAATGGTTTTAGGTCTGTAACTAGCTTCATAAAATATTGATATTTGGGGGGTGCCTAACTCTTCAAAACCAGATCTTTTTTTTAAAGCTAGTAACAGGCACATGACAAGCTGTGTAAAAAGCCCATATTTACATAGCTCATTTTGTGCCAGTTACAGACTCAGACAGACAAGAATGTTTAACTTTATAATCAAAAATCTTAAGATCCAGAAGAGCTGGTGACATCATATGCTTGTTTGTAAGGTATAAGAAAGCTCCACTTGTATGGAGACCAGTTACCCTTCAAAAACGTAATTTTTACAGTGCAGTACTGCTTCTTTAAAGGTTAAGTAAACTGTAGACCACTCAAAGATATGAGTTTTAGGATTCACAGGCAGAGATATACACAAAAATAGGTGTCTCTTAGACATTTAAATAGTTACTGTCCTGTAGCTGACCATTAAATTGATGGTCTGTTGATCAAGTTTAGAAATTTTAAACCTTATTGTACATTTGTGGCCAAGTTTTTTTGCCCATCTTTCTTAAATTATTTCTCTGACTCATGAGCATCTATATCCTCACTTCTTGCATCAGAAAGCTCTTTTAATCTAGGAATAGTGATACTAAAAGCTTCAACGACAAACAGCTAACCATAAATAAATAACTCTGTTTTAAATAAGACTTGTTCACTCAAGATCCAAGATAATGGTTTTCTTATGATTTGTGGTTGATCTGGTACATCTAATTGTTATTTTAGGTCCCTAAAGCATGTGTGTGTACACACTATTTCCTTATGCAAAATGTACATTTCTGTTCATATTAATTACATGACAAGCTAAAACGGTGCATGATATTTGTTTTCATGTATGGAATATCTGTATGTTAATAATCTAACATTCCTCCATTCTCTGCTTCAGTATAAACTCCCCATAATTTGCTATATAAAGCATATTTTGCTTTGCTTGTGAAGGTTCTCATTCATCCAGGTCATGGTATATCAATTAGATCAACTGGACTTGAAGTTTAGTTCTTGAAGACGTTTCGCTAGTCATCCGACTGGCTTTCTCAATTAAGAATGACTTGTACAAGAATCTTTGGCAATTATGTACCCTGGAAAATCCCAATTAGCATATCACAGCCAGGTGTTAAGGGTGTGATTGGATAGTGGCTAAGAGGTGTTATAGGAACGCCCAGAGTAAGGTGTTAAAACAGCATTGTACATGGCAGACAGATGGTGTCGAACCCCCCCACCTCTATTTAGGCTTGGTTTCTTTATTTTCACATAAATGGCCTCCTTAACACCTCTCTTGAACCAGTCACGTTCCTTTGCCAATATGTTAACATTACAATCTTCAAAGGTATGTCTTTATCCTTAAGATGCAGATACACGGCTGAGTCGTGACCCGAGGAATTGGCTCTTCTGTGCTGGGCCATACGTTGATGCAGTTGCTGTTTGGTCTCCCCCACATACAAATCAGAGCCCACACAGTGACTGGTATAAGATGTCTACACAGTGACTGCTATAAGATGCCCACACAGTGACTGGTATACGATGTCCACACAGTGACTGGTATAAGATGCTCACACAGTGACTGGTATAAGATGCCCACACAGTGACTGGTATAAGATTCCCACACAGTGACTTGTATAAGATTCCCACACAGTGACTGGTATAAGATGCCCACACAGTGACTGGTATAAGATTATCTCAAAGAGACTGGTATAAGAATCTCACACAGTGACTTTCCCCTGACAACCGGGAGCTGCCGTCGAAGTTGATAATCTACCTTTATATATAACACATCACTCTATAACACAAATTCTCCATTCCTATTATTTATTTAGTTTCTTTCCAATTTACCAATATCTTTTTTGTGGACTGGTGCCCAAAACAGCACAGCATACTCAAAATGAGGCCTTACATGGGATCCTTGGAGAGGCAGAAGTATGCCTTCCTTCCATTTGTATTTGCTTTAGCAAATATAGTCTGACACTGGAGAAGCAATGGGGACCAGCAGCCATGTTTGTGATTGGCTGAGAGTCAGTAAATCACAGACAGGGCTCCTGTGTAAAGTGGGTAAGGGCACGGACACACTGCAGCGCAAAGGCAAATGCACATGGAATCGCATGCAATTTCATGCGCGATTTCGTTGCGTTTGCACATGCGTTTTCTTCATTAGGTATAGGAAAACACATGCGATTGCGTTTAAAAATGAGGAACGCAAATCGCAATCGCCGCGTTTTCAATGATTTTTTAAGAACACAAGCGCAAATGCATGAGCAAACACAAGCGCAGAAAAATCGCAGCAGTGTGGCCTAGCCCTAAGTCTGTTTCTGTGAAATGTGAAAAAACTGGTAGCTAGGTTTTTTTTTGCAGAGCCAATGGATCGAGATAGAAGGAGGGGAAAGAGAGCTCCCCTGCGCATGCCAGAGTCCTCCAGGAGGACAGGGAAGGGGCAGATACCGAATTACACACTGGAAGGCTGGTTTTTGGACTTTAGGCACTGCAAGACTACCATAAGGAGCAGAGGAATAAGGTACAGATTTATTAACAGTACAAAGTGGGGCCAGCAGTGGGTCAAATTTTAGTTATGGGAGTGGACATGGCCTTTAAAGAGAAAGTTCAGCACAAATACAAGGAGAATTTTAGGGTCCAAAACAACGGTTTCTGATTTATGTCCCTGACCCTGGTCATTACCTGCACCTGTATATCCAACCTATGAAGTGGTTCTACCTCCCTCCTTTCTGGCTGATTGTGATGGTGAGAGACAGATGGGAAAGGGGGTGGGGAATCTTCTTGTAACAGGGCCAGGGGAGGACATCATTCATCACATAAATTATATTCCATAACATACATTATCTATCATCCACTGAACTGGGGGGAGGGTGCAGATGTTTGGAAACTACAACTCCCAGCTACTAAAGTATGCTGGGAGTTGTAGTTTCCAAAACATCTGGAGTGGCTTTAGTCGTCTTTTAAATGGACAGCAGAATTCTCATACAGTAGTAGCCAAATCCAGTATGGCTATTACTGTATGGGACTACTGTATAGGAATTCTTATGTCCAGCTAGACACATAATCCTCGTCATGTTTGAAAGGTATGAGAGATTTGTTGTATTGAGGGCACATGTATGGAAACCACAGATCCCCTTAAATTTTGCTATTAATCTGTATCAATCAATCAAATGTTATCTCACTGCTGTAGACCACAAAAATCTGCAGATTATGAGTCATAAACTCCGATGTGTGACAGACTGCATTGGGTTTAGGTGACCACATAGGCAACGTATATCTGTTGCATGGGCTGTCAAAAGCTCTTCCCTTTCTTTGCCTGGATTTTTAACCTGATCCTCCATTAACCATCTCTGATACCTAGCTGCCTTGTCAACACGTTGCAAGAGATCCCCACGCTGACATAGTAAAATGCTTGTCAGTTTGTCTGCGTTGTAAATGGGCAGAGCTAGGTTAGGTGTTGTAGATATGAGTGAACAGAGGTTGGCAAGGTAATTTTTTGGGCATAATATGCCAAATATGCCTAGTGCCCATTATCTGCTTGGTGGCAGCAGCTCAACGCCCTAACAAGTAACATTGTTTATTCCATGTAATGGCCCTGCTGATCTACACAAATAAATTTTTGTTTACTTTGTAAAGTTGGTAAGGAATTCAATCTAATTAAAGGAAAACTAATCTCAGAACTACTGTCTGTCTCAAACAATCTATTCATTTTCCATGTTAACCCCATTTCATTTCTACACTTGAGATAAAAAGTCTCAAATTCTACTGCTATCTAATATCTATCTGTCTGTGGTGTGACATTTACAATGTTTGCTCTGACTTTTATCAATTTAGTTCTTGTCAAATGTCCTTCCAGTAGAGGAAATTATGTTGTAATTTAGTCTTCTTGACATTAAACATAAGCAATATAGTCAACTGTATCAGCATATAAAATATTTTATTGAGAGCAAACATGTATAGAGATACATCATTCTATGATAATGCACAAACAAAGATGCCTTACTATGGTTTTGCAAATCAGTACTTAAGATTTGTGAGTAAATAATGCATCTGCTCCAAACTGATTTACTTCTAATAAAAGAAAGACCGTCACAGTGCAAACTTTCATCTGCATTTTTGTGACATTCTCAAGAGTACGAGATACAGATTTATTCACTGTATCTGCGATGAGAGTCTAATGGGTTGTTCCCTTTACTTTCTTTTGACAATGACATATTTGGAGTTCATTTTCTTTCTGGTCTAGAGTAACAGCAGGTCTGATAACTCTCCATTATCTTAAAAGGAACCTGTCTGTTTCTTAGATTGTGGTTTCTTTATTAAATAATACTTTCTCTCTCCCTTCCGTAAATTGAAATGTTTTTCTTCTCAAAGCCATTTGCACTGATCTACACTATGTCTTCGATGATAAACTTTCTACATATACCTGCAATATCTGTCAATCAAACAATAGTGTGTCTTATTTACAAACCTCTGCACCATATATTTATTCGATATTCATCACATTTTGAGATGAAAAAACATTTCTATTATTTTCAATAGTATTGTACTGTATTATTTCTAACTCTCCAGTGACATACATCTATGCATTTTACATTACAGATGCTTGTTTGAGATTTTACAGCTAATTGCTTATTTAGGAATCTATTTGGAAGGCACTAGTCCACCCATCAACATACCCCTTCCACTGAGGTTGGGTATACACATATTTGTGTGTACCTGCAACTGTTGGTTGCAGCAAAAGTAGACCCACCCGATAGTTCGCCACAACTGATAGACCATAATATATCGGCTTACTCGATCGCCCGGATCAGACGAATGGGCAACTGAATTCAGTCACTGCCGCTGGCACCCACACTATGCAATAGTTTTGGCTGACTGACAGACACATGGTATCTGCCAATATCATTTGGACGGCTGAAAATATTGTATGGTTTGTACCCAGCCTAACAGTGTATATACCTCTTACATGTCGCATGCCATTTATCCATAAAGATGTCTATTTAGCAAGTATTCTTTTGCTCCTTTTTCTGTGAAACACCCAGAATCTAGATACAAAAATACAATTTGCACATATATATTTTATGTTGATTCCAACAGCATGTTTAGTACATTCAGGTTTATATTTCAGGCAGATCAAAGGCACCATTCGATATTTCATTACAAATGCAACTACTTCACACCCCCCCAGAAAAACTATCAAGCAATATATTGATCCATACAGTTAGTTTAAAAGATCAAGACAGTGCTGGCAAGTATTAACCAGCCTGTAAGCTGGGAACATACAGTAACAATAGTTTCCACCAGATCAGCCCTTATCGTTTATCAGAAAAATTATCGTTATCAATGACGACGAATGTTTGGCATTGGGAATGGTCGTTACAGACTGGGAACGGTCATTACAGACTGAAAAGTTCCCTTGCCCTCTATCGGCTCCCTGTACTGAAGTAAAGAGAAATTAATAGAGCCTGCTGAATACCCATCCGTTCTCTCCTAATATGGGGAGAGCATCAGTATTGTGTGAACCCAGATTGCCTACTTGGGGAAAATCGTTATGTTGGGGAGATGTTAATTAACTAGGAAATTATGCTAAAAAAGATTTTGTGCAGTAGCTGTTAAATAAGCAGCTCAATTACACAAAAAAGACATTTAACAGACAGAATTACGTACCTGAAAAGAAATGCAGATGGTTTCTGCCACACTACTTATTAAGAAATCTCAGTTTTTAGAATTGGAATCCCATTATGTCTAAACTCATTATAAATTATATTGAGCGCAATAAATGTAGAATAATGTTATAAACAATCTCTAGAAACTACACCAAAAAAATGCTGCAATAAATTCGAAACACAACCTTTGCTACAAACTTACATTTTATTACTAGACATTAATCAATAGAATTCCTGGCTGATTAACGGAATGTCCGATTTAATCAAATAAAGCAATTCTTAAATGAAATTAGAATCCTCTCTCAATTAAGTATTGCCCTTTTAATCATATTTCTGAAAATAAAAACAAATACCTGTGATAACATCTTAAAGGAGAACTGTAGGCTAAAACACGTTTTTATATTGATTTGCAGCCAAGAACCCAGGCATGTGTTACTTGTAATTCTAAACAATCTCTAACCAAAGACACGTGTGCGAAATAAGTAAAATCAGGGAGAGTGCAGGAAGCTGTCCATTGAGCTATTTTATATCTTCTTGTGCTTAAGCTAGGAACTGAAAGTGAAAAAAACCCTGCAGATCTGCTGTAGTAAAATATTTTAGATTTCACACGTATTGATTTCTGGTAAGAAATCATTTAGGGAGATGCAGAAACACAAAGTTTTTCTGTTGTATAAAAGCAACTGACAATGTCCCTTTTGCAACTACAGTAGAAAAGAATCTATAGGCTTTGTTAACACCCCCCCCCACACACACACACACACCCTTAACCTTGGTTTAACATGATTAATCATTAGTGTAGTGGGGAATAAAGGCATTAGGCATTACAAATTATGCCACAGTATCTCACAGTCCTTTTGAGAGACCTAACTCCTAAGCACAAATAAACAATGGGATGTAGGCATGTCTCCAAACACAGACAAAATAAAAAGGGTCCAGTCTTTGTGAATTGCAGCCAGTCCTAGAGGAGAACCTCACTAGCGATTGTCTAAATTCTGTAACCTGTTATCTCATTATCGTTATAGACACAGAAAATAATAGACTGCGGGTGGGGGGGGGGGGGGAGAATAGACTTACCTCTAAGTGAGCTCTACGTTCAGCAATTACTCTTTCATCTTTGTTTCCAAAAAGCTTCTTTGGGGGAAATACTAAGGCTGTAAGCTGTAAGACACAAAATATTATTAACACATTTTTACACTGCCCAAAGAAATACATAAAAAATGAAACACCACTAAACAACATTGTATGTAAAAATAAGTTAACTGACAACTGCATGATCTATTCAGTTCAGGTAAACATGGCTATAACCATTTTATCATGATTTATTCAGGCACAAACCTAAATATACCATATTTCTATATCCTCTATTGTGTGATAACAAGCAGTAATCCTAGTTGCTTTTTTATTTCCAATCTCCTCTCGTGTCCCTTCCTATTCTAAAGCTAAAAGAGTCATTTTTATATTTTACTGCTTTATCTTAACTGATGGCCGCCATATCTGTCTTAAAATACTAATGCATATCTAGTTAGGAATAGAGATGTCCGAACTTCGAAAAATCCGGTCCGCGCGAGGATCCGCGGATTTTCGAAAAAATCCGTAAATTCGAAAATCCGCGAGCGGACCCGTTAAAACGTATTAAAATGAAAGTTCGGCAAAATCCGCATTAAAAGTGGTCTAAATAGCCTTGGTAACGTACACTTAATCACTCAGGGACCCGGGTAATGGCCTTAGAAACACGTATCAATGCCTACAATACCTAAAAATTACAGTCCGCCAGCGTGATTTTAAAAAACGGTATTTTCTCGAAAATACGAGGATTTCCGTAATTACGAGGATTCCCGTAAACCCGCGGATCTCCGTAAAAACGAGGATTACCGTAAAAACGAGGATTTTCGTAAAAACGAGGATTTCCGTAAAAACGAGGATTTTCGTAAAAACGAGGAACCGGAACTTGCAAAATGGCATCTTCTGTTAGGCAGCTGTATGCCATGAGGTACCTCCTGTCCAGGGGGTATGATGACTTCCCCCCCTGGAACGTATCGTGTGCAGCGCAAAAAGCGCAGGATCATGAAGGGGCTGCAGCGACGGATCTTGCGCCGCTTTGGCTACCAGACCACTGTCTCTACCCTCCAGAGACAGTGGTCGGATCTCAAGAGGCAGAGGCCTCAATATGTGGCAGCCGTACAGCAGATGATGGAAGGCAAGTATACTTTTTATTATATTACTGTATTGTAATAAGTAGTAAAATATTTTAATTCACTTCTGACAAAAACATATTTATATATATGTTTTTAAAAACATCAATAATCCTTAAATTTGGCTTGAGAGAGAGATCCAAGTTCTTTGTATTTCTCATTCACTGGTTATTATTACATTATTATTCTTCTTATATTATTCAATATCAGCCCTATTTAAAGGGTAAGTAAAGTCAAAAAATAAATCACTGAAAAGTGACTTTATTTAACATAACACCTATAAATTCAAAATGATACCCACACATAGACACAGGTAAACACACTTGGTGGCCCACCCTTCCATTTCCATGGCAGCCTTATTTAAAGGCTAAGTAAAGTTAAAAATGAAATCGATCATTAAAAATTGATTTCTTTTTATCTTATAAATACACACTGATACCCACACATAGACACAGTTAAACACACTTTACTGACCCACCCTTTTAGTTACATGGCAGCCCTATTTGAAGGGAAAGTAAAGTCAAAAATAAAATGTTGATTTTTTACACTCCAAAATTAAAAATGTTGTGTACCACAAAAATCTTACAGATACAAGTACACACAGCTACTGATGCTCCCTACACCCAACCAACTTTTCCCTTTCCATGGCTACAATACACACAATAAAAATATAAGTATTAGCCAGAATAAGGTATGAAATCATTGCCATAGAAATATGATTGACTTTTAAAGAAACTATAACATATTGCCTTATTAATCTGTATTTTCAAGCAGAATTCAAAGTATATAATTAAATATATCCTTTAGATATATCATTCATTATGTATTTTTTATTTTAATTTGCAGGGGAATCTTCCTCGGATACCCCACCCCCACCACCGTCCCCGCCAGAGGAAGAATGTAAGCGCCGCTATTGAAAAAAATTTTTTTCTAAATCTTTCATTTGTCCAAGGCCACATTACAGCGACACGAGTGCGAGCGCTCCAGAAACAAGCAACAAGCGCGTGTTTCCGGTGCGTCATGTGTATTGCCGTGCGGAGGCAGTACGATAGCATAATTGTGCAAAAATTGAGGATCACATTAATTGTGCCACACTATTGTGTGCTTTTTAACACGTTGATATGTCCAAGCCCTTTATCCAAATGCTTGCATATTTTTTGACAACTTCTCCGAGAATTGTTTTAGTAAATGTATTTGAACATTTAATGACAGTGAGAGTTAAAATAAATTTCCTTTTTTTTTTTAGCACTACCACCAAACTAGCCCCCCGGGCTCTCCATTGCCCCCACCGGGCAGTCCATGCCCTCCGGGCAGCCCATTGCCCTCTCGGGCAGCCCATTGCCCCCACCGGGCAGTCCACCGCCCGAAGTTGAGGCACCTGGCACCAGCCAGACACGTAAGTGCATCCTAAGCAATTTTTTATCTTTTTATTGACCTTGATTGTCAGCAAATAATTAGTGAAATTATCAGTCATAATAAGTGAATTTTATTATTTCACTGATAAAAATTGTGTTAAAAAAAATGCAACAAATCTATTAATTTGGCTTGATAGACAGATCACAGTTCTCTCATTTCTCATTCCCATTATTGTCCCCGACTCTGGGCTGTATTTGTCCCTCAGTTTTTGAGCTTAAGTTACGAAATTCGGTCCAAAACTCCAAAATTATCCAAGAAATGTTCACTACATAGCCTTTTAGGAAATGTTCTTATACATGTATATATTACTAATGGATTGGACGGTGATTGTTGAAATAAAACATTTTTTTTTCACAGGCCCTCCACCTTCTCCATGCCCTCCACCCTCTCCAGCCCCTCCAGACTCTCCAACCTCTCCAGCCCCTCCAGCCTCTCCAGTCCCTCTGGCGGGCCATGCTTGAGAATCGTAAGTAAATCATATGAACGTTAATGAAATGTTATATACAAGACTATTAATATCTGTATTTTCCCAGTGTAAAATCCACGCTACATGATGCCACATTGGGTACTGTGGGTTGACAATGCTTTATGGGGGGTGCACCATTTCCAAAAATTTTGTATGTAGCACAGTCCTAGTGATACAAAACCAAGAATGTTCTGATACAATTTAGCAATAAACGTAATGTTTTATGCCAGCATTACTATATGCTGTTTATCAGTGATCCTCCATGATGGAATAAATCGCTTTAAGGGAAGTTCAGTGATAATATATATACTTTTAAGGAAAAAAAAGAGCAGTATTTATCTATCCCAATGACCTTAATCTGCCCATTCAGCAATCAGCATTGTGTCTGTGTTATAAATAAATGCAACGGAATAATGACACCTAATAGAGACCGTTATGGTCTGCCCTTGACCCAGTCCCTGGTTGATTCAGTTGTCAGTAGAGATCTGAGCATATGTAACCCATACAACAGCCATCAGTAGAAATCACTGTTACCATAACTAGGTATGCATAATATAAACTAAGAATTTTAGAAATATGATGTCTTATACTGAGCTTTCCTTTTTATGACATACCGCAACATTATAGCATTGCAGTACCATGTAGTGTAAGTAGTTATCAGTGCAAAATTGCATCTACCGCATGTGCTTAGGAAATGTGCTCAAACATCTTCAACACAATTCTCTCAATATCTTCCTCCACAGAACTACAGAGCATGCGGCGGGAGATGCGCCAATGGTGCGGCGCCTGGACCGCCGCCTGGACCGCCGCTGACCGACTGGAGAGGAGGGACCCCAGTAACCCCAGTGTTTTGTTTTTTTTTGTTTGTTTTTTTTTTTGTATATAGTTGTAAAAAAAGAAAAAATATATATATATATATATATATTTTATATATATATAAAAACTGTTAAAAAATTGTTTTTGGGCTTTATTTTTCGATATATCAAATATTCAGATAGATTCATAATCAATTTTATTTGAAAAATTAAAATACACATATCTATTTAGCTAGCTATATGTCTGGTACTTATAATTGTATATACCTTACCATTAATGCCATTACAACACCACATTGGCCACATTCCCTAATAGTGTTTGCACACAACAAGGGAAAGAAGGCGATGGGGTACTGGGTTACATAATGTCCACTGCGGTTTGCCACCATTGTTGTGGGGCCAGGCAGGCTTGGCCCCACTGGACATACCCCTCACCCATTGGCTACTCTCCCTCAAGGTTAGCTTTGTGCAAGGGAAAGCAGGTGAAAGGGTAAGGCTTCGTAGGAACAGCAACCATTGAGTTACAGCAGGCCCACTGCAGTTTGCCACCATTGTTGTGGGGCCAGGCAGGCTTGGCCCCACTGGACATACCCCTCACCCCATTGGCTACTCTCCCTCAGAGGGCTTCGTGAAAGGGAAAGCAGGTGAATGGGTAAGAACAGCACCATTGAGTTACAGCAGGCCCACACTTTGTAATATGGAGTACTGCTCTCGGGCTAGGCAGGATTGACCCAGAGCTGAAAACATTAGCCACAGAGTAGCTGTTGGGGTGTATAGAGTGGTGACACCACAAAGGTGCCTCATGGAGAGAGAAGGAAGAACAAATATGGAGTACTGCTCTCAGGCCAGGCAGGATTGAACCAGAGCTGAAAACATTAGCCACAGAGTAGCACTGTCAGCTACACAAAACACACGGACACACAGATACAGAAAGACAAACAAAAAACAGGACACCTAGACCTCTAAAAGGTCTAACACAAAATTTGTTCAAAGGACTTATAAGGAAGGTTAATCCTTAAAAGGACTGTTGGGCCTCAAGATGTGTGAATACAGGGGTGGGTAACAACAAGTGCTAAACCACCACACTGAAATCCACACACAGAAAGCTCAAAAAGTGCAAAAATCTCTCTCCAACTCCTACACTGTCAGGTCTCCACTAAACACACTCCAACACACTGACAAAATGTCGCCTGTGAAGCAGCCTTTTATACCCAGGGGGCTGGCAATAATCATGTTAGCTGCCATTGGCTAATTTTAGTCATGTGGCTTGCTCCGTCTTGAAAATAATCCCCAAAATGCGAATTTACAAGAATTTCTCGTTTTTACGAAAATTCTCGTAATTACGAGAATCCGCGTAATTACGAGGATCTTCGGTTTTTCCGGGTCCCGAAAGATCGTAGATTCTCGTAATTACGGGGATACTCGTATTTTCGAAAATTTTTGGGAAAAAAAAAAAATCCGCAGTTCGGAAGTTCGGAAGGCGGAAAATCCGGAATAATCCGCCGTTCGCGGACGTGATAAATCCGCGGCGGACCCAGGTTCGGGTCCGCGAACCGGCCATCTCTAGTTAGGAAGCTGGCTGATTAACAGGTTTTCATTTCAGTCATTACAACACTTCTGTACCAAAATGTAGGGAGTCCCCAATGATCGTTAGGTGTATGGTGTTTAAGAGCGATCTTCCTATATTTATATAGCCACATGTTTCAAAGATGACAGACGGCACTGTGTGTACCCTGCTTATCAGTTATCTAACTACTTCAATTCCGTAACCTAATAATTTGGAACAACAATTGTCAATGAATTCATATTCTATTCAATTAAGATGATTAAAAGAGTTGGCACATTAAGCCCTTGCCAGTGTAAGATATTTATATTTTTTTTTCTATACAATCGACACTGGGAGGGCAGATTCTTTAAACCTTGGTTGCCCACCCCATCCCCCCACCCCACGTACATGTCATTTGAATTGTAGTGAAATTTGCAGAGCTAATTCCATCGTTTGGCATTTTGCCACACTGTTGGATTTTTTTGGGGGGGAGGATTACAGGCTACAAAAACTGAATGAAATAAAATAACAGTCTGTAGTCAAAAGAAAAAATAGTATTTTAGGAAAGCAAAAATAAATGATTGTCATGATGGTCGACTCAAAAGAGAAAGGCAAGAAAAATGGCTTGAAGGGGTGTGCCTGCTGTGGCGCGTAAGAGGAAGAATAATGAAACAGTAAATCTCAAATGTAGACAGACACAGAAAAACAAGCTATTTCAATGGTAATAGAGGAACATTTTCAGGAAAGGAATAATTCTAAATAGTTAAAATAGGATGCAGGTTGTAAACCATGCAATGGAACCATGCATGATTAGGCTTCCATCAATATGCACAAGGCCTTCATGCTGTTTAAGAGTGGATGGGATTGGAGGGCACATGAATTTAGTGTCCTTGGTCCCCACAATAGAGGCACTAAATGTTAATATAAAATGTAATTGACAGTTCCACTACCTTAGACAAAACATAAAGTTTATTTTAATTTCCTTTTTAAATAAGCGCAGAACTTATTTATTTAATAAAAAAGATTATGAGTATTGTGCTAAACAACACATTCACTCACAATGATAAATGATACCAGTGGAGGCTATTCACAATAAGAGTGAGAAGAACAGCTTCTCATCCTGCCAGGACCAGGGGTTTGCTTATAACATTCTACTAAAGAAATAGCACCTTGCAACCTTTCTAACACATGGTCACATGGGATTCTTTGCATTAAGCTACTTATCCATAGACAAGCTTTTTAGTTTAAATAAGTAGTTTCCTAAGCTAAGGAGCATTGTTTTAAATTCATTATAATCAAAGGTTATAGATAACATAGACACACATCAGATATGGAAAGATATATTAAGCAGCAAAGCCCGTTAACAACACCCCATGTATTTTACTGAGCAAAAGTTAATGCAAAGCAGCAAAATCCTATTCAAATAAAATTCACATGTATGAATATAAATAATCCCCTCTTAATATCTTGAAGTGCTTTTAATTAGGCCAGTATTGTGACCAAAATTAAAACACTTCAACTGTGACCTTGCGCTTATTACATATAATCACATGACTCCTTCCTGACATCTAATATCCAGCTACATTACAATTAGGACTATGTACGGAAAGACAGTCTCGCTCTCTATTGCCTACTTTAGACAATGCACGGAGCTTATAGCGGTTGTTTGTACCTTGCGAATGGGGTTTACCCATTCCGAATCTTTAACGCCAGCTATCTTCTGGCCTTAAAGGGCTTGTCCACCCCCAAACTAAAAATTCACCAACTACTGGCCCTACTGTACAATTTAAAAAAAATCCTTACCTTACATCCCTGCTTTTTATGGTTCTCCTGTAGTGCCTCTTCAAAGTCCAGGAAACTGTAGGGTATGAGATTTCTTCCTGTCCAAAAGGCCTCTGCCTCTGTTGTGTCCTCTCGGTTGCTGCTGGCATGTGCAGCCCCTCCCGATCCTTCACTGGCTGCTACTCCTGTAGCGTTATTTCCTTTTTATATACTGTAGGGCATGGCCCCCAACCGCTATATTCTGGCATTAAAAAAATGCTTCCGATCTCTACTTACAGCATTGCTGGGGTGAAGGGAACAGAGTGGGACAGACTGCACCTGCCGCCTGGACTATATTACCTTCTGTGCACAGGTATCTAGAACTATTGCTCTACTTACAGCACCTCGTTCCAGTGTCGTTCTGCACTGATGGCAGCCAATCGCAGCCATGGCTGCCGGTCCGGACCCTGCTTGGAGGGAACGAGGTGCTGTAATTAGAGATGGGAAGCGATTTTTTAGGTCAGAATATAGCAGTTGGGGGTGGGGGGACATACTCTTTAGTACATGAAAAGTTTAAAAAGGAGGGTGGAGATGCCTTTTTAAAATTCTGTCTTAAAAAGCCACCATTGGCTCAGTACAGTACAATAGTGCGACCCAGTTTTTGTGCACCACCCCAACCGACGTTATTTGTGCCTTAAAGTCACGATAAACCTTGGTTCATGGGTTAACACGGCTTTAAGACACGAATAGGCAATAATGGATCTCCGTACATAGCCCACAATCTTCCGGTTTCTAACATAACACATTCTGCTGCATTTGAATTCTTTAAATCCACAAGAATATTTTTGTATTCTAGTAAGAAATCTTACTTCTTGGTCCTATTTTGCTTAAACATTTTCAAAATGTTCATATGTAGGCAACTTTAATAGATATTACAATTTGAATAAATCATATATAAAATAATATATATACACAGTATACAGTATGAGTAGAACTAGGTATCAACCCCACAGCTGGGAAAATCCTTGTCAGCAGAAATGCGCAGTGAAGAAATATAATGTTCACACAAGTGATGTTGTCATAAGAGTAACAAGAGAAATAAAGTTAACCCAGAAATGTGTCATAATGCGCGAAAAGGAAATATTATGTTTCTCGGCAGAGTGTAGATGCTGATGCTGCCTGATCCTGTCTTACATTGATATTAGTAGATAGCAGATTTAGAGATGTTAGACTGATTAGTCTTGCCTGTCAAACCAATGCAGACAAATCACACCTGATATAGATTTTTTGTAAAATGATACTTGAAGTAAAAACAAAAAAAGTGGAAATATAAATCAAAGGTTATAAAATTTCCAAAATTAAGAGTTATTCATTTCTTCCCCTCTGTAGCTTGCAGGTGTAGGGGGATTTCTTGGCCCCAGTTTTATTAAGCACAAACTCCTATGCTCATTACAAAGCTAGACTGTGCCTATCAATGGGACAACCAAAGACAGTGTTTAATAAAGCCTTTTAGAGGGTAACTGTGGAACAAGTGACCCCTATATAAAAGATCTCACTTATACCTTACAAACAAGCCTAGGAAGAAGTGTCTAGTGTTTCTGGGTCTTAGGTTGTAGGTTTGTATAATTTAGACTCAGACAGTCAGGATAAACAAGGAAGTGTGTGACAGTCAAATGATGTCCTGTGTAAGAAGCCCCACCCCCAAAAAACAATCTTTTGTGAAGCTATTTAACAACCTGCAAACATTCTCTAGCTATTAAACAACCTGCAACCTAGTTTTAATTTCAGACTAGCTTTAAAAATGATTTAAAGAAGTTTTAAAGAAGTTTGGGGACGGTGCTTATGATGCAGCAGATGAGGCTCTATTACAGCAGTATGATACAACTGGACATGCTCAGTGCCTTAGGTGGGGGGGGG